>JBBGZY010002433.1:2505000-2932500 GCA_037952925.1 Lithobates clamitans
GCATTCAAAAATTGCCCAAAGCCAAAGCAGCATCAATGAACCAATCCAAGATCTGAATTACCAAATCCGATTCCGACTGCTTTTTCCCAGTGGTTGTCAGTCTTTACAATGTAATAATCAGATGCATCTGACTACGTCTAGGCTCAGACAGCCATCCCTAACCACAGGTACCAGCTTGGTGTGTGGCTACATGTGAACAGTGATGACTGCTGTTGCTATTCCCTATTCGCATACACCTGTCATTCCAACTGCTAGAATCCATTGTTTCTTCCCACTTGAATCTGGTGCATGAAGGTAAATGCCCATGTGAAGATGGCCTTAATGTTATAATATACAAATATATTGTAGACAACTCTGCTCTTGATACCTTTTTTGCAACAGTTTGGGAAAGGTTGTTTTTTGTTCCAGAACGACTATTACACTGTGCACAAAGTCAGCTCTATAAATACGTGGTTTGATCATTTTGGCGTGGAGGAACTCAAGTGGCCTGCGCAAAGCCCTGAACTCATCTTTATTAAACACCTTTATGATCAATTGGAATGCCCGTTGTGAGCCAAGCCTTCCTATCCAACATCATTACCTTCTCTCATAAAATGCTCCTTTAATTGAATGGACACAAATCCCACATATATGTGTCCCAAAAGATTGGAAACTGTTGAAGCCAAAAAGTGTGTAAGAGTGGAGGAGGGGGATCCAAATGAATACCTATGCTTTAGAAATGGGATCTCCAACAATCTCCTAAATCAATGATTTTTGGTGATATAGTATCAGAATGTCGTTTCACGGCATATTCAGAAGAAGGATATTGCTGACAGAATATCATAAAGGGTCAACCCAAATATTTGTTTTAGATTTGAATGAATGCTTGTACTTTGAATTGTAGACAGATAGACATGATAACTTATGCTATTGCTGTATACCAGCCTTTCTCAAGCTTTTTAACATGGAGGAGCCCTTGGAAAAAATGTTTTATGTTCAGGAAACCCCTGCTAATAATTACTACATCTACAGCTCACTGTACATTAGTGTGATGGTTACCAGGAAGAAAGCACTTTACATTTGTGGTCATTGGGAGGAAACCCCCTTACAGATAGCTAAAAATATCATTGTTGTCAGTGGTTATTCATCTGAGAGGAAGAAGTCACTCATTGCTTGAGGAACCCTTAGA
Organism: Lithobates clamitans; assembly: GCA_037952925.1. Classification (NCBI taxonomy): domain Eukaryota; kingdom Metazoa; phylum Chordata; class Amphibia; order Anura; family Ranidae; genus Lithobates; species Lithobates clamitans. Next base: position 2,506,169 of record JBBGZY010002433.1, read on the forward strand.
AACCCCTGGAGGAACCCTAGGGTTCCATGGAACCCAGCTTAAGAAAGGCTGCTCTGTACACACGATATCTGTTAGCGTTTCTTCAAACCCATATTGTTGCACATTCTATTTCCTGCAGGAGATTTAATGGGTACAGCCATGCAGAATTTGGACAGACTGTTGGCTATGCCAAATGGGTGTGGGGAGCAGAACATGGTCAATTTTGCCCCCAATATCTTTGTTCTGCAGTATCTGGAGAAGTCTAATCAACTGACTGATGAGATCAAGAGCAAAGCCATTGGGTTTATGGAGAAAGGTAAGACTTTTTGTTATCATTTAGACTTTTATGTTATGTTTCCCAAAGTGTGGAATGTGTACCACTGTAGTGGTCCAAATCATTTGGTAGAGGGGAATTATGGTGTGGGGTTGTTTTTCAGGGGTTGGGCTTGGTCCCTTAGTTCCAGTGAAGGGAAATCTTAAGGTGTCAGCATACCAAGACATTTTGGACAATTTTATGCTCCCAACTTTGTGGAAACAGTTTGGGGATGGCCCCTTCCTGTACCAACATGACTGTGCAACAGTGCACAAACAATGTCCATAAAGACATGGATGAGTGAGTCCTGACCTCAACCCGATAGAACACCTTTGGGATGAATTAGAGCGGAGACTGCAAGGCAGGTCTAGTTGTCCAACATAAGTGCCTGACCTCACAATGCGCTTCTGGAAGAATGGTCAAACATTCCCATAGACACACCCCTAATTATTGTGGACAGCCTTCTCAGAAGTGTTGAAGCTGTTAAAGCTGCAAAGGGTGAGCCAACTCAATATTGAACTCTACAGACTTATGCCGCGTACACATGGTCGGATTTTCCGACGGGAAATGTTGGATGTGAGCATGTTGGCTGAAAGTCCGACCGTGTGTATGCTCCATCGAACATTTCAATTGAACAAATGTTGGCTAGCAGGTTCTCAAATTTTCCTCCAACAAAACTTTGTTGTCGGAATTTCCGATCATGTGTACACAAGTCCGTCGCACAAAAGTTCATGCATGCTCGGAATCAGGGAGAAGGAGCCGCACTGGCTATTGAACCTGCTTTTTCTTGGCTCGTCGTATATCTTGTACGTCACCGCGTTCTCACGTTCGTAATTGTTGGCCAACATTTGTGTGAACGTGTGTATGCAAGACAAGTTGGCGCCAACAACCTTCGAACAAAAATCCACAGTTTTGTTGTCGGAAAGTCCGATCATGTGTACGAGGCATAAGACTGGAAAGCCATTAAAGTTCATGTGTGTCTAAAGGCAGGTGTCCCAATACTTTTGGCAATATAGTGTATATGAAATGGTGTGATAATTGTAGCAATTTACCTTGGTTTTAGTAGAATCTCTTCTGCAAATTTATTTCCATAATTTTTGTCATTAGAGTGGTCACTTGTGTTTTGGGTGCAGGGTATCAGGGGCAGCTCAAGTACAAACATGGAGATGGATCATACAGTGCATTTGGAAACAGCGAGGATGGAAACACATGGTGAGTTTGATGAATACATTTGCTCCACTGTAATATTTGTGTAAACAAATCCTTAGTTTAAAGCCAAACTCCAGGGTTTAATTAAAGGGAAAAAAAGCCCAGGGCATCTGAAAATAGAAAAACAACTTGTACTGCAATGCTCCCCCTCTCTCTGAGTTGGGCTTTTAAGCACCCCACAACAAAAACTTCTACATCTAGTATTTTGTATGACCTCCATGATATGTAAAGACAGCACCAAGTCTTCTAGACGTGGAATGAACAAGTTGGTGATATATTGCAACATCTAACTTTTTCCATTCTTGAAGAACGATCTCTTTAAGGCTGGGTTCACACTGCTGCAAATTGGTTGCGGGGTTCTCCGCATCCAATTCGCATAGCAGGAGATTGTGACCGGCTCTCTATGGAGCCGGTTCACACATCTTCACAGCGGCTCCAGTGCGAATTGCACAGGAGCCCTGTTCGTCTTTTGATCCATTTCAGGTCTGAATCCAGTCCTAAATTCGGGCTGAAATCGGACCTGAAACGGTGAATGGAGACGCACCGGATTCCTGCTGTGAGCCGCTGCGTTCTCCAGTGTGAACCCAGCCTTAGAGCCTGGATGCTGGATGGAGAGTGATGCGAAACTTGTCTGTTCAGAATTCCCCATAGGTGTTCTCCGACTGGGTTCAGATCAGGAGACATACTTGGCCACTGAATCACTTTCGCCCTGTTCTTCTTCAGAAATGCAACAGTGGCCTTAGATGTGTGTTTTGGATCATTGTCATGTTGGAAAAGTGCACGACGACCAAGGGCACAGAGTGATGGTAGCATCTTCTCTTTCAATATAGAGCAGTACAGCTGTGAGTTCATAAAACCATCAATGAAATGCATCTCTCCGACACCAGCAGCACTCATGCAGCCCCACAGAAGGACACCGCCACCACCATGTTTCATTGTAGGCACCATACATTTTTCTTTGCACTCCTCACCTTTGTGACGCCATACAGTTTTGAATCCATTAGTTCCAAAAAACATTTATCTTGGTCTCATCACTCCAGAGTACAGATTCGCAGTAGTCTTCTTCTTTTTCAGCATGGGCCCTGGCAAATTCTAGGTGGGTTTCATAGGTGTGCGCAGCCTATTTCATTAGGGTGTGCACCTCAAAGCTCAAACACGTATGCTTGTGTGTGCATGTGTATATATACGGAAGGTGTCAGTAGAGCAGTAAATGGTGTCAAGGGCAGATATTGGTGGTGTCAGTAGGGCAGTTACAATCTTATTTTACTTGTTTTTTTGCAATTTTTTAGGATAAAAAAAGATGTATTTTATTTGGTGAAATATCAGGGGCCTAAACATTGGAAATATGCACCGCACTGGGTGATTAGGGTGTGCCCAGGCACACCTGGCACACCTTGTGCGCACGCCTATGGTGGGTTTTTTGTGCATGGGCTTTAGGAGAGGCTTCCTTCGTGGACGACACCCATGCATGCTATTCCTCTCCAGTGTACGCCGTATTGTGTCATGGGAAAGTTTGGCTTTCTACTTCCTTAGCTAACTGCAGTGAACTTGCATAGCAATTTTCTTCAACCCTTCTCATCAGAAGATGCTCCTGTCGAGGTGTTAACTTCCATGGACAGCCTGGATTTCTCTGTGAGATGGTTGTAGTTCCATCTTTGTTCAATTTTTGTATCACTTTTGCTACAGTATTCTAACTAATAAGTAAAGCTTTGCTGATCTTCTTGTAGCCTTCACCTTTCTTGTGTAAAGAAATTATTTTCTTTCTCAGGCCTTGTGACATTTCTCTTCCATGTGGTGCCATTGCTGACAGCGAGAAATGGGAGGGGTTTTCTTTGCTAAGTAACGCCCTTTTATAATCACCTGTCTGCTGGAAAATTACTAATTAGACTCACCTGTAGTTGAATTCTTGTTAATTAGGATTTTGTTGTCTAAAATTCAGCTTTGCTCCTAAGATTTTCTTTGGGGTGTATTTTTTATTTTTTTTGTAACATGGTCTTGAATGAATTTGTTAGGAAAAATACCTTTTTTCAGTGTGCAAAATTGTGGTTGCAAACAATGGCCTGCATTTGTGGAAGTATTTTGTAGTATAGTGTCCCATAGAAAATGTTAATTCTAAAAGGAAAGTAAAGGTTTTCTGACAAATCTGTTGGGGTGTACTTATTTATGCTGAGCACTGTATAAAGAGAAAAGGCTTAAGCACTTATCCAAAATGTTTGAACACATGTAGGCCTCATGCACACTGGAAGTTATAATAACGTTATAAAAACGCCAATAGCTTTGCAGTGAGTTTTTCAAAGTTTTTGCAATAGCGTTAAGGATAACATGCTGGACAGTTTATTGACTGTAGAAAAAAATGAAGCCAAAAACAACAGCTATAAAAATGTCCAAAAACGTCCAGCGTGCATGAGGCCGTATAAACATTTATTAACCACTTGCCGACCAGCTACTGCAGTTTTACTGCGGCAGAATGGCACGGCTGGGTGAAGCACCCACATGTTACGTCGCGTCTCCCTGTGGCCACTAGGGGCGCGTGCACAACCCCAGGGCCGATGCGAGTGCTCGGCGGTCGCAATCACCGCCGGGCTTCCGCGATCGCTGCTGTCACACAGAGAACTGGGATCTTTGTGTGTGTAAACACACAGTTTCCAGTTCTCTGAGGTTAGAAGAGACTGATCGTCTGTTCATACAAAGTATGAACAGCGATCTGTCATCTCCCCTACACAGTCCCATTCCCCCTTCAGTTAGAACACAGAGAGGGAACACAATTAACTCCTTCATCGCCCCCCTAGTGTTAACCCCTTCCCTGCCAGTGACATTTTTACAGTAATTAGTGCATAATTATAGCACTGATCGCTGTATAAATGACAATGGTTCCAAAAATGTGTCAAAAGTGTCCAATGTGTCCGCCATAATGTCACACTGCCGATTAAAAATCACAGATCGCCGCCATTACTAGTAAAAAAAAAACTAATAATTAAAATACCATAAAACTATCCCCTATTTTGTAGACGCTATAACTACTGCGCAAATCAATCAATATATGATTATTGCGATTTTTTTTTTTACCAAAAATATGTAGAAGAATACATATCGGCCTAAACTGAGGAAAAAAAATGATTTATATATTTTTTGGGGGATATTTATTATAGCAAAAAGTTAAAAATATTGTGTTTTTTTTTTTCAAAATTGATGCTCTTTTTTTGTTTATAGCGCAAAAAATAAAAATCACAGAGGTGATCAAATACCACCAAAAGAAAGCTCTATTTGTGGGGGGAAAAAAAGGACGTCAATTTTGTTTGGGTGCAACGTCGCACGACCGCGTAATTGTCAGTTAAAGTGACGCAGTGCCGAATCGCAAAAAAGTGCTCTGGTCAGGAAGGGGGTAAAATCTTCGGGGGCTGAAGCGGTTAATTAACACATATCTAAATATAAGATGCCAGCATCCAAATAAATCTATAAAAATAAACTAGAAAATGTACATTACAAGTGCATAAGTATGTCTTTATAGAAGGTGGTGGTCATGGCAATTAAATTTACCCCTCCCCATATTGGTGCCCACAGACATGACTCAACATAAAATCTTCCTAAACAGAGACAAATAACGCTGTACGTGCTAGTGTAGATAGCACCCAGATTGGCTTCCTTCTGTGTAGCGTGATGACGTCACAGACAGGACTCCACCTTACATGGTACATCTATGGAGACTTTTTTAGTGGTCCTCTGAAGAAGTCTCCATAGATGTAATGCATGCAGTCCTGTTGGTGACGTCATCATGATACATGGAAGGAAACTGGTCTGGGTGATATCTGTAGGAGCATTGATAACATTATTTGTCTCTGTTTAGGAATATTTTATGTGGAGTGGTATTCTCCATATGTATTCGCTGATCTTGCTTTATGTAAGTGCAATTTGAATATCATTTATAGGTAATACAATTTTCACTGTGTTGTCTCATTTTTTTTTTTTTAAGATTAGCCTTATTGTCTTTACAGGCTTACTGCCTTTGTGGTGAAGTCATTCAGCAAAGCCAAAAAATACATATACATTGATGAAATTCAATTGAGTAATTCCTTATCTTGGTTGACTGAAAACCGATACTATACCGGCTGCTTCCGTAATGTTGGCAAGCTCTTCCATTCTGCTCTAAAGGTAAACCAACTACTGACCAAATCAAATGTCCATGAATTGTCCTGGTGCTGTGATATCGAGTCTACAGAATAAGGATAGTGGTGAGTGGTTAGACCTTCTGTCAGGTTGGTATTGTCATGTGTGTCCCTACTGGGAAGATCCACCAGCAACTATTCGTCCTGGTGACCATTATCTAACCATGGATGGGAGAATTAAAATAGAAATGGGAAACCCAAAGTTGCAACTGTATAATTTTTGAGTTGTCACAAGGATAAGAGCAAATCTTACAATCTGGCAACCTGTTTCTAGAAGGGAGTATTCCCTCACTTTGGAGAGCTATCCTCATATTTATTACTCTGTTTCTGGGAATGGAAGCAATGGGAATGGTCACCAGTAGAACAGACAGCCAAAAAACAAAAACCTGGCAGGGTCTTAACCTTTCATATTTAATCTAAAACTAACAAAAATATGTTTGGGCGGTATATACACTTTTGAATTGTATGGTCCTTTGAATATTTTTTTGTATTATTATTTAGCAATTAAAAGAGGCTAACTACTATATGTATGTTCAGGGGACAGTTGTTGTACTTTAGAGTACATTCTCATAATGTATGTACAGTGCCTTGAAAAAATATTCATACCCCTTGAAATTTTCCACATTTTGTCATGTTACATCCAAAAACATGAATGTATTTTATTGGGATTTTATGTGATAGACCAACACGAAGTGGCACATAATTGTGAAGTGGAAGGAAAATAATCAATGGTTTTCAAAAATTTTTACAAATCTATATCTGAAAAAGTGTGGGGGGCATTTGTATTCAGCCCCCTTTTTCTCTGATACCCCTAACTAAAATCTAGTGGAACCAATTGCTCTCAGAAGTCACCTAATTAGTAAATAGAGTCCACCTGTGTGTAATTTAATCTCAGTATAAATACAGATGTTCTGTGAATCCCTCAAAGGTTTGTTATAGAACCTTAGTGAATAAACCGCATCATGAAGGCCAAGGAACACACCAGACAGGTCAGGGATAAAGTTGTGGAGAAGTTTAAAGCAGGGTTAGGTTATAAAAAAAATTATCCCAAGCTTTAAACATCTCACGGAGCTCTGTTCAATCCATCATCCGAAAATGGAAAGAGTATGGGCACAACTGCAAACCTACCAAGACATGGCCGTCCACCTAAACTGACAGGCCGGGCAAGGAGAGCATTAATCAGAGAAGCAGCCAAGAGGTCCATGGTAACTCTAGAGGAGCTGCAGAGATCCACAGCTCAGGTGGGAGAATCTGTCCACAGGACAACTATTAGTCGTGCTCTCCACAAATCTGGCCTTTATTTATGGAAGAGTGGCAAGAAGAAAGCCATTGTTGAAAGAAAGCCATAAGAAGTCCAGTTTGCAGTTTGTGAGAAGTCATGTGAGGGACACAGCAAACATGTGGAAGAAGGTGTTCTGGTCAGATGAGACCAAAATTGAACTTTTTGGCCTAAAAGCAAAACGCTATGTGTGGCGAAAAACTAACACTGCACATCACCCTGAACACACCACCATCCCCACCATGAAACACAGTGGTGGCAGCATCAAGTTGTGGGGATGCTTTTCTTTAGCAGTGAGAGGGAAGCTGGTCAGAGTTGATGGGAAGATGTATGGAGCCAAACACAGGACAATCTTAGAAGAAAACCTGTTAGAGTCTGTAAAAGACTTGAGACTGGGGCAGGGGTTCACCTTCCAGCAGGACAACGACCCTAAACATACAGCTAGAGCTACAATGGAATGGTTTAGCTCAAAGCATATTCATGTTTAAAAATGGCCCAGTCAAAGTCCAGACCTAAATCCAATTGAGAATCTGTGACAAGACTTGAAAATTGCTGTTCACAGATGCTCTCCATCCAATCATACATGAGCTATTTTGCAAAGAAGAATGGGCAAAAATGTCACTCTCTAGATGTGCAAAGCTGGTAGAGATATCCCTAAAAGGACTTGCAGCTGTAATTGCAGTGAAAGGCGGTTCTACAAAGTATTGAATCAGGGGGGCTGAATACAAATGTACCCCACACTTTTCACATAATTATTTGTTAAAACAATTGAAAACCATTTAATTTTTCCTTCCAATTCACAATTATGCACCACTTTGTGTTGTTCTATCATATAAAATCCCAATAAAATACTTTTACTTTTTTAGTTGTAACATGACAAAATGTGGAAAATTTCAAGGGGTGTGAATACTTTTTCAAGGCACTGTATATGAGTTGGTCATCTCATTGAAAATCCTTCACTCACTGTGGTTGATTTACTAAAGGCATATAACTGTTCAAGGGAAGTTGCACTCTGCAAAGGAACTTTCTCCAGAGCTTAGTCAGTGAGGTCAGACTGTGCTGACATCCATAATCCAATCATATGCAAACAAACATACAGTTTATTTTTACTTGCATGTAATTGAGTATTCTTTGCAAAGTAAAATTTCACTACATTCACTAAGCCCCGGGGAAATTCCCTTTCAAAGTGAACAGCTTATTTACCTTTAGTAAATCAACCCCATTATGTGGCTGATATCTTGCTAAGAGAGAAACGGAGTAACTGAACTGGGCCACTAAGAGCTCCCTTTAGTGGCTGCTGCACAGTTTTCTGTAATTAATACAATATTAAGTGTGTAACAATGTGAGCTTCATGTCAAATAACTTTTTTTTTATCAACTATTGTTAAAAAAAGGAAAAAAAGGAAAAAAGCTACATTATGTGAAAGTGCTATCTATAAAATTTACATCTCTATTACTCTACGTAAAGTGCCAGGCAAGTGGATGCAGCAAAATGACAATCAGTTGCTTTCTTCCATGGGGTTGCTAGCAGTGGTGCTAAATATTTCTTGGCAAACTAACGGCGTTCCGCCCTCCACAGGAGACGGGCTATTTTCTATGCTCTCCCTGTGTATCCATAGGATGCCAGTCACTCACTCACCAGGCTCATGCTCTCCCGGCTTGTCAGAGATCTCAATGACCAGCAGCTCCCGGACTGGTGCTCAAAATTTTTGCGGGGGCGCAAACAATTTCTGGAAAAAAACTCATCAATTGCAGCCTCACTGTACCAGCAATCGCAGCCAATGTGCCATCAAACACAGCCACTGTGCCCATCAATTGCCACCACTGTACCATCAAACACAGCCACTGTGCCATCAAACGCAGCCACTGTGCCCATCAAATGCAGCCACTGTGCCCATCGATTGCCTCCACTGTGCCCATCAATTGCAGCCACTGTGCCCATCAATTGCCGCCACTGTGCCCATCAATTGCTGCTGCTGTACCATCAAACACAGCCACTGTGCCCATCAAACGCAGCCACTGTGCGCATCAATTGCCGCCACTGTGCCCATCAATTGCCGCCACTGTGCCCATCAATTGCCGCCTCTGTGCCATCAAAAGCAACCACTGTTCCCATCAAACGCAGCCACTGTGCCATATTAAATGCTCCCACTGTGACCCATCAAATGCTCCTACTGTGCCATATCAAATGCTGCCAGTGTGCCTCCCACCCGCTGTCTCCACTTACCCTGTCTCGGTGGGACAGCTCCTCGATGCTCCTTGATGTCTTTTCCCGTCCTCTCTTCCCGTCCTCTGCTATGATTGGACACCTGATAGGAGTCCAATCACAGCGCCTGTCTTTTCAGCCAATCAGGTGACGGTAACAGATCCGAGCACCTGATTGGCGGAGAGGCAGTTTAGTGTTAGGAAAGCAAATATTCATTTGCTTTTCTAACACAGCCGAGTGACCTTTTTTGACGCCTATTAGAGCCTTCGGCTCTAATCAGGTGCTTCAAAAACACCCCCGCCACTGTAATTCAGGCGCCCAGTGCCCGAAAAGGTGCCGGGCGCCTGAATAGGTGATGGCCGCGGCAGCCATAAATAGATTAATGCAATGCATGAATCCATCTATTGGTGCTAGAGGGGGTGGCAGGAGAGAGGGGGCGGTGCCCGTGCGCCCTTATGGATGCAACGCCACTGCTCCTGGCCCTCGTAGCTCCGTCCTGTAGTGTAGATCCAGCTGATGGAGGGACATATTGCAGCCACATGGCCACCAGTGCCTCTTGTAGCATGGGGTAGCTGTGATACTCGAAGGAGATCCCCCCCCCCCCGGTTCCCGGCTCAGCCTGCGCCTTCTCCCCTCAGAGAACAAGCAGTCGGTGAGCAGAAGAAGGAGCCCGCAGGCAGCCAGCCACAGAGAGCCCCAGTTGACACTCCCTGAGACTCCCTGGCCAATCAGGACCCGCTTTGCTTCCTAATTGGCCAGGAGGAGAATCAGGAAGACAATAGCGAATTTTCATTCGCTATTGTCACACAAGTGGGTGGGCTCTGAGCCCTGAACCCACCCCTTTTTTTGAAGCCAATAAGAGCATCAGGCTCTAATCACGTGCTTCAAAAAAAAAAAAAACATGGGAACCCATGCGTCTGGCGCCCTGCGGCAGATTAGGGGCCGGGCACATGGATGGGGGGAGGGAGGGTGGCGCCGCTGTGCCCCTAATATATGGGCCGCCACTGGTTGCTAGACAGGAAATCTGCTTCGTATTGGTAAATAATCCCCTCCCCCATATCATAATTATTTAAATTATCTTCTGTTCTGATATTCCGTACAGCTGTACATGTTACTTATAAAAGTGAAAAGTATTATTGCTACGGTTATATGTGTCCCTCTTTCCTATGTGTGCTCTGAGCCAGTAATATATGTGTTGCAGGGAGGAGTGGAAGATGATGTTTCTTTGTCTGCATATGTGACCATAGCACTGCTGGAGGCGGATCTACCAAAAGATGTAAGTGCCATTAACTCTGAGCGCAGAAATAGTCATTAAAAATCAATTATTTAAGTTGGGTCATAATAGAGTAAGTCCACCGGCATAGTGAAAAAACATTGGGAATTGTGAATGTATATGTTATATATATATATATATATATATATATATATATATGCCGAGTATTTTTTTTATTGTAACCATGCGTATACTATAACATGACCATGTTCTCTCCAACAAATACATGCAATTTTAGCAGGTTTGTACTGACATGATTTCTTTTTTTCAGAGCCCAGTGGTCAGGGATTCAGTGACTTGTCTGCAAAGACTGGCAATCAGTGTGACTAATATGTACACCCAGGCATTGCTGGCCTATGCATTCACTTTATACGGTGACATGCACAACCGCCAGCTCATGCTGAACAGACTGGAGCAAAGAGCTGTGAGAAGAGGTGAGACCTGTGACAATGGGACCTTAGAAAGTATAGTGGAACCTTGGTTAACGAGTAACGTGGTTAACGAGCGTTTTGAAAGACGAGCAACTTTTTTTTTTTTTTTAAATTCTGACTCGGTGTGTGAGTGTTGTCTCGCAAAACGAGCAAAATTCAAGCTAATGGGGTGTGCATTACCACATTTGGCCAGAGATGCGGGGGGCGCCGGCGACACTCTGAACAGTTCGGAGCCGTTCAGAGTTGTTCGTAAATACTCGGAACCACTCGGAAATACTTGGAAATCTCAGAAATGCTCCGTTCCCGAGTGTTTCCGAGCCTTTCCGAGGCTTTCCGAGTTCAGCCGAGCTGTCCCAGAGTATTTCTGAGGCTCTCCAGTGGCCCCCCACCTCTGGCTACATGCGGTATTGCATGCAATAGAAGTCAATGCAGAACAAATTATCTTCGTTTCTATTGATTTCTACGGGAAACTCTCTTTGATATGCGAGTGCTTTGGATTACAAGCATTCTCCTGGAACGGATTATGCTCGTAATCCAAGGTTCCACTGTATAGGTAAAAATGGTCATAAGAACGATAGCTCTGTGTCACAAAGGACTTCGTGGATCACAAGCCCAACTGAACAAAATTACAAACACTATGGAAACTACCGGTATATTTATTTCAGCTGTGTATGGATCTCCACTTTAATTTATGTGCATAAAAGGTATTAGTGACTTTTTGTGAACCAAAGAAATTTTTTTTTGGATATTTCATTTTAAGTGTATTCAGTAGTTTAGTTGTGTGGTTTCTATCAAAGTGAAATTCAGGAAATATCGCTATCAGCGATACTACCGGGTAAACTACTAGTTTCAGCACCATGGAGAGGGGATATATTTTTATACTTTACACCAGGGGTAGGCAACCCCGGGGTCCTCCAGATGTAGTGGAACTACATTTCCCATGAGGCATTGCAAGGCTGGCAGTTACAATTACTCCCAGAGGCAGGATGGGACTTGTAGTTCTGTACCAACTGGAGGGCCCCCAGGTGGCCTACCCGTGCTTTACACACTGGAAAGCAAACACACTGAAGGACTGGGTGTGCAAGCAGGAAAACACCAACGGCAGAATTGTTATAGTCCAGATTCGCTTCTATTCAGACCCTTATATCATAAAAATACAACTGGTTTTGGGGGTTTCTAAGGGCCTGCATTCATCTGGGCTTGGGATGTTTTAACAAAACTAGACTGATAAAATTGGAAGGATCCTAAGGATTAATATGGTTTCTCCAGACGCAGATTTGGCAGCTTGAGTGGTCATACAAATTTTTAGGATCACTCCAATTTTACCAGTCTGGTACACATTTTGTCCAACAGTACCACACCCCGATGAAGGAGGATCCTTTGAACCCAAAAAAATACTTTGGCTTTTTATAAATGTCTTCATAAAATTAAATCTGGACAATATACATTCTACTTTTGCTACTTACCTCCTTGCACATGCAGTTTCCTCTCAAGCAAAGCGCTGACCTCCAGTTGTCACTCCCAAAGAGAGTCATTCCTCTACATTCCTTAAAGCGTTTGCGAACCTAAATAATACAAAATGGATCCTGTTCCTTTAGACCCATTTCACACTGCTAGTGCGGCCACGTTAGGGGACCAACAGCAGCATTAGCTGATGCCTGCTCTGCAGTGCCGGCTCCTTTCCCATTCAGAGTGATACCAACTGCTCTCCACCTCTTATCCCGGCTAGCGGTCTCCACAGTGGTGCCAGCAGCAGGAAAGAAGAGATCTTCAGATCAATGTGAAGCAATACATCAGCATAATAGTGACCCTGCCTGCTGCTTCACACTGAACCACCCCCCAGCTTTTCATGTGAAAAAAAGATTCCCTCAACATGATGCCACCACCATGTTTCACAGTGGGGATGGTGTGTTCAGGGTGATGTGCAGTGTTAGTTTTCCGCTGCACATAGCATTTTGCTTTTAGGCCAAAAAGTTCAATTTTGGTCTCATCTGACCAGAGCACCTTCTTCCACATGTTTGCTGTGCCCCCCACATGGCTTCTCGCAAACTGCAAACACGACTTCTTATGGCTTTCTTTCAACACTCTTCCATAAAGACCAGATTTGTGGAGAGCACGACTAATAGTTGTCCTGTGGACAGATTCTCCCACCTGAGCTATGGATCTCTGCAGCTCCTCCAGAGTTACCATGGGCCTCTTGGCTGCTTCTCTGATGAATGCTCTCCTTGTCCAGCCTGTCAGTTTAGGTGGACGGCCATGTCTTGGTAGGTTTGCAGTTGTGCCATACTCTTTCCATTTTCAGATGATGGATTGAACAGTGCTGGTTCAGATGTTCAAAGCTTGGGATATTTTTTATATCTTAACCCTGCTTTAAACTTCTTCACAACTTTATCCCTGACCTGTCTGATGTGTTCATTGGCCTTCATGATGCTGTTTGTTCACTAAGGTTCCCTAACAAACCTCTGAGGGTTTCACATAACAGCTGTATTTATACTGAGATTAAATTACACACAGGTGGACTCTATTTACTAATTAGGTGACTTCTGAAGGCAATTGGTTCCACTAGATTTTAGTTAGGGGTATCAGAGTAAAAGGGGCTGAATACAAATGCACGCCACACTTTTCACATATTTATTTGTAAAAAATTTAAAAAACCATTTATCATTTTCAAAAATAAACAATAGTATAACTGCGCTAACCCAGTGAAAGAAAACAAAGCTGCTACACAAAAATATGACAAATATTCAAAGATAGGATGGTGTAAACATGTAGCGCTAAAACGTGCCAAAAACATATGTTGAGATAAATGTGATTCAATAACCTATGGGTGACTGCCCACCATAATGTGGGTGTAAATAAAGTCAATAATAAGTCCCACAATGTAATAAAAAGTGAAATCCAGTATATGTGAAGAAATCTTCTGGTATGTGATTCATCTACATTAAACATTACATTAACACTGGAACAGGTGGATTGGGATGCCAGTGACACTGAATCAAACAGGCTTAGAGATCCAGATAGATGGCTGTCCTGGAAGGAAGTGGCGGTGTCGGATCTCAAAGTACATCTCCCCTTGTCTGGAACAGCTGCAACGGTATCCACCACCCGAAAGGAATCCTACGTTCAGCAGGGGGATCCAGATCTCACATCACATAAAAAATGTGGAAAGAAAACAATGAAGTACTCCAATCGTGCAGATCAGAAGGGTAGGTTTATTGGAACGAACCAATATACAAATATAAAAACGTGATCACAAAAGATAAAAATATAAAACAAAGTGTAGGGAATGATATGCCTAGCCCGACGTGTTTCGTCCAATTGGACTTCTACAGGGGCCCTGCACGATTGGAGCACTCCATTGTTTTCTTTCCACATTTTTTATGTGATGTGAGATCTGGATCTATCTCACACATTTTTGGCACGTTTTAGCGCTACATGTTTACACCATCCCATTTATAATTTTCCTTCCACTTCACAATTATGTGCCACTTTGTGTTGGTCTATCACATAAAATCCCAATAAAATACATTTACGTTTTTGGTTGTAACATGAGGAAATGTGGAAAATGTTCAAGGGGTATGAATACTTTTTCAAGGCGCTGTGTATGTGTGTATATATATATATATATATATATATATATATATATATATATATATATATATATATATATACAGGGGGTCCCCGGGTTACAAACAAGTTAGGGACTGTAGGTTTGTTCTTAAGTTGAATCTGTTTGTAAGTCGGAACAGGTACATTTTTTAAGTGTAGCTCCAGCCAAAAAAACTATTTTTAAGCTTTTTGGATAGCATAGGGAAGGGTTATCACCCCTGTAATATTTGTTTTGCTGTGTGTGCCCCTGTTCAGAAGTTTTCATCTCACTTTCTGTCCCAATGACAATTGGATTTTGAAAATTTTGGGTTGTTGTGGAAACAAGCCTTGGTGATAAAGCATCAGTGGAGGTACCTTTTCCCCATAATAGCTCTTACAGGAGTGAATTTCCCTTCCTAGGAGTAGATTTCCTCTCACTTCCTGTTGTCTCCCTCCGTTTGTAAGTAGGAGTTATTTGTAAGTTGGATGTTTGTAACTAGGGGACCCCCTGTATATATATATATATATATATATATATATATATATATATATATATATATATATACACACGCACGCTTGCTATATATACACTTTTCCAGGCATATTGAAATATACAACTTGCATTCTCCACATTTCATGAAATAAGGTAAAACCATATCCCAATTTTTTACTTTTCTTGTGTCATCTTTGCACTCCTTATCCAGAGGGGGAACTGTACTGGCAACCAAGGCCCACATCTCCGTCTGATCCGTTCTGGCACCGGGCTTCTTCTACGGAGGTGGAATTGACATCCTACGTGCTCCTGGCTTTGCTCTCAGCACCCACAGTAGACTTCCAGAGCGCTTTTCATATTGTCAGATGGCTGAGCAAACAACAAAATGCATTTGGAGGATTTTCATCCACCCAGGTAATACAGTAGAAATATGTAAAAAGGTTTTTCAGAACAATTCTTAGAAACTGGATCTGTTCAGGCGTAAAAGTCTTCAGATTATACAATTCATACATTTTTTTTTGGGGGGGGGGGGGGGGGGCAGGCAAGATGTGTGCGAAGTCTGAGCCCTTAGCTGATATCAGTTGTGCAGGGATGAACAATGGTTAGGGGCATTTAATAGATATCTATGGGAACAAATGCCTTGACAATCTATTTTATAAAGTTGATCTCAGATAAAGCCTTAGATTTTAGGCAGCCCTTGTGTTTGCCAAGCAAGTTGATGAGGCTACAAACCACTGAGAAGCGTATCCCCAGTTGGTTTTACATTGTGGAATTTCTTTAACACTAACCACTAATCTACTTGCTTGCTTCAGTTTCACTATTCTGGCCATAGGCAACTTCAATAGTGCAGGCGTCTCTAAGTGCCTGTCAACACATTTAGGGCCAGTTCACACCAGGTGCAGTCCAGTGCATTTTTTTTTCTGCATCAAAAACACATGGACAGTAGGTTATATGGGTTCCAGTGGCAAACTTCACACCAGTGCAGTGCGTTCTAGTGCAGTCAAAAAAATTAGAACACGCTGCATTTTTTCTGCACTGCACTGGCATGTGGCAAAAAGCATAAAAAACACATAAAAAATGCACCAGAATGCATTACAGCAAAAATAAAAAATCATGACATGAATCCAGAGTTTTTGTGGTGTGAGCTGTAAGCAAAAACGCATCCAGAACGTATCTTATACATCTCATGTCTCATTTCCCCATGGCTCAGAATCCAGAAATGTCAGTGCAGCACTGGATGAAAGATGCAAGGGTCTGTCAGGAGTCCAGAAACGCATTGACTTTTTATATACACACACACTAATTACAAAGAAGCAGATCACAGGGGTATATAAGTGTAGCCATGCCCCCCGTAGGGGATGTTGAATATTGTGGTTTTCCTGTCGCCTTGCATAGCCCAGCATTCATCTCTCAGGCAGGAGACATAGAACAATCCATAGGCTTTGTTTTTTGTTTTGTTTTTATTGAGGGGATTTAACTTGGATAGGAATGGGGAAATTATGGGATGCCCAGTAAGATTCAGTGTAACTTGCTTGAGAGTTCTGTATACACTCATGTATATACACTCCAGTCTTCTCTCCAGCACAACTCTTGCTTAAGACCTCTTTCCCTTACTCCTCCAGCACTTCACTTGCTGCAGATTTCCGGACCAGCTAACACCACATGTTTAGGCCTGACACTAACTCAGCTAGGCCTCAGTGAATTGCCTTTTGGGGGCAAGGGCCTTGGGCCCCTATGGTGTAGAAATAGTTCCAGTGCTAACTGTGCTCAACATGGCTACTGATCCCAGTAAACCCTCTTCAGGACCTGCCAGCCCTCTTGACTGCAGCTGCCTCTTTCCACTGCCCTTTCCACAGTTCACTCTTCTGGTTCTGCACCCATCTCAAACGTCAAGCTCCCAGTTTTCTCAGGCATGCCTCCCCAGTCCTCCTGACTGTGCTTCACTCACCAGCCCTCCTGGCTGCGACCAGTTGTCCTCCCTGGAGTCTCTTATCAGTGTTCTCTCTCGCTGTCCTCTCCTTGCTCTCTCATGTGCCTCTCCTCCAGGATCTCTTCTCCTCCTGGCTGCACCCGAGCCCAGGCCCAAGGTCACCCCCCAGACTGGGGAGCTACCTGTGGGCCCCGACAGCCTCCACACTCTCTCACTCCAGCTTTTCCACCAAACAACTCCTCTCCATCTGGGCTGAACCTGGGTAATTAAGGAGGCCTGCCCCTTGCCAATCCATGTTGGGGATTGGTCAAGGCTCCTCAGAATACCCCAGGCAGCTCCCCTTCTACTCCCCTCTTCTCTTTCTAGCATCTTCTAGAAAGAAGAGGAAGGTGACAGTGATGCTACCTGTGAGTCACCCAGGCCTGCCCTGAGCCACTCCCAGCCCAAAATGAAAACAAGCCACCAGCTACCCAAATTGTCCTACTCTATATAAAAATCTGACCTCTAGTGCCTACCTAACCAGAGGATGCTAAATAAGTATTTTTTCAATAGCTGTTATAACTGCTTCTAAAAATGTTTTTCCTTTTGGCTAGATTGCTCCTTTTTTTAAGCAATTTGACAACTTCTCTGATTTCTCTCCTTAGGACACAGTTGTGGCTCTCCAGGCTCTTTCCAAGTATGCAGAGGCGGTGTATACTGGTAGAAGAGATGTGACAGTGACGATCACTTCCAAGACAGGATTTCTGGAGAAGTTCCATGTGAATAACAATAACCGACTCCTCCTTCAGAGGGCGACAATACCTGGCATTCCCGGAAACTACACTGTGACAACTACAGGGAGTGGCTGTGTCTATTTACAGGTGAGAGATGACAAGCAAACATGATTATACCAACACTTTGTAGAAGCTGGATAAGAGATATGTGGGTGATAAGAGATATGAGCAATGTGTGTGCAAAAGTAGCACTAAAGACAAAACTTTTCCATTTCATTTTGGACAACCTCTGTAATTTTGGCTGCAATTTTTGGATGAAGATTACTTCTGACCAGAAAGTAGATGGGTGTACCTGGGTCTCACTGGTTTCCGCCATTTCTGTGCTGATGGCACTGCTGGACATCTTCTGATGTCAAAGGGAAGTAAGCATGATGTGTCTGCTGCATTAAGTTTCCTTGGCCGACCACTGCGTCTAAGGTCCTCATCCTTGCACGTTTCTTTGTGCTTCTTCAAAAGAGCTTGAACAGCACATCTTGAAACCCCAGTCTGCTTTGAAATCTTTGCCTGGGAGAGATCTTGCTCATGCAGTATAAATGTCTTCTGTCTTGTTGCTGCTGCCATGGTGTATGACCTGTGACATGAAACTCTTCCACAACCTCAACTTAGTAGCAGAGTTTGCCTTTTTTTCACTTAGCTTTAAAGTGGTTCTAAAGGCTCAAGGTCTTTTACCTTCATGCATTCTATGCATGAAGGTAAAAAACAGTTGCGGCCTGTGCTCCATTTTTTGGGGGGGGCGGCAAACAAACCCCCTACCCCCCCACCCCAGCCAGCCTTGCTCGCCAGTCCTGCCCGCCAGCCCCCACACTTACCCTATCCAGGTCCCAGGTGGCTTCCCCGACTTCTCCTCCTGGCCCATCAGGGCGCTTATCCTTCCAGTTAATCTAGTCTCAGGACCCGCTTCCTGCCCTGATTGGCCAGGAGGAGAAGCAGGAATACAATAGCAAATGTTGATTCGCTATTGTCACAAGTGGGTGGGCTCAGGGCGCAGAGCACCCTTTTTGAAGCCAATTAGAGCCTCAGGCTCTAATCATGTACTTCTAAAAAAAAAACGTAGAAGTCTATGCATCCAGTGCCCTGCATGGAGATTAGGGGCTGGGCGCATAAAGATTAGGGGGGCAGCACCCCTTATGGACAGGCCGCCGCTGGTAAAAAATCTTCTCTGTGCAGCAGCCACCACCCCCCTCTAATACTTACCTGAGTCCCATCACGATCCAGAGATGTGCACAAGAGTCTTGGCCTCTTCATTGGCTGTGACAGCAGCAGGAGCTATTGGCTCCTTTTGTTGTCAGTCACAGCCAATGAGCCAATGAGGAAAGAGAGGGGGCGGGGCTGAGCCACGGCTCTGTATGTGAATGGACACGTATATGAGCAGCTTGGGAACGAGCCTGCTTGGGTGCCCCTATTGCATGCTTCTTGCTCTGGGGCACTCGGCAGGAAGGTGGGGCTTGGAACGTTGGCGGAGGACCCAAGAAAAGGAGGTTTGGGGCTGCTCTGTGCAAAGCCAGTGCACAGAGCAGGTAAGTATAACATGTTTGTTATTTTAAAAAAATGCCTTTGATATCACTTTAAGCCTCCTAGACAGCAGTTTCTGTGTTTGTTAATAGTGTAACTGTGTTTTAACCTACATATGAAAATGATGATCATTAGCATCTGCTTGGTATAACTGGTTAATCATAAACCTGACTCGTACCCTACAAATTCCCTGACTTTTTGCAAGTGTGCAAATGTAAGAGAATTTACAAATGTTCGAATTTCCGGATTTTGGATTTTCAAATTTACGAATTTTCGGATTCTCAGATTTTCGAATTCACAAATTTTGGATTTTCTAATTTACGAATTTCGTTCATAACGAATGACCCGTAAAGCGAAAAAAAAAACGAATGAAACAAACTAAAACTAGCAAATTTTTCAGCAGTGCACATGTCTAGAGATGAGCTCATCACTGTGCTGTTCCTCCTTTTACTATCTCTAGGGCGGATCCAGAACGAACTGGGCTCAGAGGAAGAGGGGGTGAATGATGCGGGTCATATAATGCGGTTGATATTTTAGAGTTTATTTATTGCAAGGTCCACATTAACTGACTTGATGAATTTTCTTTTTCACCAGGCAGTTCTGAGATACAATATCCCTGCAAAGAGGAGCCACGCTGCCTTCATGATCACACTGGATGTAAATTCAACCCAATGCACCAGAGACCTGCCAACACAACTTGAGATGAGCATAGCTGTAGTGTGAGACATTGTTCCAGCTTTTTATTGTGTTACATGGGCCAATGCTATCAGGTTTTATGGATTTATAATCATAAACAGTCAGTTAAGTGTAGCACACTTCTAGTAAGGCTGCTAGGTTCATTTCGTTTTTGGCTTCTGCTGTAATCACAGGAGCAGTGATTGATTGGTTTGGTTTGGTCTGCTCTTTTTGATTACTCCCCCTTGCCTCTAGAGGAAGTTTCTAGAGCATAGGGTAGAAGGATTCAAATGTACAGCCTGAATATTTAGCAGGGCCCTGCCAATCCCTGGGGAGATGTGTCCGGGATGATGGCTGGGCTTTTGTTAAAAAATCTGGAACCCTGAGGAGTTGGTCTTTAACCTGTGGGCAAAAGGATCTGTGAGCTTCAGGAGGCTGCTTGCCCCTGGAGCACTTATGGACTGGTTGCTGGACTACTTTGTTGGAGGCTGCACCTATGGACTCATTGCTTATCAAAATCCAGGGAGTAGAGCCTCTTTATCTGTGCTCATTTTGCTTCATGGTTCCCAGCCGTGAACCATGGACTGAAATAGACTGCCTTTATTTGTGCATTATCCCAAGTCCACTCCCAAGTTCTACTAGCAAATAATCTTCCAAAAAATGTATGGGTCAGAGTGAATGGACTGTTGCTCTGTATCTGGCTGACTTGCACTCTTTTGGGAAAGAACCTGTTGAATCCTGCGGGAGAAGCTACATAAATATTAAATAGTACACAAAATTGTTTTCATTCCTTGCCATTTGTACCTCAATTAAAATGACTGTCCACTCTTGATGAAAAGTGGATCAGAGATTCAGACCCCTTAGGGTATTCACTCAAAAGAAACCAAGTTTTGGCCAGATGGCAATCCCATATCTATAAATGCCCTTTGCATCTTCCTGGTAGATGGTTTGTAGAGGTAAATGATCAATCGGATGCATTAAAAAGCCTTTTTCATTTTTTTTTCTCTCCAGTTACAAGCAGTGCCATCAGTGTTCTCACTCTCTTCTCCATTGACACATGTATGATTTTGGAGCATTCTGCAGCTTCCTGGGTAGTTGTTTCCTGCCTGCACATCTATCTGCCCTTCAAAGTCTAAGGGCTTCTTCATTCTACCTCTATAAACAGCAGAACATCATTTTATTGTATAACCTTCATTTCTTGAATAAAAACTATCAAAAATAAGAAAATTTGAAGGAGCTACTCACGAAGAGTTACATTTGTCCTTGCCTCTGTGAGCTTGTGTGATGGATTACTCTTGAGGGGTTCTAGACTAGTGTTATGAGAGGTATGTGTACTATAACTAAAGAAGGGTGAACAGATTGAGCTACCTACCACTGACTGAATGAAGATAATTTGTGCTTTGACTAAGCAGGGCAAAACAGGTTCCCTTAACTCCCATCCTCCTCAGCTGGATGTGCAAGAATGAAGGACATTGGGAGTCAAAAAGGAATATCCAGTACTACCAGGTATTGGGAGCATTTGACTTTCTTGTACCTCTAGGCATGGGGAGCATGTGATCTTCCTGTACCTCCAGGCATAGGGAGCATGTGACCTTCTTGTACCTCTAGGCATAGAGAGCATGTGACCTTCTTGTACCTCTAGAAATGGGGAGCATGTGGCCATCTTGAACCTCTAGGCATGGGGAGCATGTGACATCTTGTACTTCTAGGCATAGGGAACATGTGACCATCTTATACCTCTAGGTATACGGAGCATATGACCATCTTATACCTCCTAGTAAAAAATGGAGAGAGATTGCCCCATGGATTTTATGGGTGGGAAATATATGATTGGTATGGAGTAAGTGATCAAAAGTAGTAAAAATATATACTTTATTCAAAAATTGCACAGAATATTGGGTTAAAAACAATGAACAGCTCATACAAATATTTCACTAACATCATGTTGCTGCGGATTCTAGTGACAGAAACACATACAGGCATGATATACTAAAGACCCAACATGTTTCGGAATATTATAGATAGATTTTTTTTTTTACTACTTTTTATCACTTACTCCATACCAATCATATATTTCCCAAAATATGTTTATTCCACCCCCCCCCCCCCCCACACCCATAAAATCCCTGGGGCAATCTCTCTCCATTTTTTACTATAATTTTGGGATGAGGTGAGGGGTTGAATACATTTAGACAATTTTGTTTCATGTAACTTGGTAGTCTGCCACTGTATTATCTTATACCTCCTAGGTATGGGGAGCATGTGACCATCTTGTACCTGTGGGCATGGGGAAAATGTGGCCTTCTTGTACCTCTAGGTATGGGGAGCATGTGACCATCTTATACCTTTAGGCATGGGGAGCATGTGACCATCTTGTACCTCTGGGCATGGGGAGCATGTAACCATCCTGTACCTCTAGGCATGGGGAGAATGTAGCCTTCTTGTACCTCTAGGCATGGGGAACATGTGACCATCTTATACAGCTAGGTATGGGGAGCATGTGACATCTTGTACCTCTAGGCATGGGGAGAATGTAGCCTTCTTGTACCTCTAGGCATGGGGAACATGTGACCATCTTATACATCTAGGTATGGGGAGCATGTGACATCTTATACCTCTAGGTATAGGGAGCATGTGACTACTCCTCTTCCTCCTGTTCGCTAGGGCTGGTGCTTTGTAATTGGTTGCTCAGGCACACAATTCTGTCAAGTGGAGACAGGGAGAAGGTTCTTGGCCTTTTATAAACTCCAAGTTCCAACCTAGATCTTATGGGCTTCCTGTCTTCGTGCATTTTGATAAATGTGTTTTAACATTCTCAATTTTTTTTGTAAATTGCAGATATGTAGGCTCTCGTCAGAGGTCTAACATGGCTATTATAGAAGTGAATATGTTGTCTGGTTTTACTGCAGTAAAGAGCTCAATAGAACTGGTGAGTTGAATAAGCCGTGTGTAAGGTGAAGATTCAGTTCATCTGAATTGCTACAGAAAACATAAAAAAAATCCAGCCAAAGTTATAAACATTCATATCATTGTATAACGCAGAAGATCTTCAACATCACTCCATATCTAATTTCCCTGCCTTTGTGTCTTTTATAGCTGAAGAGGAATAGAGTGATACAGAGAGCAGAGACCGGGCATGATGTCATAAACCTTTACCTGGATGAGGTCAGACCTTTGTTTTGTATTGCGATTCTTTCTGTGCATTAGACATGTGCACTGACAAAAAATCTTTTTCCGGAAATCCGAAAATTCGAATGTACAAATTTTCGAATTTCGAATTTCCGAATTTCCGAATCTCCGAATTTTGGAATTTCGAATTTCCGAATTTTAGAATTTAGAATGTTCAAATTTCAAATTTTGAATTTCCACATTTTTAAATTTACGAATTTCAAATTTTCAAATTTTCAAATTTTGGAATTTCGATTTTCCAAATTTTCCAATTTCGAATTCTGAATTTTCAGTTTCCAAATTTCAGAATTTTTGGTATTCAAAAATCTTATAAAAAAGAAAGAAAATCAGAAAATAAGTAAAATTCGAAATAATAACTAAATAATAATAACTACCTATTAAATTATAGGTATTGGAATTACCTTTCAAATTTGGCTGTTTGTGAACGTAAAGAATACAAATTTATCCGAAGTTACGAATTATCCGAAACAATGAAGGCCGCATCTAAACAAATGGAATGGAACACATTAATAATAAATAATAATAAAAAGGTATTATTATTTTTAATATTGTTGTTTATTATTATTAGATCATTACATTCCATTCGTTTAGATGCGGCATTCGTTATTTCAGATAAATTCATACTCGTTTCGTTCACTAACAGCCAAATTTGAAAGGAAATTCCAATACCTATAATTTAATAGTTATTATTAGTTATTATTTCAGATTTTCGGGTTTTCAAATTTTCAGATTTTCATTCTGTTGAATTTTCAGATTTTCATTCTTATTTTCGGATTTTCAGATTTTCATATTTTTGAATTTTCAAATTTAGAATTTTCGAATTTGAATTCTCGAATATCCAAAATTTCGAATTTCCAAAATTTCGAATTTCTGAAATTTCGAATTTCTGAAACTTCTGAAACTTCGAATTTCTGAAATTTAAAATTTCTGAAATTCCGAATATCCGAAACTTCGAATTTCCGAAAATCCGAATTCTGAATTTCCGAAATTTTGAATTTTCGGAAGTTCGAAAATTCCGAAATTCGAAATTCGGAAATGTAAAAAAATTTGGAAATTCGGAAATTTCGGAATTAACAAACTTTGGCAAAATTTGTTCAAAAACTAATTCGGAACTAAACGAATTGCACATGTCTACTGTGCATTGATTCTGTTTAAATTAAATTATTCTTTACTGTAGCAGACTTGTAACCACTTCAACCCCGGAAGGTTTTTCCCCCTTAATGACCAAGCCATTTTTTGCGATGTGGCGCTGCGTTACTTTTACTGACAATTGAGTGGTGCTGTACCCAAATAAAATTGGTGTTCTTTTTTTACCCAAATAGAGCTTTCTTTTGGAGATATTTGATTTTTATCTTTTGTGCTATAAACAAAAAAAGAGCGACAATTTAAAAAAAATATATATTCTTTTTACTTTCTGCTATAATAAATATCCAAAGAAATATATATTTAAAAAAATGTATTCAGCAGTTCAGGCCGATATGTATTCTTCTACAAATTTTTGATAAAAAAAATTGCAATAAGCAAATATTAATTGGTTTGCGCAAAAGTTATAGTGTCTACAAACTATGGGATAGGTTTAGGGACTTTTTTTTTTTTTTTTTTACTAGTAATGGCGGCGATCTGCGATTTTTAGGGACTGCAACATTGCGGCGGGCAAATCTGACCCTAAGTGACGCTTTTTGAGGACCAGTGACACCAATACAGTGATCAGTGCTAAAAAAAAATGCACTGTATAAATGACACTGGCAGGGAAGGGGTTAAAGCGGAGTTCCACCCTAAAGTGGAACTTCCGCTCATCGGATTCCTCCCCCCCCTCCGGTGCCACAATTGGCACCTTTCAGGGGGGAGGGGGTGCAGATACCTGTCTAATACAGGTATCTGCAGCCACTTCCGGGCTTAGACAGCCGCAGAATATCCGCAGAAGCCCGCCCCCCCCGTTGTGTGCTGGGAAACACACAGTTCCCAGCACACAACGGGGACTAGTGCAGAGGCGCAGCGCGACTCGCGCATGCGCAGTAGGGAACCGGGCAGTGAAGCCGCAGCGCTTCACTTCCCGATTCCCTGACCGAGGATGGCGGCGGGGGCAGCCGAGAGCCGAGCGATTGATCGGCTTCGGCTGCCGACATCGCTGGACCCTGGGACAGGTAAGTGTCCGTTTATTAAAAGTCAGCAGCTGCAGTATTTGTACCTGCTGGCTTTTAATATTTTTTTTGAAGGTGCGGCTCCTCTTTAACACTGGGGGGATGATCAAGGGGTTAACTGTGTTCCCTCAGTGTGTGTTCTAACTGTGTGGGGGGTGGGCTCACTGGGACAAGAAAGAGATCGCTGTTCCTGATTACAAGTGTGTCCTCCCCTGTCCCATCTCACTGTCCTCCCCTGTCAGAATAGGGATTTGCTTTGTTTACATAGGCAGATCCCCGTTCTGCCTCTCTGTGAAGTGATTGTGGGTGGCCGGCGGACACCGAGTCTGCGGGACCCACACACACTCCCCCCGGCACGTGCACTCCCACAGGTAACGTTGTTTTGAGCAATAGAGCTGCCCTGCCACAGTATATATGCGGTGAATGGTCTTTAACCGCTTGCCGACTGCCGCACACAGATGTACGTTGGCACAATGGCACAGGCAGGCAAATGGGCGTACGGGTGCGTCCCTTCAAATTTGCCGCCTTTTGGGCACGCGCGGGAGCGTGCCCGCGGGTCCTGGGAACTCGATGTTCTCTGGCGGCCCGCCATTGCGGTGTGGAGAGGTAGAACAGGGAAGTGTCTATGTAAACAAGGCATTTCCTCTTTCTGCCTTGTGACATGACAGAGATCTACTGCTCCCTGTCATCGGGAGTGGTGATCGCTGTCATGTCAGTGAAAGCCCCTCCCCCCCACAGTTAGAATCACTCCCTAGGACACACTTAACCCCTTCATCGCCCCCTAGTGGTTAACCCCTTTCATGCCAGTGTTATTTGCATAGTAATCAGAGCATTTTTATAGCACTGATCGCTGTATAAATGACAATGGTCCCAAAATAGTGTCAAAAGTGTCCGACGTGTCTGCCATAATGTCGCAGCCCCGATAAAAATCGCATATCACCACCATTACTAATAAAAAAAAATTAATAATAAAAATGCCATCAAACTATCCCCTATTTTGTAGACGCTATTTGCGATTTTTTTTTCTACCAAAAATATGTAGAAGAATCCATATCGGCCTAAACTGAGGAAAAAAGTTGTTTTTTTATATATATATTTTGGGGATATTTATTATAGCAAAAAGTGAAAAAAAAAATTTTCAAAATTGTCCCTTTTTTTTTGTTTATAGCGCAAAAAATAAAATCTGCAGAGATGATCAAATACCACCAAAAGAAAGCTCTACTTGTGGGGAAAAAAGGACCCCAATTTTGTTTGGGTACAACGTCGCACGACCGTGCAATTTTCAGTTAAAACGACGCAGTGCCGATTCGCAAAAAGTGCTCTGGTCGGGAAGGGGGTAAAATCTTCTGGGGCTGAAGTGGTTAAAGAGTAACTCCACGTTTGTTGATAAAAAAAAAAACAATCCCTCTGGGTGATCAATGTATATTGCAGGGGATTTAACAAACTTTGTTGCAGATCCCTACCTGTTTCTGCTCTGAAGAAATAGCTACTTGTAGTATGTAGACTGGATCTGAATGGGAAGGTCTGGTTCATTTTTTTTATCAGCTGATGCACTTTCGGTGTTCTAATTAGGTAAGCTGCAGTGTCTGCATCCCTTTAGAAGTAATTAACCCTTTGAGAGAAATTTTTGTTGAAGAGGATCTCTAAAATCTGACTTGTATATTAGTACAGACTTCTGGAAAAATCAGTGAGCCAATCACACAAGCAGGAAATGACAATTCTAGTGGAGGTTCCGTACACCAGCTGTGTACAGAGCACCTCCAGTTTGCCATATTGCTTAGAATGTTAAAGAAAATTACAGTGCCGCTTATTGAGAAGGAAAGGTCAATTTTAATAACATTCGATTACAATAGGGCTTGTGTAGCAATTGTAAATATAGCGCTACCCCCGAAGGAGCCGCTTAATAATTTGGGTTCTCTGTTCTGCACCTCAACTCCAAGAACATCGTTCCCAACTGTCCCTGATTTCGAGGGACTGTCCCTGATTTGGAGCAATGTCCCTCTGTCCCTCTTCCCTCCTCATTTGTCCCTCATTTTGGTCTGATCTATATACTTGTATATAAAATGCACTTTTTAATCTTTCAAAAAGTATTTTCCAGCGCTAAACCTTTCATCCAAATTCTAAATTGCTGCATTTGTAAATTTTAAAAGCCAATATAAAGGAATAGTAGTGGTAAAAAATAGTCCTTGTGGACTTAACCTTTTTTTGGTTAATTCTCCTTTAAGGGGGTGTGTCAGGGGGCGTGTCCTATGCCTACATATATTTGCTAGTAGGTGTCCCTCATTCCCATCTCAAAATGTTGGGATGTATGCAAGAACAACCTTAGCCCCTCAGGCACACCTGGCTAAATGAAAGTATACATACCATTAACCAGTTTCTGCCTACGCCAGCGGCGGCCCATCCATTAGGGGCGCCCGGGCGCCACCCCCTCTCACCACGCCACCCCCTATATGACTAATGGATAGATTCATGCATAGCATGAATTTATCCACAGCTGCCGCTACTACCCCCTATTATGGCGTCCATCTCTTTTTAGGACGCCGGGCGCCTGAATTACAGCGGCGGGGGTGTTTTTTTGAAGCACCTGATTAGAGCCATAATAGGCTTCAAAATAGGTGGGATCGTGGCGCAGAGCATTGCGCCATGAGCCCACCCAGCTGTTACAACAGCAAATGAATATTCGCTGTTGTAACACTGATCCTCAACCCGGCCAATCAGAAGCAGGTGTGAGACCCATTTTCTGATTGGCCAAAAAGAGAAGACTCCCGATTGGCCGCCAAGAAGGAGGTAGGAAACAGAAGCCAGAGCCGTCGCCCGTGGAGAGCGGGAGAACGGGAGAGCCGCCGTCGCCAAGAGCCCGGGAGAAGCGCCGCATGGATGGGGTAACTGCATCAGTCCCACCCACCGACCGACCGACGGGGGGTGGTACTGTTTGCTGCCACTGGCCCACACTATAGCCGAAAGACGGCTACAGCATGGGCTTACTTTGCCAGAGGGCGTACATGGACATCCTCCCATGATCACGCTCCCCGCACACGCCCCCTGCGGCACCTGGGTGGCACACTCTGTGATCGCTGAGTCCTTTGGGCTCAGCTGATCACAGATTAGGGTAAAGGGCCAATCACAGTGGCCCTTTACCATGTGATAGCTAATCACGGAAGTAAACACAAGCCGGTTATCGGCTTTTCTTTCCTCAAGCTTGACAGCGTGAGGAAAGGAGAAGAGAGCCGATAACTGGTTTGTGCTAAAGGGATATTGGCACTGATAATCGAGGCACTGATAATCGAGGCACTGATAATCTGGGCACTGATAATCGAGACACTGATAATCTGGGCACTGATAATGGGGGCACTGATAATCGGGGCACTGATAATCGAGACACCGATAACTCGGGCTCTAATAATTAAGGCACTGATAATCGAGGCACTGATAATCGAGGCATTAATAATCAGGGCACTGATAACCGAGGCACTGATAATCAGGGCACTCATAACCGAGGCACTGATAATCGACGCACTGATAATTGAGGCACTGATAATCAGGGCACTCATAACCGAGGCACTGATAATCGACGCACTGATAATCGACGCACTGATAATGAGGGCACTCATAACCGAGGCACTAATAATCGAGGCACTGATAATCGGATAATCGAGGCACTGATAATCGGGGCACTGATAATCGGGGCACTGATTCTGCTTTTTAAACCTCAAAAGTGCATCAAAAACTGATCAATGTGAAAGGGCCCTTATTAGTGTGTGTAGGAAATATCCTCTTTCTAAAACTTAAAAGGGTCTGAAAATTACTGATATGATATGAACATATACACTACTACTCATCACTAATTTGTAATAATGATTTCTATAGCTCTTCATGGCATGTCCCGCTTCTACCCGCAGATCGGACGTTCTCCTATCAGGTTCGCCTTGACGGTGGAGCAAGAATTTCCAATATTAAACCTTAAGCCAACCACAGTGAAGGTGTATGACTACTACCAGACTGGTGAGTACCCTTGTGTGGTTAGAAGGCAATGATGCTATCTGATATAAAATATCTCAGGATCCATTACCTAGGTCATCTATTTGTAGATCAGAAAATGTTGGGGAATTAAACCCTAACTCCAGACAAATCATTTTTTTTTACTTTTAGACAGAGTGTGGAAGGAAACTCTGTCAAGTTTTATACGTTGCCCTTGTAGAAGAGATTTTTCTGTTGGATTTAATGATTTGGTTAGTTAAATGTTGTATCTCCAAAGAAGAGTTTTCTCTTTTCCTCCTGATGTGTCTTATATGCTTTACCTGAACAGAAAAAAGGGGAAATCTTAAGCTGGTCATTGAAATTTGGCCGGTTTAGCAGGGACCAGCTAAATTTCAACCCATCTATAGGCAGGCTGGTTGTACTGAAGTCGATCCATCGATCGGCTTCAGTACAATCAAGCCTGTTGGGGTTTTTTTTGTTTGATACTCATGGGGATACAGAGAGCAATAAAATCCTGAAGCCATTTATTATCATTCAATGAAAAATGGCCAAGAAATCATTAATTCTGCCAGGGTATGTAAACTTATGAGCACAACTGTATGTGCCCTCTAGCTATTTCCACTCTCTGACCAGTTGTTTTCCCTCTCTGAGGAGCTGCTGTGCTGTTTTGCCCAACTACATTCACTCTCTAACCAGCTGCTGTATTTCTGCCCAGATCCTTTCCCTCTCTAACCAGCTGCTCTACTTTCTGCCCAGCTACTTTCCCTCTAGCTATTTCCAATCTCTCACAAGTTGCTTTCTCTCTCTGACGAGCTGCTGTACTTTTTTGCCCAGCTGCATTCACTCTCTAACCAGCTGCTCTACTTTCTGTCCAGATCCTTTCCTCCTTCAACCAACTGCTCTACCTTCTGCCTTGCCATATTCCCTCTCTGATCTGTCGTTCTACTTTCTCTATTTTCCAACTCTGACCAGCTGACGTACTTTCCGCCCAGCATCTTTCACTCTCTGACCAGCTGACGTACCTTCTGCCCAGCTGCTTTCACTCTCTGACTGGCTGCTCCACTTTATGGCCAGATCCTTTTCAATTTAGTTTGACTACCTGTGTTTTACCTTCTTTTTAGCCAAGCAAATTGGTTTTTGATTCAATTGTTGTATTACTCTCTGGAAACATAAACTTTATTTTTAGCTCTGAAAAAATGATTAACTCTACTTCTTTTCTTATTACTCTACAAATACCTGTAATGACTGGAACAGGCTTAGTGAACCCTGGTGGGAAGTGATGGGGGTGTGTTATACCATAGTGATGTATCAGCGATAACACATGATAAATCATGTAACACGGGATCAGTTCTCCTGTAAAACACATCAATGTACTTTTAAATTATATTACCTAACAAGAAATCTGTTTCTTTCTTCAGATGAATACGCCATTGTGGACTATCGCTCACCCTGTACCTGGTGAGAACAAACTTCTGTTCTGTCATTTTTGTCTCTCTTCTTTCTGCTATTAATTTCTATAAAATGTTCTACAGAGTGTCAGCTGTATGTATATGTATGTAGGGTTATGTACAGTGGCGGCTGGTGCTCCATCGATCGGGGGGGGGCAGACGGACCTGACACATACACACCCCCTGTCCCCCTGCTCACTCATCCTGTGCTGACAGGCGGGAGGCTTCCCCCCTCAGTCTCTCTTCTTTAGCAAGGCAGTGGTCATCTTTGAAGTGTGTTTGGGGTCGTTATCATGTTGGAATACTGCCCTGCGGCCCAGTCTCCGAAGGGAGGGGGTCATGCTCTGCTTCAGTATGTCACAGTACATGTTGGCATTCATGGTTCCCTCAATGAACTGTAACTCCCCAGAGCCGGCAGCACTCATGCAGCCCCAGACCATGACACTCCCACCACCATGCTTGACTGTAGACAAGACACACTTGTCTTTGTACTCCTCACCTGGTTGCCGCCACACATGCTTGACACCATCTGAACCAAATAAATTTATCTTGGTCTCATCAGACCACAGGACATGGTTCCAGTAATCCATCTCCTTAGTCTGCTTGTCTTCAGCAAATTGTTTGTGGGCTTTCTTGTGCCCACAGGCTTCCTTCTGGGGCGACATCCATGCAGACCAATTTGATGCAGTGTGCGGAGTATGGTCTGAGCACTAACAGGCTGACCCCCCCCCCACCCCTTCAACCTCTGCAGTAATGCTGGCAGCACTCATATGTCTATTTCCCAAAGACAACCTCTGGATATGACGCTGAGCATGTGCACTCAACTTCTTTTGTCGACCATGGCGAGGCCTGTTCTGAGTGGAACCTGTCCTGTTAAACCGCTGTATGGTCTTGGCCACCGTGCTGTAGCTCAGTTTCAGAGCCTATGCCATCTTTATGTAGAGCAACAATTCTTTTTACAGATCCCCAGAGAGTTCTTTGCCATGAGGTGCCATGTTGAACTTCCAGTGACCGGTATGAGAGAGTGAGAGCGAAAACACCACATTTAACGCACCTGCTCCCCATTCACACCTGAGACCTTGTAACACTAACGAGTCACATGACACCGGGGAGGGAAAATGGCAAATTGAGCCCAATTTGGACATTTTCATCCTCATCATCATTAATGGCTGTGTGTTGAGTTATTTTGAGGGGGCAGAAAATATACACTGTTATACAAGCTGTACACTCACTACTAACAATATTTACAAAAATGTTACACATACATATATAAACACACATACATACTGTACATACATACACACATACTGTATATACATATACAGTGCTATAAAAAAGTATTTTCTCCCTTCCTGATTTTTTATTGTTTTGCATATTTCTCACACCAAGATGCAGTTTTAAATTATTATTTCATTTATTAAGGGAAATAAGCTGTTCAAACCTGCCTGGCCATATGTGAAAAAGTAATTGCCCCCTCTCATGCTGAATCATGAATGAACTGTGATTAACCACAATTATATGGAAAGCTGAGTTAAATTGCACTTGCCACACCCAGGCCTGATTACTGCCAGACCTGTTGAATCAAGAAATCACATAAATAGAAGCTGTCCGATAAAGTGAAGCACGCTAACAGATCACAAAAAGCCACACATCATGCCACAATCTAAAAAAATTCAAGAACAGATTAGAAACAAAGCAATGTACATGTATCGGTCTAGGAAGGGGTCTAAAGCCATTTCTAAGGCTTTGGAACTCCAGTGAACCACGGGGAGAGCCATTATCCACAAATGAAGATAACTTGGAACAGTGGAGAACCTTACCAGGAGTGGCCGGCCTACAAAAATTACTCCAAGAGCATGACCACGACTCATCCAGGAGGTCATAAAAGAAAAACATCTAACAACATCTAAAGAACTATAGGCCTCACTTGCCTCAGGTAAGATCAGTGTTCATGATTCAACAATAAGAAAGAGACTGGGCAAAAATGGCATCCATGGGAGAGTTCCAAAGCCACTGCTGACCCAAAAGAACACAAAGGCTCATCTCACATTTACCAAAAAACATTTTGATTATAGCCAAGACTTTTAGGCAAATATTCTGTGGACTGATGAGACAAAATTTAACTTTTTGGAAGGTGTTCGTCCTGTTACATCTGGCATAAAAGGAATACAGAATTTCATAACAAGAACATCACACCAACAGTCAGACACGGTGGTGGTAGCGTGATGGTCTGGCGCTGCTTTGCAGCTTCAGGACCTGGACGACTTACCATAATTGATGGAACCATGAATTCTGAGCTCTACCAGAAAATCCTAAAGGAAAATGTCTGACCATCAGTTCGTGACCTCAAACTCAAGTGCACTTGGGTTATGCAGCAGGACAATGATCCGAAACACAACAGCAAGTCCACCTCCAAATGGTTCAAAAGTGAGGGGAAGCTCTGCTGATTTTATCATCCAATCATGTGCAAGCTAAAGTGCTGTTTTTTATTTTCCTTGCATGTCCCCCTCAGCTCTACAGCGACTGCACTTCCAAGCGCACTTTCGGTTATATAGCATATATATAGCATGTAATGAGAGTTTTTCATAGTCTGGGTTGAATGACACTTTGGGGTTGATTTACTAAAGGCAAATAGACTGTGCACTTTGCAAAGTCCAAATGCCCTCTGCAAGTACAGTTGCTCCAAATCTTAGTAAATGGGGTAAAGCTTCACTTTGCAAAGAGTATACAATCGTGTGCAAGGAAAATTTTAAAAAATGGATTTTTGCTTACACATGATTGGATGATGGAAGTCAGCAGAGTTTCTGCTCATTTACTAAGCTCTGGAGCAGAATGCAACCGCCCTTTTCAAAGTGCAGCCTTTTTCCCTTTAGTAAATCAACCCCCTTAAAGTGGATGTAAATCCGATTTTTTTTTTTTTTTATCATACTGTAGAGTATAAGATTTCCTATCATTTGAGCCCAGTATTGCCTCACAGAGTTAATCCAGCTCTGAGCAATCCTCCTTTATTGTTCAGTGAGAAAAATCTTGACAAACAGAGAAAAACTTTGTCAAATCCTCCCCCTTGCTGTGAGTGACAGCCTAAGACACATGCATTATTTTTTAATTCCCTCCCCCACTCCTTTCTTCAGCAGCTCTGCGAGGATTGGCTGTTCCACACCTCAGCATGATTTGGCATGCTGAAGTCATGTGGTTACTTTCCTGTCTTTTCATTGGATGTTAGAGATCATAGCAGAAGTTCAGTGTTAGAAATAAACAGGAGAAAATGCATATTGACAAGGGGAGTGTAGAGGTGGGCGGGGAGTCTACTGACATCACGACTCCACCCACCGAGCTCCAGACAACAGACCCGCCCACAGAATCTGCAGTTATTCGGGTCTAATAACAGACAGAGGGGAGACATTTGACAGGTAAAGATACATGCAGGAGGCGTGTATATCCTTATAGATAACCCCTATGGCAGTAGTTTAGAAAGGATGAGATTGGGTTTACATCCACTTTAAGTCTTAGATAATCGAACGAACCTTCTGAAAACAATAATTTTCTAACACAATTCTACAGGATGTCTAAACATTGGTCCTTCTCCACCCATCACAGACATACATGGATTGTCATGGGTTGTGAAGGCTCAATTTATTTTTTTCACTCTTTAGATTATTTATATGTATAATATTGCTCCTTTATTTTATTTGTAGGCTGTGAAGGAAACAATTATTCCGAAAAAGAATGACATTGACTGTTCCAGAATGCTGATGACGCAATCCTGGATAATAAAAAAGACGCACGAAAAGATGTTTTTTCTGTTTGTTAAATAAATATATGTTGATTGTATTGTATGCAACATTCCAACCCTAATAAAAGGGACATGATGTAATATAATTGACATTGCAGGCTGTTTAATGCCAAAATGATCAAGACGGTAGATCATGACATTTTTTAGAATAAGCGGTAAACAGATATGTTTTTACCCCAGATTTGCGGCAAAGCTGGGTTGTCCAGGGATGACAAAGACAAAGTGACAGTAAAGGTCAACTTTTTTTCCTACTAAATAACAAAAATGTTATACTTGCCTGCTCTGTGAAATGTTTTGCACAAAGCAGCCCGACCCACCTCTTCTTGCGTCCCTTGCTGGCGCTTCCGTCTTCTTCCACCTTCTAAGTAGACATGTGCAATTCGTTTAGGTCCAAATTCGTTTAACGAATTTGTCAAAATCCCATTAATTCTGAATTTTCGGAATTCCGAATTCGGAATTTGGGAATTCGGAAATTCGAAGTTCGGAAAGTCAAAATTCCGTAAATTCAAAATTTCGAAAATTGGAAGTTCAGAAGTCCGTAAATTCGAAAGTCCGTAAATTCGAAAGTCCGTAAATTCGAAAGTCCGTAAATTCGAAAGTCCGTAAATTCGAAAGTTCGGAAATTCCAAATGAGGAGATTCAGACATTTGAAAATTCAGAAATTTGAAAATTCAGAAATTTGGAAATTCAGAAATTTGGAAATGTGAAAATAAGAATAAAAATCAGAAAATTCAAAAGAATGAAAATTCGAAAACTCGAAAATCTGAAATAACTAACTAATAATAACTATTAAATTATAGGTATTTGAATTTCCTTTTAAATTAGGTTGTTACTCGGAAATTCGAAAGTTCGGAAATTCGAAAGTTCGGAAATTCGAAAGTTCAGAAATTCGAAAGTTTGGAAATTCCAAATGAGGAAATTTGAACGTTCAGAAATTCGAACGTTCGGAAGTTCCAAATGAGGAAATTTGGAAATTTGAAAATGCAGAAATTTGAAAAGGTACTAACTAATAATAACTATTAAATTATAGGTATTGGAATTTCCTTTGAAATTTGGTTGTTAGTGAACGTAACGAGTACGAATTTATCCGAAGTTACGAATTATCTGTAATAACGAATGCCGTATCTAAAAGAATGGAATGTAACAATCTAATAATAATACATACCATATTTATCGGCGTATCACACTTTTTTCCCCTTAAAATCAGGGGAAAGTCGCAGGTGCGTGTTATACGCCGATCCCCTGCGATCCCGACCTGTCAAAATAACAAAATCGCCGACCGCGATTTGAAAATGGCGCCGCCGGCGCCGAAATACACAGAGCCGGTCCTCGGCTCTTTCCGGCGGCTCTCGTTTACTTTCGGTTTCACTCGTAGCCCCGAGCGGAGCTATCCGAGTAGGTTCGGATAGCTCCGCTCGGGGCTACGAGTGGAGCCGAAAGTGAACGAGAGCCGCCGGGAAGAGCCGAGGACCGGCTCTGTGTATTTCGGCGCCGGCGGCGCCATTTTCAAATCGCGGTCAGCGATTTTGAAGCCCAGGATGGTAGGGATAGAGGATCGAAGGCTGCACTGGGGCAAGGCTGCACTGGGGAAGGCTGCACTGACAAGGCTGCACTGGGGAAGGCTGCACTGACAAGGCTGCACTGGGGAAGGCTGCACTGACAAGGCTGCACTGGGGAAGGCTGCACTGACAAGGCTGCACTGGGGAAGGCTGCACTGACAAGGCTGCACTGGGGAAGGCTGCACTGACAAGGCTGCACTGGGGAAGGCTGCACTGGGGAAGGCTGCACTGGGGAAGGCTGCACTGGGGAAGGCTGCACTGGGGAAGGCTGCACTGACAAGGCTGCACTGGGGAAGGCTGCACTGACAAGGCTGCACTGGGGAAGGCTGCACTGACAAGGCTGCACGGGGAAGGCTGCACTGGGGAAGGCTGCACTGGGGAAGGCTGCACTGGGGAAGGCTGCACTGGGGAAGGCTGCACTGACAAGGCTGCACTGGGGAAGGCTGCACTGACAAGGCTGCACTGACAAGGCTGCACTGGGGAAGGCTGCACTGACAAGGCTGCACTGGGGAAGGCTGCACGGGGAAGGCTGCACGGGGAAGGCTGCACTGGGGAAGGCTGCACTGGGGAAGGCTGCACTGGGGAAGGCTGCACTGGGGAAGGCTGCACTGACAAGGCTGCACTGGCAAGGCTGCACTGGGGCAAGGTTGCACTGAGAAGGTTGCAATGATGGGCATTTAAATGTAAGTTTTTTTCCCTTCAACTTCCCTCCTAAAAGTTTTTTTTTCCTTAAAATTCCCTCCTAAATTGGGGTGCGTGTTATACGCCGATGCGTGTTATACGCCAATAAATACGGTAATAATAATAAAACCTTTTTATTATTAATTATTATTAATTTGTTCCATTGCATTTGTTTAGATGCGGAATTCGTTATTTCGGATAATTCGTAACTTCAGATAAATTTGTATTCGTTACGTTCTCAAACAGCCAAATTTGAAAGTAAATTCCAATACCTATAATTTAATAGTTAGTTTTTTTCTTGTTTTTTTTTTTTTTGTTTTTCAGATTTTCAAATGTTTGGATTTTTGAATTTTTGAATTTCCGAATTCCAAAAATTCGGAAATTCAGAATTCGGAAATTCAAAATTTGGAAATCTGAAAATTTGAAATTTGAATATTTGGAAATTCTAAAATCCAAATTCCGAATTTCCGAATCCCCAAATTTCCGCATTTCCAAATTTTCGGATTTCGAATTTTCAGATTTCCGAATTTTCAAATTTTCACATTTTCAAATTTTTGAATTTAGAATTTACGAATTCTGAATTTCCGAATTTTCGGAATTCGGGTTTTCGGAAATTCAAAAATCCAGTGCACATGGCTACTTCTAAATGCTCCCATAGCAAAATGCTTGCTATGGGGGCACTCGTGCGGGCTCACTCAAGAGACGGGTTTTGTGTATCTATTAACCGCTTGCCGACCGTCTCACGCAGGTATACTGCAGCAGAAGGGCTCGTACAGACAAAATCACGTACCTGTACGTTGCCCCTTTAAGAGGCGGCCAGCGGCAAGCTCCGTGAGTCGGGTCGCGGGTCCCGCGGACTCGATCGCCACGGGGATACCCGCGATCGCCTCACGGGGGTGAAGAACGGGGAGATGCTGATGTAAACAGCGTCTCCCTAGTACTGATTTAACCCCTCCCCGCCCCCTAGTGGTTAACCCCTTCACTGCCAGTGTCATTTACACAGGAATCAGTGCATTTTTATAGCACTGATTGCTGTATAAATGACAATGGTCCCAAAAATGTGTCAAAAATGTCCGATGTGTCCGCCATAATGACGCAGTCACAATAAAAATCGCTGATCGCTGCCATTTAAAAAAAAAAAAAATTAATAAAAATGCCATAAAAACTATCCCCTATATTGTAAACGCTATAACTTTTGCGCAAAAAGATCAATAATCGCTTATTGTGATTTTTTTTTTACCAAAAATATGTAGAAGAATACGTATCGGCCTAAACTGAGGAAAAAAAATGTGTTTTTTATATATTTTTGGGGGATATTTATTCTAGCAAAAAGTACAAAATAATGCGTTTTTTTCAAAATTGTCGCTCTATTTTTGTTTATAGCGCAAAAAATAAAAACCGCAGAGGCGATCAAATCCCACCAAAAGAAAGCTCTATTTGTGGGAAAAAAAGGACGTCAATTTTGTTTGGGAGCCACGTCGCACGACCGCGCAATTGTCAGTTAAAGCGACGCAGTGCCGAATCGCAAAAAGTGCTCTGGTCAGGAAGGGGGTAAAATCTTCCGGGGCTGAAGTGGTTAATGGCTTAGCCACACCCCCTGCTCCCTCCCCACAGGCTTGGATTGGCAGCAGCCAGTGCCTCCGGCTGCTTTCTCCATGTCCATGAAGAGAGCGCCCATATGATAAGTATTTAGGGGGGTTGGGGGAGAGCTGAACACAGAGA
This sequence comes from Lithobates clamitans, assembly GCA_037952925.1. Lineage (NCBI taxonomy): Eukaryota > Metazoa > Chordata > Amphibia > Anura > Ranidae > Lithobates > Lithobates clamitans. The sequence continues at coordinate 2,544,503 of JBBGZY010002433.1, forward strand.
ATGCATTCAAGTAAAAAACCTTCTGCCTTTAGAGCCACTTTAAGTTTTGGGAAGGTTTACCCTACATTTGCTTTTAGACCCAATCCAGGCACATCCATGTAAAGAGGAACTGGTAGGTAGTGTTGGGCGAACGTGTCAGGCCAAACAAAAGTTTGGCGCGAACATCGCCTGTTCACCCGTTCAGTAAACATCCAAACTTGTGGGGCGCTCGGCGGGATGTTCGCCCGCTGAGTGCCCCACACTGCACAATGCGTTCTAGGGCCCTAATTGGATGAAGCCTTGCACCTGACCGTTTGTCAGGGGTAAAGGCTTTGCCAATTTGGGCACAGAGCACTGTCAGAGCCCTGATTGGACAAAGTGATGATGACTTTGTCCAATCACGGCTCAGTGCTCATAGTTCCACTCCACACAATAAAGCTACTTTCACACTGGCAGCGCCGGCCGTTAGCGCTAAAGCGCCGCTCACTTCTACTGCACCTCAGTGCAGTTTTAGCAGCGCTTTAGTGCCGCTTTTCGGGCCCCAAGCAGGGCGCTTTCAAATTGCTTTTCAGGCGCTTTGGAAGCGCTGCCCATTCATTGCAATGGGCAGGGGCGTTTTGGGAGCCCTAAATACAGCGCTCCCAAACCACCCCAAAGATGCTGCTTGCAGGACTTTTCCGAACGTCCCGCAAGTGTGAAAAGACACACTGGAATGAATGGGAGGCGGTTTTCAGGCGCTTTGCAGAGGTTATTTCTAGCGCTAAAGTGCCTGAAAACTGACCCAGCGTGAAAGTAGCCTAAAAGGTTCCTTCCCACAGGAAGCTTTTTGCAGCTTTTGCAGCTCAGTTTGCTACTAGCGAGTTAGTGTGTTCACTTATTGTGCCTCTGAGTGTAGGTGTAGTGTGAGTATAGTGTGGTGCTGTGCTGTATACCCATTCTTTTTGTGGTTGCGGCGTGGGGTTTTTTTGTCTTTTTTTTTCGTCCCGTGCCTGCCCCCCCCCTTTTTTTTTAATTGTCAACCACAGTTTTTCTGACTGCAATGCTGGTGTTCCCCCCCCCCCCTTTTTTTTATAGTTTTTACATTTTTGTCAGAGTCAGTCCTCAATTTAAAGTGCACCAAACAGCACTTTTCATTCAATAAAGTGCATCCGATCACACATTTACCAGTTACTATTAAGTTTGGGTAATAAGGCCCCCTCCCCCCATCATGTCTGGAAGGCCAACAAAGAAAGGAAAGGCATTCCAATGCCACTATGAGGGGAGCAATAGCATCTGTGTCCACAGGCAAAGGTGGTCCGTCCTCAGACAGGGCACATTTGTCTCTGTTTAGTGATGTTGCCCATGCTGTCCAGCCACAGCATGCAGAGGAGGTGGTGGACTGACTTACTAAACCATTCTCATCCTCTAAGACTCATGCTGACAATAGTGCGCAGTCCACCGCAGCTGCCAGAGCGGCTTATGCTGCCTCTAGAAGGTTACAGGGGGAGGGTACCACCAACACCCATAGACCATTTTTTCCACAACTGTGTCACAGGGGCATCAAATTTAATTTTTTTACAGCTAGGCCAATTCTTGCTTTTATCAAGAGTACCTCTAGAAGGTTATGGTGTGACGGCACCACCAACACCCAAAGATCACTTTTTCCACAACTGTATGTCAGGGACATCAAATTTATTTTTTTTACAGCAAGGCCAATTCTTGTTTTCATCAGGAGTTCCTCTATAGGGGTTCTGCGTGAAGGCACCACCAATACCCAAAGACCAATTTTTCCTAAACTGTTTGACAGGGGCATCAAATCTCAATTTTTTACAGTAAGGCCAATTTTTGTTGTGATCACCCAAAGACCAATCTTTCTGCATCTGTTACTTCTATCCAAAGTCTACAAAAGAGACACCAGACTTTATCTAAAAATAAATTGTTAATCTTGACCTGAGTGCACTATAATTTGTCTTCTTCACATAAGGCTTGCTTACTGTAGTGCAAAACTATGTTATTTCCATCCAAAGTCTGCCAAAGAGACACCATAATTTATCCAAAACAATCTCTAATCTTGTTCCGAGTGCACTATAAAAGGAATTTTTCATTTTTATTGGTTCCCTTTAAGCATCATTAAAATTACTGCTCCTTTAAAAAAAAATTGCATCGGTATATATCCCCCAGGGCAGTACCCGGGCCCCCATACCCTTTTTATGGCCAATAACTTGCATATAAGCTTTCAAAATGGGGACTTTTGATTTTTTTTTTTCGGGTCCCATAGACTTTAGTAGGGTTCGCGGTTTGGGTCCCAACTTTTGCGATGTTTAAGAGTTCTGGCGCGAACTGAACCGGGGGGGGGGGGTGTTCTATACTGGTAGGCGACTGACAGTGAAGAAGCAGCAGACTAATAAGCACATTTCTGTCACACTTGCTCTCTCCTCCAATCAACATGCTGCTCACCAATGAATTGTCTTTGTGCTGCTTCTCCCAGTGCCAGTCTAAGCCCTGCTTAACAGAGGATTACTAGAGGCTGAAACCAGGTCAAATGTATATACTTATACTGCTTGCTTTAGTTAAAAATACTTTAAAAGTATTAATCAGTGGCGGCCTGTCCATAGGGGGTGCATGGGCACCACTCCCCCACCCAGTAGTCACAAAAAAAATGAAAATTTTTTTATTTTTTTAAAAAGGCCCCTTAAAAAAAAAAATAGAAAAAAATGTTCTTTACGTGCACTGTGTTCAGGCGCTGGACACAGTGCACTATGGGAACTGCCACGCCAATGCAATCATGAGATTGCAGACGAGGCGCTTCATTTGCAGGCTTTTGACCTGCTTTGCAGCGCAATCCAAAGCGCTGAGCAGCTTCCGCCCATAGTATTACTACGGGCGGGAGCTTTGTTATTCAAGTTAAGAGGTTACTTTTGGCTTCCCTGTTCCACAGAGAAGCCAGAAGTGACGTCGGCAGCTCCGTGGAACGCACGTCCCGAGCGAAGCTGCCTGTAAGGTAAGTGAGGCTGCATTTGATGGGGCACAAGTGGAAGCGTTTGAGGGCATTGTGGCAGAGTTTGATGGCACAGTGGCAGAGTTTGATGGCACAGTGGCAGCGTTTGATGGCACAGTGGCAGCGTTTGATGGGCACAGTGGCAGCGTTTGATGGGCACAGTGGCTGCAATTGATGGCACAGTGGCTGCAATTGATGGCCCAGTGGCTGCTGTTGAGGGCACAGTGGCAGCGTTTGATGGCAAAGTGGCAGCGTTTGATGGCAAAGTGGCAGCGTTTAATGGCACAGTGGCTGCAATTGATGGCCCAGTGGCAGCATTTGAGGGCACAGTGGCAGCGTTTGATGGCACAGTGGCAGCATTTGATGGCACAGTGGCAGCGTTTGATGGGCACAGTGGCAGCGTTTGATGGGCACAGTGGCAGCGTTTGATGGCACAGTGGCAGTGGTGGACACTGATAGGCGGCAATGATGAGCACTGATAGGCAGCACTGGTGGGCACTGATAGGCGCCAGTGGTGGGCACTGATGGGCACTGATAGGCGGCAATGATGAGCACTGATGGGCACTGATAGGTGGCACTGATATGTGGCACTGATGAGCACTGATGAGCACTGATAGGAGGCACTGATGAGCACTGATAGGCGGCACTAGTGGGCACTGATAGGCGGCAGTGGTGAGCACTGATAGGCGGCAGTGGTGGGTACTGATAGGCGGCAGTGGTGGGCACTGACAGGCAGGGCTGATGGGCAGTATTGATGGACACTAATGGGAGACACTGATGGGCAGCACTGATGGGCACTGAAAGCCTGCACTGCTTAGCATCACTTATAAGCACTGATGGGCACTGATTGATGGCGCTGATTGGTGGCAATGATAGGCATTGATTGGTGGCACTGATGGGCACTGCTAAGGCTTTCCTGTAATCAGGGCATTGACGATCATGCAGCTGAGAACAGAGGTTATGTGATTACTTACGGTATTTAAAAAAAGGGAAAAAAAGGTGTTTAGAAAGTTTTTTTTATATCGGTTATAATGTTTTTAAATAAAACAAATGTTTTTCCTTTCATCTCTATTTTAAATTTAATGAGTTGTTTTACAAGGTGAGGGCTCACAAAAACCTTGATGTCTGAGCATAAGAGCAAAAAATGTAATATGTTTCATTTCCTGTTCTTTTTTGAGGCTAAGCACATTTTCAGCAAGTACAGAAAATGACACGCTGAGCCTGCCACCACTCCGGTGTGCTTGTAACTTGCTGTACACTGAATTTAAATCCTAACCGCTTGCAGACCAGCTGCCGTCATTATACTGCGGCAGGCCGGCACGATCCGGGATCGCACGAGCGGGATAGCAGGCGCGCGCACGGGCCCGCTGCACTGTGGGGGTGCCAATGCTCGTGACCGACGGTCGTGATGACCACCGGCCACAAGCAATCACGGGCACGAGAGGCAGAACAGGGACGTGTGTTTGTTAACACACAGATCCCTGTTCTGTTCTGTGAGGAGAGACAGATCGTGATTTCCTAGTAGCTAGGAACCACGATCTGTCATTTCCTCTAGTCAGTCCCCTCCCCCTACTGTTAGAACACACAGTCAGGGAACACATTTAACCCCTTGATCGCCCCCCTAGTGTTAACCCCTTCCCTGCCAGTGACATTTTTACAGTAATCAGGGCATTTTTATAGCACTGATCGCTGTTTAAATGCCAATGGTCCCAAAAATGTGTGAAAAGTGTCTGAAGTGTCCGCCAAAATGTCGCAGTACCGATAAAAATTGCAGCTCGCCGTTATTACTAGTATAAAAAAAAATAGTAATAAAAATGCTATAAATCTATCCCCTATTTTGTACACGCTATAACTTTTGTGCAAACCAATCAATATACGCTTATTGCGTTTTTTATTACCAAAAATATGTACAAGAATACATATCGGCCTAAATTTTTGTTTTAAAAAATGGGGATATTTATTTTAGCAAAAAGTACAAAATATTGTGTTTTTTTTTTTCAAAATTGGCGCTCTTTTTTTTGGTTTATAGTGCAAAAAATCAAAAAACGCAGAGGTGATCAAATACCACCAAAAGAAAGCTCTATTTGTGGGGAAAAAAGGACGTCAATTTTGTTTCAGTGCCGCACGACCGCGCAATAGTCAGTTAAAGCGACGCAGTGCCGAAACGCAAAAAATGGCCCGGTCATTAAGGGGGCAAATACTTCCGGGGTTGAAGTGGTTAAACAAAGTTATCAGCCTTCGTGTTACTCTTCTGTGAACTACCAAACACCTCCACTCTATGTTATTGTGATGAGGAGAGGGGGGTGTGTACTGTAGTCCTAACATTTCCTGTGCTAGGTAAGAATGCTGCATCTCCATAGATAAGGTACATAAAATGAGTGTTGTCACCCAGGATGTGTGTTATTGTCACCCAGCCCATGTCTAAGGACTGATGAGCTGCAATATATTACATTTTAGTTCTTGGATTTAGATACACTTTCAATTCTTGAATTTTCCATCTCAACTACCAAAAGAAATCTGTGTACTTGTGTTACATTGGGCACATATACAGATCAGCTTGAACTGTCTTGCCTAATTTATTTGTACTTGTACACCCTACATGCATATTCTGAAAGCACTGATAATTGAATGAGCTTCTATGAGCATCTACATTACAAAAATGACATTATAGTTCTGCTTTTCTATGGATACAATATTCCTGAATGACTGGTTGTTCTCTTGTTCGGTTTCTCTATAGAGTTCTATCACACCTGTACGGACGTCTTCAGCCAGGTCACAATGTAGCATTAACCTGCCAAAAAAGAAAGTGATATAAATATAATATTTTTCTGTCTTGGCCTCCCCCCACAAAGCACTCATCCCATTTTCTATATCATTGGTCTCCAAACTGTGGCCCGAGGGCCAGATGTGGCCCTCTACTCGCCTTTACCCGGCCCTCGGGGCACTATTCCTTCCACTGAAACCAACAATTACTGTCACCGATACCAACAATAAAGCACTATTGCTCCCTCTAACATCAACGGCAGGACAGTAATCTTCCCACTGACCAGGGGTGGCCCGTCCATAGAGAGCGCACGGGCGCCGCCCCCCCCCCAATCCGTGCGTCTGGCCCCCTGAACTACATGCATGGCCCCGGATGCATGGATTCCAATCGGACACGTGATTAAAGCCAGAGGCTCTAATAGGCTTCAGAAAAGAGTGGGCTCGGGGCACAGAGCACTGCGCCCGAAGCCAATCCAGTTGTGTGACAATAGCGAATGGAAATTCGCTATTGTAACACTGATTCCCTACTGGCCAATCTGGAAGCGGGTCCTGGGTCCTGGCCAAAAGAAGATCCAATCGGATTGGCTGCCAGGAGGAGGAGGGAGGAGATGCGGGGGAAAGCAAGGAAGCAGCCGCCCGGAGAGAAGCCCCCGCCACCCAGAGGGCTGCCCGCGAGATGGGGTAAGTGCGGGGCCCCAAATACTGACTAACTGACCCGGGGCGGGGTGCAGCCCATGACCCGACTGACCGGGGGGACAGTGGCAGGTGGATTGTTTGCTGCCCCCCCAAAAAAAAAAAACGCCACTGCCACCAACGGTGGTGCACTATTCCTTCCCCTGATACCAACAAAGGGCCAATAGCCCTCGAATACCAACGATGGGGCATTGTTTACTCCCATTGATGCCAGGGAATGTTCTACTCTCACTGGCCACAGTCCGGCCCCCTCGAAGTCTGAAGGACAGTAAACCGGACCTTTGTTTATAAAGTTTGGAGACCCTTGTTCTATATGACCAAAATTAATGTTTTCACAGGGGCAAAAGAACTATACTGAGACTAAGGACGAAGAATCTAACTTTTGCTGACTACTCATAACTAAAAAAAAAAATTCTGTTGGAGTTGGGTTTTATATCTCCTGGTTGACTTCAGTTACCCTATGCCATGTTATAATATTAGAGTGTATCTAAGTGCATCTATGGTCAAAATTTAAAATCATGTATTGATTTTTAAATTGTATTTTGATTATTTCTGGGGGGGGGAGGTTCCAGCCGTTTTTCCAACCACCCTTTATTATTCACTAGGAGTGGTTGTGGGTGGATCACCAGTTCAACATAGGTGTTATGCCGCGTATACACGATTGGACTTTACGGCAGACTTTACGACGGACATTCCGAATGAACGGACTTGCCTACACACAATCAACTAAAGTCCGACGGATTCGTACGCGATGACGTACACCGCACCGGACTAAAACAAGGAAGTTCATAGCCAGTAGCCAATAGCTGCCCTAGCGTCGGTTTTTGTCCGTCGGACTAGCATACAGACGAGCGGACTTTTTGACCGGACTCGAGTCCATCGGACAGATTTGAAACAGGTTTCAAATCTAAGTCCGTCAAACTTTTGAGAAAACAAAGTCCGCTGGAGGCCACACACATCGAATTGTCCGACGAAATCCAGTACGCCGGACCAAGTATGCCGTCCGATCGTGTGTACGCGGCATTAGTTGCTCTTCTTACTCATGGAGAACTCCCCTAAATCCAGCACAAAAGACATTCACTGCCCGGTAATACATAATATGTGCGGGAGATGCTGCAACCCCAACTAATATGTATCTGATCAAATATTGACATGGTCATTTAGCCTGTTTGCAAAAAAAAAAAAAAAAAAGTCCATCTAGTTCAACCAATGGAAACAAAAAATGATAGAAAATGATAGAAAACTATAATACATTGAAATTCTCCATATACAGAACCTCATATCCACAGTTGATCCAAAGGTAAGAAAACCCCTAAACCATGGTCAGATTTTCTCCTGCGGGGGGGGGGGGGGGGGGATTATTTCCTGGTCCCCTTAAGCAATCAGATATTCTCTGGGCCTACAATCTTTTATTTCCACATTCAGGTTCTGCATTCAGGTATGTGTCTTGTTTTTTTTTTTACATATTCCAGCTTACCAGTCCTCAGATGTGGTAGATGCGACTGAATTAGATTTCTTTTTTCAAGCTTTTTTCTTTATTGTCACCTGCTGATTCTGCCAGTATCACACTTCCTGTCTGTCCTAGGGTGACAACGCTCACTCGGTGTACTATATTCAGGGGCGGCCTGTCCATTAAGGGCGCATGGCCCCCCTCTGTCCATGGCCACCTCCCCTATACATGCGTCCGGCCCCTTTCAGGACACCGGACCATGGATTCCAATGGGGAGGGGCTGTTTTTTTTGAAGCACCGATTAGAGCCAGAGGCTCCAATAGGCTTCAATATAGGGTGTGCTCCGAGCCCATCAAAGTGTGTTACAACAGCGAATCAATACTCGCTGTTGTAACACTGATCCTCCTCCCGGCCAATCAGGAAGCGGGTTTTGACACCAGTCACCCGATTGGCTGAGAGGAGGGACAGGTGCCTATTGGGTGCCTAGAAGGAGGAGGGAAGAGCCGCACAGCGGAAGCCGCCGTGATGCAAAGAGGACACAGAAGCCGCTGCCCGCCGCCCATAGGAGCCCGCAACCCGCCGCCAGTAGGAGCCCGCGACCCACCCATTGGAGCAAGCAACCCACCACCACTAGGAGCCCGCAACCTGTCCACAGGAGCCCGCAACCCGCCGCCAGTAGGATCCCACGACCCACCCATAGGAGCCCGCAACCCGTCCATAGGAGCCCGCAACCTGCCGCCCGTAGGAGTCCACGACCCACCAATAGGAGCTCGCAACCTGGCCACTGCCTGCCATCTGTAGGAGCCCGCCCGCCTGCAACTGATGGGTTAAGTACTGGGGTGGGGGGGGTGCAGCCGATTGACCATCCGAGGGGGGGATGGTTGTTTGCTGCCCCCCTAAAAAAAAATCACCAGCCGCCACTGGCTATATTAGTGGAACAGTGTTGCCACCCTAGGCTTCTTGCCTAGGAGGTGAACTGGGCAGTACTGACTACACTATTTAACTTAAGATTTCAGTGCAGCACATGCAATGTGTTGTCATGCTGACTGCAAAGAGTTAGGATCTTGCTGCATTCAAGATTACCAGGTATTTTTGCTCAAACAGATATAATAAAACGCTTTTGATGGTATATTTAACAGATCAAGAGGGATAAAATAATAAATGTTCAAATGTTCAGGTAAACTTTAATATGCTGCAGGAACGTACCTGTTGAGTCTGGTATTGCTGTTGTAGTAGAACCTACAAAAAAATGATATACATTATATTTAACGAATACTCTTGCATGGTACAATAAAATGATGATAAAATATCAAAGTTAGCAATTATAGTTTATGTAACCTGAAAATCTTGTTTAATAAGATAATTGAGAACTCTGTTAGTTAACTATGCTCAGGTACATAGTAAATAGCAGAAAATTGCTAAGTACCTGTTTAAAAGCCATCAGCCTGTGGCCTTGGTCACCACTTTGTGGTTCTGTCCTTCTCATCCTTGATGGCCCTTTACATGCAGCGAATGAATGGGGAGGGGAGGCCATTATTTTTTAAGCCAGCCTGTCACTGGCCATGCTTCCACTTTCCCTCGCTGCATGCTAGAGCAAGAAATTATAATTCTGGAAATCTGCTATGTTCCTGTTGTTAATTAATGCACATATGGCCTGTCAAAGTCTTCAGAATTGTTTTTAAGCATACTTAAAGTGAAACTTCAGTCAGACTTTAAGTTGTAGAAAAATACATGCAGCATGTAAAAACCTCGATCATGTAATGTATCCACTTTATTGTTCTAAATCTGCCATTTTTGTAAACACACTACATGACTGTCAAGGTGGCCATTTTCACTGAGGGCAGCTGAAGCCAGTGCCCTCATTTTTCCAGGGGAAGTCATGACGAGTTTGTGTATGGTTAGAGAACGGTACCCAGAAAAATCGAAGATTGGCACATTGAAAATCGCCAGTAGCTCATAGAAATTTGCCAATGCGCCAAAGTGCACGCAATCCGTAACAGATTCTGCCGCTCAGTGGACTCTTTAAAGCCAGCAGTATGAGCAATTAGTTTCTGGATGATCTTCAGCTCCCCTGTATGCTCCCGTGTTCTTGTTCTTGTTACTATTGGATTTCCTGTTACCGACCCGGCTTGCCATTGACCTGTCTTGTCTACATCCCCAGCTTTGACCCTTGGCTTGTTCCAGTGACCCCGCTTCTGTCTGCTGATCCGTGCTTGACCTCTGGCTTGCTTCTCTGACTCTGCTACTGCCTGATTACCAGTGAATGACCCCGGCCGACTCCTCACCCTGCTTGCTGCTTACTCATGGCTGACTTCTGGCCTGGCTCCTGACTCTGCTCCTGGCTCTCCCTGCTGCCAAGTCTCACCCCGTACTCCTGAGGGACTCCTCATCATGCATGAGTCTCCATCAAAGCTACGGCCTCTCAAAGTTTTGCTCAGCCTACCGGAGCTTAATCATAGATTAGTACCCTACCTTATGATTAAAGTGTAAATAAACCCCCCTATCGTTTTCATCAAATGAAGCTACCATCTTTGCCTCTTTTTAATCTACAACTGCCATGATGCTGCACATGTGATCAGTTATGACACAAGCCATTGGATGGTTTGACAGTTTGGTTGAGAGCACAACCAATGGGAGTGTTACATTTCCGCCACATGCCAGAAATGAAGCTGTTTTATGGTTGGGTATGCTTCTGCTTTAAGCTCTGGTGGGCGGAGCGAAACATGTCAGGGGGCATGGCTTTGACAGAGACTCCTGGACTGAGGCTGTTTTCAAGTCTACACTAGGTTGGCTGGACGGGAGAGTGGAGCTTCTTTGAAATTAAATCACGCTTGGGAGTTTCAAGTATTCGTCAAACTTAAAATGGGCCTTTTAACATGTTTGCAAAAAAAAAAAAAAATGCAAAAGTGGGTTACCAAAAGGGTTAAATGTATCAGAGCATAAAATCTGTGTATGAAGATGCTCATAAAGTTGTAATGATATACCGTAAGCAGTATATTTAGCTGACTTACTTGATTCACACACTACCCCTGCATCCTCACTGTGGTCACAGTTGTTGGTGCCCCATGGTCGGTGGCGACATTGCCATATAGCAGGTTCTGTGCTTTTACAGTCAACGTCATCCAGCCAAATTTTTCCAGTCCCTTGACCAAAGTATGCCATTCCTGGAGCTTTCTGGGCCTGTCCACAGCCAAGCTGCCTGCACACCACTGTAGCCGCTGCCATGTCCCATAGGTCATCACACACTGTACCCCATACGCTCCGATAAGAAATTTCCACACGTCCTTCACAGCGATGACGTCCATTAAGAAGTCTTATGCTGGGGGGGATTTCTAAAACAGCAGGGGAAAAAGGACATTATGTAAACATCTGAGAAGCTACATGCGTCAAAAAACAAAACATTTTGGTAGGTTTGGGATGACGTTAAGACTTTTCAAAATGTTGCTACCCCATGATGAGCGGTTTGATTGAAGGTAGACCATCATTCCAACAGAGGTGCTAGAGTCTCTTCTGTACATAGTGCCCATGTGAGTCCAACAAAAAGACATTTATTGCCCAGATGAAAATGAGTGGAGGTACTGTGGCCTCAATTAATATGCAGCAGGAACTCACCAGATGTGTTTTGTTTTGCTGCTGTGTTAGGACCTGCAAATTAAATGTAAAAAATAAATATTTTTTTTTAATAGTCAAATAACATACTTAAGAGTAGAGATGCGCTCCACCCCTAACCCTCCCCCTTCCCCCCTCCTTTTTTTTTCTCTCTTTCCCCTATTTCTATTTTATTTTTTGAACAGCCACTTGGCTCCCATGATCCTTACAAGTTTTATCCACTAACATATTGTACCTGCTTCGCACACAATACTCCTGTTATAACCTATACTCTGGAAACTACTATTCAACTCTTTCACACCTTTTTTGAATAAGTATCTTGAGAGTTGGGTGCTTTGTCTCCCCCCCGCGGCACAGATTGGGTGCCTGGGGAGGCTTGACAATGCACCATACTTCAAGTTTAGCTTCTGGATTTGCTCACATAGATTACATATGTTGGTTATTTTTTGCCTTGTTATTTGCACCTTGTAGCAAAACTTTTTAGAAGATCCTACCTAAAACTTGATAAAGTTCACTTTGTTAATGTAATCTCAGTAAAGCTCCAATAAAGTAAAATATTGAACACCAAAAAAGGGTAGGAGATGAGCTTAGGCGTGTTCAGATCCTAGTCAAAACCCATCTGAGCAATCCCACCAAGAAACTACCCGGTATTAAAGTGGTTAAAGAAGAATTACAGGTATTTATTTTTTTACATAGTTAAATTTGTCTAGCTGGGACCAGTGTAATGCCCTGTACACACGACAGGATTTTCCAACAACAAAATCCATGTTTTTTTCCCGAAGGATGTTGGCTCAAACTTGTCTTGCATACACACGGTCACACAAATCTTGTCGGAAATTCCGAACGTCAAGTACGCGGTGACGTACAACACCTACGACGAGCCGAGAAAAATGAAGTTCAATAGCCAGTGCGGCTCTTCTGCTTGATTCCGAGCATGCGTGGAACTTTGTGCGTCGGAATTGTGTACACACGATCGGAATTTACAACAATGGATTTTGTTGTCGGAAAAAAATTTGAGATACAGATCTCAAATTTTGTGTGACGGAAATTCCGATGGAAAATGTCCGATGGAGCCTACACACGGTCAGAATTTCCGTCAACAAGCTCCTATCGAACATTTTCCGTTGGAAAATCCGACCATGTGTACAGGGCATTACAGTGTAAATTTCAAAGGCCAGTAAAAAGGAATAGTAGTGGTAAAAAAAGCACTTGTGGGTTTAACTAATCATTTTCCTTGTAGGTTTCTCCTTTAAGGGGTGTGGCAGGGGGTGTGTCCTATGCCTACATACTTTTGCTAATAGGTGTCCCTCATTCCCATCTCAAAGAGTTGGGAGGTGTGCAGTTGGGCACGGGCACCATTCAAATAATGCTTTCCATTTTCTTAGGGATGCAAAGTGATCTTTGATTGGACGAGGTGTAGAGGTGGAGTGGTGATGTCACACTGGATAAGGGCCATGGATAAGGGGTACCACCAGTCCTCCTGTATGGAGCCCAGGCCAGCAAGGGGGCCTAGGCAGCAGGGTGAAGTGGATATCGGCAGGGAGGGTGATCGTTGCGGTGGGGAGGCAATTACTGGAACCAATCCCCTGTAGGGCTCTCTCTGCAGCAGCTGAAAGCTGGCTTCTTCTCCTCTAACTCCCAATGGATTTTTGCGGAGAGAGCTATATAGGGGATCGGTTCCAGTAATTGATCCCCTGCCACACTGTTCACCCTCCCTATCCACCATATGTTTCCCCCTGTTGCCCAGGCCCTTGTGTGCCATCATAAGCGTCAAGGCATTCCCCACAGTCACACATATACACGCTCCTTGTATACATGTGGTTGAAGGGAGGGGAATGCATCGGCCACTTACGATTGGCCAAGTACAGTGACAGCTTTCTGACAGGATCGCTCGAGTGGGTTTGGACTAGAATCCGAACATGTGTGAGCTCATTCCTACTTAAGGGTTCAAAAGGGGCAAATTTATAAAGCAGTAAATGTGACATTACCAAACTGACTGCAGAAGAATCAGTCATTGTAATTTAAAACACATGCAACAGGAAGCTATGCCTCTAGCGAACGTTTGGAGAATGCAACCTTTACTGTTCTAGAAACATAGCTCCAAAAATCTAATATCAAAAAGCTGACTTCTATAGTTTATGTAACCTAGAGAGACAGTATTTTATTTCTGACCAGTCTGATGACTCTTGTTTTAGTTGGCCACAGCAGCCCCCCCCCCTATGATTGCCAAAGTAATACCAGCGCCCGTATCAGCTAATAAAAATGCAATGTCTTGAAACATACTTAAAGCGGAACTTTACCCATAACAACTTGAAAAAAAATAATGTTCTATAGGAACACACATTCCACATTAATAAATATACTACCAAAATTTGTGTGTGCTGTAAATTGCCTCCAGCATTGCTCCTGTTTCTTCTTCCTGGAGACTGCCATTTTGTTGAAGCCCAGAGGCCCTGAACAGCAGTAAATCATAAAGCAGAACCAAATCCATGGATTTAAAGTGGAAGTAAATCCCCCTATCGTTTTCAGCCAAGGAAGCTACAATCTTGGCCTCTGTTCAATCTACAACTGCCATGGTGCTGCACATGTGATCAGTTATGACACCAGCCATTGGATGGTCTGACAATTTGGTTGAGAGCACAACCAATGGGAGTGTTACATTTCCAGCACGTGCTGGAAAGGTAATTGTTTTATGGATGGGTTTACTTCTGCTTTAATGGTTTCGAAAAACAGTTACATTCCTGGACTGCCAGGATTGCTAACTGTCACGTTTGCTTGTGTCCGCATCCATACTGTCAAACCCCTAAATGGCTGCTGCCATAACTGATCACATGTGCAGCACCATGGCAGTTGTAGATCAAACAGAAGCAGATTCCTTGGCTGTAGAGGATAGGAAGGTTTAATTACGCATTGAAGCATTTGTGAGCCCCGGTTCACACAGGGGCGACTTGTCAGGCGACCTAGTCGCCTGACAAGTCGCCTCCCGTTCTGTGCTACGGAACCGTTCTAATAGGAGCGACGCAAGTCGCTCCGACTTAGAAAAAGGTTCCTGTACTACTTTGGGGGTGACTTGCATAGACTTCTATGCAGAAGTCGTTTTGCAAGTCGCCTCGGAAGTAGTTTGCAGGTCGCCTCGCTGAGGCGACCTGCAAGTCGTGCCGCCCCTGTGTAAACCGGGGCTTACATTAAAAAAAAAATGATCTTGTTCCCTTAACGACTTACGTACCGCCCGCCGCAGTTTACGTTGGTACTTTGAAGAAGAATATCGTTGTCATGGCAGCAGCTAGCTGCCATAACCCTGGTATCCTCTTCTTCAGCGGGCGGTCTGCTTTCAGATAAAAGTGGTCTCTGCAGCCTTCTCTAACGGCGGAGGAGATCAGATCCTTCTGGCTTGACATGGAGACGAGTGAGGGGAAGATGGCCTCCATCGTCTCCATATCATTGCAAGGTGGAAGCGACGTCAAAACATCACTTCCGCCCATAGCTCTTAAAGGGACTTTTTTTTTTTTGCACTTTAGTGTAAATATGAGATCTGAGGTCTTTTTGACCCCAGATCTCATATTTAAGAGGTCCTGTCATGCTTCATTTCTATTACAAGGGATATTAACATTCCTTGTAATAGGAATAAAAGTGACACTTTTTTTAAAAAAAGAACAGTGTAAAAATAAAAGGTAAAATAAATAAGAAAAAAAATAAAAACATTTTAAACACGCCCCGTCCCATCGACCTCGCATGCAGAAGCGAAAGCATACATGAGTGGCGCCCGCATATGAAAACGGTGTTCAAACCACACATGTGAGGTATCGCCGCAATCGGTGGAGCGAGAGCAATAATTCTATCTCTAGACCTCCTCTGTAACTCAAAACATGCAACCTGTAGAATTTTTTAAACGTTGCCTATGGAGATTTTTAAGGGTAAAAGTTTGTCGCCGTTCCACGAATTTTGAAGTGTGTCATGTTGGGTATCAATTTACTTGGCGTAACATTATCTTTCACCATATAAAAAAAAATTGGGCTAACTCTACTGTTGTCTTATTTTTTCATTTAAAAAAGTGTATTTTTTCCCAAAAAAGTGCGCTTATAAGACCGTTGCACAAATACGGTGTGACAGAATTGCAACGACCGCTATTTTATTCTCTTCTATTCTCTAATTTTCTAGCAAAAAAAACTGTGTTTAACTTGTAAACAACAAATCTCAGAAAGAGGCTTGGTCCTAGCACAGTGTTTGTGCTGTGTAATTTGACCCCTTCTATCACCTAAAAAAACTGGAGGATCCTGCCTGGCTACACCATCCCCCCTGTAAACTGACCACAGTTTATCATGGCTGCTGAGCCCTGACACCGTGGTCAGGTTATGTGCCTCTGTCATCCGCAACTCTCCTGTATCTCCTGTCCTCCTCTCCCCCTCCCTCCCTGCCTGTCAGCTTTGTCCACTCCCCAGGCCTCCCCTCCTTCTCCTATCATAACTACACTATAAACATACAATCCCCTCTGTAAAATAACAATATATGCCCCACGGTCTGTGTTGTATAAAAAAGATGCCAATCTGTACCTCATATCAGAGCATCTCCCGGTGCTCACGTGACTCTACAGCTCTCTCCTCTCTCCTCCCCTCCTCCCCGACTGACATCAGCAGGAGTTCTTGACCCCTCCCGTTATAGCTGTCAGCCGGGGGGAGAAGAGAACCGAGGAGTCACGTGAGCACACATTATTATTAGCAGAAGCAGCTCAGTGTTATCCTATGTGCCCATACACATTAGGACATTTAGAGGCATATTATAAGCTCAGCGTTTAGAGGTAGGAAAAAAACCCTTCTGTGTTTTTGAGAGCAGTTTTCTGCCGGAAAAAAAAAAAAGCTAAACTCACCTAAATATGCATTAACGCTTGTATAAAAACGCTCAAAATTAGCGTTTTTTTTTCTGCCAAAGGAACTGGTGTTTTTAAGCCAGTGTGCATGAAGCCTTAAAGATATTCCAGACCTGAAACAGGCTCTACCAGAGTTATCCCTTACCATGTTATTTGAGTGTTATTAAAAAAAAAAACTTAAGAGCTGCTGAGGAGGAGTATGGCATTTTACTTGAGCAACACAGTCTTGTGATTCTCTCAGCAGCCCTACCTCTGTGTTGCTGTATTCACCCATCTCTTTCAAAAGGTAGGTAGGCAAGTCAATAATAAAAAAAACAAAGACAAACAGTAAAATATTAAGTTTGGTGCTGCCACTAGCCCACATGTGTGACCACATATTAATGTTCAAGTGTCCCAATTATCCTTGCACACAACAGCTGAAAAATGTCTGTGCTGAAATCCAAACAGCAATCAATATACTACAAATGAGGTATTAGAAGGGTATGACTACATGTAACAATCTAGATTCTTAATTCCCAGCATAGTTGATCCTACATTGACATTGCATGTCCGTCCAATAAGGTACCTCATTTTTGCCATTTTTCTAGTAGAACAGAGAATGACCAGAGAGGGATCACTTTGTATCACTTGGTTGGTTTGAACATGTATTGTGTTAAATGTGAACCAGGAATCCCTGTTTTATGCAAAGTTTGCCTGAGGTGTGTAAGAGCGTATAGAGGGTTAACTGAGAATCTTGGGTATGTAAGCCAAGCTCAACCACTGCTGGAAAAGTCATAACTTCAGCTGTCCTGAAGTTTGCTCTCTGGATCAAATGGTTCTTTTGACATATGATTTTCACTGAAGATAACTGCTGTGTATGCATCGTACGCCCAGTCTGAATTTGTGAGTATAAAGATTTGGGAAATTAGAACAAATTAGAACAAAATAAAATTGCTACTAGTAATTTGGCTGAGAGATAGACAATTTCTTCTTTTTTGAACTTGATGGCCAAATGCTTCTTTTTAACGTACATAAATCTGTAACCAGTTACATTCTTCCATACCTGAGCAGATGACTCCACTGTCCTCACTGTGCTGGCAGTTGTGTTCTCCCCATGCCCGATGTTTGCATTGACCTAGGAGAGATTCGTTACCAGCACAGTTCACATCATCCAGGACTATATTCCCATTTCCTTCACCAAAGCGTGCCATCCCATGAGCCGAAACTGCAGCCCCACAACCAAGCTGCCTACACACAACTTCTGCGTCTCTAATGTCCCACTGGTCATCACATACCGTGCCCCAAGAATTTTGGTAGTACAGCTCCACACGGCCAGCACATCTATGCCATCCATTAACCAGGCGTAGGTCTATAACAGATTCTGCCGGAAGAGAAACACAAACATTTAATACAGATCCTAGGTTATAATATGTGTATGACCTGATTACATTTTAGTGGCTAAGGAGCTTGAAACACCATGATCTGCTCTGTAAAACCTTCCTATGGTTTCAGCTTTATCAGAATCCTTATTCTTTATAGGGCCAAGGCTACCATGAGATAGTTTGGATCAGCTGGTGCCTTCTAGAGGTGGCATAAGGGATGCTTCTGCATTGCCTTTCCTTTGCCACCTCCTGAAGGAGCTTGGCACTGGCAGCAAGGGGTGGCTTTTTAACTATGCTTGGGGGGGTACAATGGGGGAATACAATAGAATAATTTGACAGGCTGGTTGTACTGAAGTCAATTGATGGATCAGCTTCAATATAACCAGCCTGCTCATAGATTAATTGAATCTTTGCCGGTCCCTGCTGAACTGGCTGAGATTCAATTCATCTATGGCCAGATGGGAGCCAAATATAGATTCACCAGCACCTGTACATTACCATGACCAGCACTTCACCCCACATTCTTCCTGGCTAAGCCAAGTACCAATTTAAAGGATAGAACTATGGTAGCAAGAAGAGTCCAATAAATTTTCAAAGCTTTAAGTTCACACCTAAGGTAGACAACTTAATGACATACAATTTCAGGGCTTTCAGCTCCTCACCAATTATTTCAGCAGTCATTGCCACTTTTTGGGTTGGACAGTTTGTGTTCTGTCCCCTACTCTCTCCTGTCCAGGGCATCAGGACCTCACTCCAGGTATTTCACAGCCAGAATACCAGACGCTGGAAGCTCTACATCTCTAAACCAAGGGCCCCACCAAGTCCCATGGAGGCCAGCTACCGAGATCTCACATTTCTCTGCAGGTAACATCTTGAAAGATTGAGAAGCTGTCTCATCCAGTGCCAGGACAAGGCCATCTGGAGCCCAGGGCAAATATGCCAAACTGTGCCACCCCAAGATGTATGAGCATTATTTGTCAGCAAAACCCCCCCAACAAAATTTACAATAATCTGCATGCTTACCCCCTCCTCCCAAGACAAATCCACCCCCTGCTGAAATTCCCCCTCCCGGCACAAATCGTTACCCCCTCATCCCCCCTTTATGGTCAAATCCTCTCTCTTCTCAAATCCCCCCAGCACACATCACCCCCCACTCCAAACCCCCCCCTCCTAGCACAACCCCCCCCCCAGTTCCCCAGTTTCCCGTTCTAGCACAAATACCCCCAATCATCCCTACTGACACAAACCCCCCATCAAAAAAAAATCCCTCCTTTTACAAATCCTCTCTACCATATCTCCGCTTCTAGCACAAACACCCCAAATACCCCCTCCTAGCACAAATTCTCAGGTTGGGTTGGTCAGTCTAGTCACAGTATGTATAAACAGGTTAAGGCTATTTTTTTCACAAAAAAATAATCAAATATATCAATTAAAACTCACTGATTTTACTTACCTGGCGGTTCAGTACCAGACAGCTTGGCATCTGTTTAGCATATAAAGGGAGACACGATTAATTCTACTTGTTCCGTCACGCTGTGATCTACATACATCTCCAAGCAGAATCCACTAAATGGCACATTATAAATTCTTTCTGGGCTTTGGTCTATTCTATTTAGGCATACAGGGGGTCCCCTAGTTACAAACATCCGACTTACAAACGACTCCTACTTACAAACGGGGGAGACAACAGGAAGTGAGAGAAAATCTACCCCTAGGAAGGGAAATTCACTCCTGTAAGATCTATTATGGGGAAAAGGAACCTCCACTAATGCTTTATCACCGAGACTTGTTTCCACAACAACCCAAAATTTTCAAAATCCAATTGTCACTGGGACAGAAAGTGAGGTGAAATCTTCTGAAGAGGAGCACAGACAGCAAAAGAAGTGTTAAAGGGGTGATAACCCTTCCCTATGCTATCCAAAAAGCCTAAAAACTGTTTTTTGGCTGGAGCTACACTAAAAAAATGTACCTGTTCCGACTTACAAACAGATTCAACTTAAGAACAAACCTACAGTCCCTAACTTGTTTGTAACCCGGGGACCCCCTGTACATGGAAAAAGCATACTACTCATAACAGTAGCTCAGCTGAAAAATAAAACTCAACTGAAAAGACAAACTTTTTGAATCACACTTGTGATTGGTGGAAATGTTCCTTTCAGGACCCTGGGCAGCAATAAAGACTACCTGAGGGGCTGAATTTACAGTTGTTCACCCAAAACAATTTGTAGCAACAAATAGATGCTATTTACAAGCTCGCCAGCAAATGATATAAGATCTTTAGTCATCTTTTGGTTCCTATGTCACTGCTACTATACTCAAATAAATATAGGCTGCCATATTTGGCATGAGTTTTTGCACAAAAAATAGAGATGAGACAACTACAGTATCTCACAAAAGTGAGTACACCCCTCACATTTTTGTATATATTTAATTATATTATATATCTTTTTATGTGACAACACTGAAGAAATAACACTTTGCTACAATGTAAAGTAGTGAGTGTACAGCTTGTATAACAGTGTAAATTTGCTGTCCCCTTAAAATAACTCAACACACAGCCATTAATGTCTAAACCGCTGGCAACAAAAGTGAGTACACCCCTGAAAATGTCCAAATTGGGCCCAAAGTGTCAATATTTTGTGTGGCCACCATAATTTTCCTGCACTGCCTTAACCCTCTTGGGCATGGAGTTCACCAGAGCTTCACAGTTTGCCACTGGAGTCCTCTTCCACTCCTCCATGATGACATCACAGAGCTGGTGGATGTTAGAGACCTTGCGCTCCTCCACCTTCTGTTTGAGGATGCTCCACAGATGCTCAATAGGGTTTAGGTCTGGAGACATGCTTGGCCAGTCCATCACCTTTACCCTCAGCTTCTTTAGCAAGGCAGTGGTCGTCTTGGAGGTGTGTTTGGGGTGATTATCATGTTGGAATACTGCCCTGTGGCCCAGTCTCCGAAGGGAGGCTATCATGCTCTGCTTCTGTATGTCACAGTACATGTTGGCATTCATGGTTCCTTCTATGAACTGTAGCTCTCCAGTGCCGGCAGCACCCATGCAGCCCCAGACCATGACACTCCCACCACCATGCTTGACTGTAGGCAAGACACACTTGTCTTTGTACTACTCACCTGGTTGCCGCCACACACGTTTGATACCATCTGAACCAGTTTATCTTGGTCTCATCAGATCACAGGACATGGTTCCAGTAATCCATGTCCTTAGTCTGCTTGTCTTCAGCAAACTGTTTGCAGGCTTCTTTTGTGCATCATCTTTAGAAGAGGCTTTCTTCTGGGACGACAGCCATACAGACCAGTTTGATGCAGTGTGCGGCGTATGGTCTGAGAACTGAGTGGCTGACCCCCCACCCCTTCAACCTCTGCAGCAATACTGGCAGCACTCATACATCTATTTGCCAAAGACAACCTCTGGATATGACACTGAGCACGTGCACTCAACTCTTTTGGTCGACCATGGCGAGGCCTGTTCTGAGTGGAACCTGTCCTGATAAACCACTGTATTGTCTTGGCCACCGTGCTGCAGCACAGTTTCAGGGTCTTGGCAATCTTCTTATAATCTATGCCATCTTTATGTAGAGCAACAATTCTTTTTTTCAAGTCCTCAGAGAGTTCTTTGCTATGAGGTGCCATGTTGAACTTCCAGTGACCAGTATAAGAGAGTGAGAGCGATAACACCAAATTTAACACACCTGCTCCCCATTCACACCTGAGACCTTGTAATACTGAGTCACATAACACAGATGAGGGGAAATGGCTAATTGGGCCCAATTTCTACAATTTTTCACTTAGGGGTGTACTTACTTTTGTTGCCAGCGGTTTAGACATTAATGGCTGTGAGTTATTTTGAGGGGACAGCAAATTTACACTGTTATACAAGCTGTACACTCACTACTTTACATTGTAGCTAAGTGTCATTTCTTCAGTGTAGTCACATGAAAAGATATAATAAAATATTTACAAAAATGTGAGGGGTGTACTCACTTTTGTGAGACACTGTAACTGTCTGCAATCTCCCAGTCATCAGAGAGGTTACCTTTCTTCCCAATCAATGCAGAAAACGTAATTGGACCTAGGACAGACCCACCCGGGGAAAGGGGTATCCTAAGTCAAAACTAATAGGGTTGGGTAAGGTTATGGGGTTCAGCCATCAATCTTAATTTCTTTATCATTAAAGTGGTCAAAAGATAAAGTCATATTTTGTTTCCTTCAGATCTTTTTGAGGCTGTTTATAGCTCTAGTAAGCTTGCCGAATAAGAACAAATGATATCCAATAGCGGACCAGGATCATTACAGGTTGCTAAACAAGATATGAAAGGACCCTAAATCTGGAACTCAGATTATTTTTTTATTTTTTTTTTTTTTTTTTTATAGATTTGGATAGAATTAGAAAAGAACAGAACGTCTGTCAGATTTAATTGTGCCTACTCCTCACTTCTTGTCCCATCAATTGGTGCCACCAGGAATGAAAGTGAGGGGAATCTTCTTCATGCAGAGACAGACTGCAATAAAAACCCAACGGTCTAATCTCTTTCCACTCCATAAAAAAACTAAAAAATTCTATTGTAAGATTATGCACCAAGGTACGATGAATTTGAACATTACCAAAGATTAAATTCTATATAGACTTCTGCATTTCTATCATGTACTATGAAGGAAATAATCACCTGAGCATATAACACCAACATGTTCAAAAGGCATACAGTCATGTACATAGAACCCACGATGTGAGCATTGCCATAGTGTCTGCTCTGTTCCACTGCAACTCAAATCATCAAAGATGATCTTCCCATTGCCTTGTCCATACTTAACAAGTGTCACGATAGGACTTCCACAGCCAGCCTGGTGGCACACCACTTCTGCATTAACTCTCTTCCAGCCATCATCACACACAGCTTGCCAGGCTCCTCGGTGGTAGACCTCTACCCGTCCTGCACAGGCATGTTTACCATCTGCCAACCGCAGAGATGACGGAGGACTCTCTGTAGATAAAATAATACTAAATGAATGCAGCGATCAAACACAGAACTGTCTAAACTATAAAACTAGAAACCAGAATATGATAGAGATACTATGACACTATGAGATTCACCCTACTATTTTCTGATGGGAAATGTTGGATGTGAGCTTGTTGGCAGTAAGTCCGATCGTGTGTACGCTCCATTGGACATTTGTTGTCAGACTTTCCGCCAACAAATGTTGGCTAGCAGGTTCACAAATTTTCCGCCAACAAATGTGTTTTGTCGGACTTTCTGATCGTGTGTACACAAGTCCGTCGGACAAAATTCCAAAGTACAAACAGGCATGCACAGAAGCAGAAGCGGTCGGTCTTGTAAATTAGCATTCGTAATGGAGAATTAACATTCGTGACGCGGCAAATTATGAAATCTGGAAATGCAGCGCACAATTCTCTTCTTCTTTAATGGGATAGTAATGAAGCTGCTTTGCTGGTGATACTGATGGAGTTATTGCAATCAAATTTTCAAAGGCTTTTTTTTTCTAGTAATATCAAGAATAATATATATATATATATTTTTTTAATTTGTGCAAGTTACCACAACACCATTATCCCATTATTATAAGATCAACTATGTCGGTGTCCCTTGTTAATTTTACATTGTATTTTTTAAAATGTAACTGCCTACTCCCAAAATGTCATTGAAGTAAAACACAAAGCCAAGTATTATTCTCCACAATTTTTTAATTGTGCATTAAAAAAAATAAAATTAGACATGCTATCTGCCAATGGAACTTAACCAAAAAGTGCATTCTATGCATCCAAAAATATAGAAAATATACTAAATGAAATCATTATTCAACCAAAAAAAATGTCAAAGCAATAACTCCAAGGCCAATAATAAATAACACGTTATCTCCTCCAATTCCACAACATGGCTGGTTGATGAACGGTCGTTCAGAAACGAACTGAAAAGCACTAAATGAAAAACGCGAAAAGAAAAGCGCGAATCAACGCTCACCAAACTTCTACTAACAACGAAATTAGCAGAAGGAGCTCAAAGGGTGGCGCTAAAGAGCTGAAAAACAACGTAGTACGTCTAGTACGTCACTACATTCATAATTTTTGGCCAACATTTGTTTGACCGTGTGTATGCAAGACAAGTTTGAGCCGACACCGTTTGGACAAAATTCCACGGTTTTGTGTACGGGGCTTAAGAGTTGTCCCTAGAACAAAAGGTAAGGGGCAAGTCAGGACAAGGGGTGGGCAGGAGGGGTAGCTGCCCTGGGCTCAATTGTTTATTGCATGGATAAGGTCACCAAAATTGCAGGTGGGGGGTGGGTAAACAAACCCTTCAGAGTCCTGATCTGACAATTCACCGTCCCAATCTGATAGCTGCCTCTGGGGGTATGAATGGCTGTGAATACCTTAGGACCCATTGATTATGTATGAATGGGTTTGAAAGTAAACAAAGCCATTCATACAGTATAAATGTAGACAACTGAAGTGAGGACAATGGTGACTGACCGCTGCATTCACTTCACAGATCAGAACTATGTTACTAACAGGCACAAATCCATTCATAAATGTAAAAAAAAAAAAAAATTGACAAAAACAGAAACATAAAATACATTTTACGATACTTAAAGTACATTCACACCAGGGGCTATATTAGAACGCAAGGGCTGGTGTGCAGTGGGGTAACAGCAGTACCAATGCTCCAATTACAGGGCATCACACAATGACAGCTCATTAAGTTCTATTGACCACAGTCCGATGTGAGGCAGTAGATTGACTCAAACTGCGCTGAAAAAGAAGTAGTTCACGCAGTACTTTTTCCAGCGTATACCACCGCAACATGGTTGTGTGAACTGGACTGGGAGAAGACAAGGAATTTTATCTTGTCTTGTGGTGAGACTGTACTGGAATAGCCACCCAGCCTAATCCTACCACACCTAGTGTCAACCTTTATTGTGACTAGCTGCAATCACAAGAAAGAAATTAGTACTATTATTTTTTATATTAATCTATCCTCACAAATTGTTTCTTATTTTACTATTTAAAAAAAGAAGTCCAAATAGCAGGTATCCAAATAGCAACTTTTAAAAATGAAAGAAACATCCACACACGTATGTTCCCAGTGTTAACTGCAAAAGTAGCTATTTTCTACCCCTTTTTTAATCTAATGCATTAGCTGATGTAGCACCTTCCTGCTCTTAAATTTATCTGCCAAGTGATAGTTGCCTTGGCCAATTGCTAGGAGGTCAATTGATTTCACCCCAATTCTGGAATCGCTTGCTTCTGTCTTCTGTCGCCGGGTGGCCGGGTATCTGGTGACATTAGATAAGACAAGGGCATTGCAAGGACAGATTAGGAATGAATGGGGTGTTTCAGCCAATGGGCAGGGATCTTCTTTGGTCCCTTGGCCTGCTGGGAGAGCCTATTTATTTGATTGGAGTCAGGTGATCGGGGTTCTGTGCCACCTGGACGGCTGTCTGGGTGAGCGTGTGTCATCTTGCCCTGGGTTGCTAGGCCAGAAACCTGAGGTCTATCCCAGGGAGATCTGGCTGAGGGCCTAACCAGAAGCAAAAAAAGCAGCGCAGGGTTGGGATTGCGGCTTGCAGTCCAACCAGAAGTAACGGTTCTGCCGGCCGGAGAACCTGACGTGGTCAAAGTTAGAGGGGAAGCTGTCGCCACTAAGGGACCAACCACCTTATTACCAGGGACCAGAGTGAGTAGCTGAAGCAAATACCGGAGCCGTATTCTCACCAACCGGGGATGGTGAGGAATTGGGATACTTCAGAAGATGTCAAGCCTGGCACCCAGCCAGTGAAGGTGATGCTTGCAGAGCAGTATTGTGTGCCAAGCAAGGGACGGAGCAGGCCAGTGGGGTGACGCTTGAGGAGTATCTGTGAGTGCCAAGCTAGGGACCCAGCAGGGACGTGGGGGTGACGCTTGAGAAAGATACTGAGTGTGAAGATTGGAAGAGCTCAGAAGATCCAGTGGCAGTGGATTAGCAAGTCTAGAGAGAGAGACTGGGAGCTCATTTGAGTGAAGACCCACAAGAGGAGATTGTAGAAGAAGTAAAGGAGTTTGTTACAACTTGTGTTAGAAACTGTTATAAGACTGGTGCCATAGGAGACAGCAATCCTACTCCTGCAGATGTGGTGTCTTGCTGGATGCCTTTCCCTGCATGGCTGTCTGCCTATAGAGAAGTCTGCTAAATTAACTACTAAAGGGTGTCCTGGCCCTAACCCTCTCTCCCCCAGTTCTGTTCAAGAAAAAATAAACCTCTTTGCATTCAAGAAGTGTCTGGTGCCCATGAATCTACCTTGCATTGCACCCACCATGCCTCGTAACCCGCTCTACATAGAAGGATGTCAGCTGTCCCCAACTCTGGAGGTCACCATTAGGCCCCAAGAACCCCAGGACATCGCTACACTACTAAATAGCTAAGTAATCTGACATAAACAACCCACTGATTATCACTAACCTGTGCGACTACATACTCCACTGTGACTGGCATGTATGCTCTGTCTTTTGTTTTTGGCACTTCTACAAGAAGACTAACAGAGACAGAGAACACAGCAGGATGATATCACAACATCACTGCCCACTTCCAGGTCCATGTAAAACCTGACAGATCAGGAGCTGCGCAGTGATTTTGACAAGCGAGTAACTGCTTGGGGTAGGATTACCTTATAGGGTATCAACATAATTTTTCATTTAATCATTATTGGACGCCCACCTGTTTTTCACCTTTCTACATATCAGGAAAATTAAATGTTGGGTTTACATATTATTTAAAGCGGTAGTAAACCGCGGCAAAAAAACAAAACAAAAACACAAATTGGGCCCCGGGGCAGTTTAAGTCATACTAGCACATTATGACAGACTTACCTGAAAACTAAGCCGTCCAGCGGCAAAAGCTGTCACCGCTGAAGGCACTCCCACCTTCAACCGGTCTTCCTTCCAGGTTCGCCGGCTTCGGTGGTATGAATGGCCAAGCCGCAATGACGTCACTGCCGCGCATGGGTGCGGGAGTCACTGTTTACGGCAAAGCTCTGAAGGAACAGCACAGGTTTGCCGTTCCTTCAGAGCGTATGTGCCGGAGACATCACCGACTGCATCTAAAGTAAATATCGGCTTACCTTTAGATAAAAAAATCATACAAGGGAGTTTACTCCCACTTTAATTAACTTATAAATAACAATAATTTTATTGAAGTGTTCAAGCAATGTGTACTAGATAATTAAAAAAAAAATTAAGTGTAAAAAAAAAGGTTAATAATCTCCCTTATATTAAAAACAGGGATTGAAAAATGATCTATGGAAAAGATATTGTTATTTGTGCAGCTGATTAAGGGCTTGGTGTAGTTGTTTTAAATAGGGAAGACTATACTCTATATATTTTCGAATTTCCAAATGTTCAAATTTCCAAATTTGGAATTTTCGAATTCTGAATTTCCGAATTTTTGAAATTCAAAAATCCGAAAATTCAAAAGTCTGAAAAAAATAAAGAAAATCAGTAAAATTTGAAATAATAACTAACTAATACTAACTAACTATTAAATTATAGGTATTGGAATTTCCTTTCAAAAATGGCTGTTTGTGAACGTAACGAATACAAATTTATCTGAAGTTACGAATAATCCGAAATAACAAATGCCACATCTAAACAAATGGAATGGAACAAAAATAATAATAAATAATATTAATAAAAAGGTTTTATTATTGTTATTCATTATTATTAGATCATTACGCTCCATTTGTTTAGATATGGCATTCCTCTTTCAGAAAATTCGTAACTTCGGATAAATTCATACTTGTTACGTTCAGTCAAATTTGAAAGGTAATTCCAATACCTAAAATTTAATATTTATTATTAGTTAAGTTAATTATTTCAGATTTTCGGGTTTTCAAATTTTCAGATTTCCATTCTTTTGAATTTTTACAGATTTTCATTCTTATTTTTGGATTTCCAAATTTTTGAATTTTCAAATTTATGAAATTTCGACATTTCGAATTTCCGAATTTCCAAAATTTCGAATTTCCGAACTTCCGAATTTCCGAAATTTCAAATTTCTGAATTCGAATTTTTGAATTTTCGAATTTCCGAATTTCGAATTTCCGAAACTTCGTTTTTCCGAAACTTCGATTTTCCGAATTTCGAATTTCCGAAATTTCTAAATTTTGAATTTCCGAAATTCTTAAATTTAGAATTTTTGGAAGTTCGACTTTTCAGAAATTCAAATTTTCAGAAATTTGAAAATTCGGAAATTGAAAAAATTTGGAATTTCAGAAATTGGAAAAATTCGGAATTTCGGAAATTTCCGAATTTGCCAAAATTCATTTAACCAATTCGGAACTAAACAAATTGCACATGTCTAATATTTGGATATATCTCCAGTGGCCCAGGAAAAGGATGTTGTAGTGGAAAGCCGCGGCCTACCATCATTTGTCTTCTGAAAAGAAAAAGGTCTAATGCCCCGTACACACGGTCAGATTTTCCAATGGAAAATGTCCGATCGGAGCGTGTTGTCGGAAATTCCGACCGTGTGTGGGCTCCATCGGACATTTTCCATCGGATTTTCTGACACACAAAGTTGGAGAGCAGGAGATAAAATTTTCCGACAACAAAATCCGTTGTTGGAAATTCCGATCGTGTGTACACAAATCCGACGGACAAAGTGCCACGCATGCTCAGAATAAATAAAGAGATGAAAGTTATTGGCCACCGCCCCGTTTATAGTCCTGACGTACGTGTTTTACGTCACTGCATTTAGAACGATCGGATTTTCCTACAACTTTGTGTGACCGTGTGTATGCAAGACAAGTTTGAGCCAACATCCGTCTGAAAAAATCCTAGGATTTTGTTGTCGGAATGTCCGAACAAAGTCCGACCGTGTGTACGCCCTATAAGTGTTCTTTAAACTTTTATTCACTGTTTAAAACAATAAAAAACACAATTATCTCTTGCGAGTTTCCAGTTCCTAGTACATGTGCTCATTATATATTGAAAAATGCTAAAAACTTTTTTGAAATTGAATGGGTACTTGGGGTATTAATACTGGCTGTAGATCTCACTTTGCATCACGTTTGATTTTTCCCAATATTAATATTATTCAGCGTGTGATATTGAGTAATAATAATAAGCAGGACTGTTGCTGTTTATGGATCATTAGTGATTTATAGTCATATAGCTAAAGAATGTACTTACCATCCCGGATAGTGGAAGAAGAGGTGGAGGCTGTCAAAAGATAGGGAATCAGTAAAATATCTGTCATTATGAACACTATACATGCACTGTATGCAACTACGGCATTTTTCTAAAATATCTTTATTTCTACAACAATGAATGCCCTTTGTGTATAGTTATTCCAAAGCCTATTCTTAAAGCGGCTCTTCAGTCATTTTTTTTTAACTTTCTATCTATTGAAGTGGAGTTGCACCCAAAAATGGAACTTCCACTTATCCGGTTCCCCCCCCTCCCGTGTCACATTTGGTACCTTTCAGGGGGAGCAGATACCTGTCTAATACAGGTATTTGCTCCCACTTCAGGCGATAGATCGCCGCAGAATCCGCGGCGATCTACGCCATGTCCGGCCCCTCCTCCACCCCCCCCCCCCCCGCTGTCTTCTGGGAGACACACAGGTCCCAGAAGACAGCAGGGACCAGTCAGGACGCGCAGCACGACTTGCGCATGCTCAGTAGGGAACCAGGCTGTGAAGCCGCAAGGCATTACTTCCTGATTCCCTTACTGAAGATGCCGGCGCCTCCACCCAGGAGCCGAGGGATGGGTCGGGTGAGGACATCGTGGGCGCCCTGGATAGGTAAATGTCCATATTTTAAAAGTCAGCAGCTGCAGTATTTGTAGCTGCTGACTTCTAATTTTTTTTTTTTTTGGGTGGAACTCCGCTCTAAATCTTCTGCCCTTGTTGTTTTAACTTTGGATAATAAAACATTTTTTTTTTCTGCCAGTAATGACCTTATACAGCCCACTTCTTGTTTCTTGTCTCTTCATTGGCCTAGGCTTATGACATCATGCACAGCTCTCTCTATCACTCTCCTGAGAGTTTGCCAGGAAGGGAGGGGGGTGAGTCATAAGAGGACCAATGATAGCTGCAGAGGTGTGCCTCTGTGTGTCTGTGTAAATCCAGAAAGTAAACAGGCAGCAGCTTCAGCTGCCCACAGTTAAAATGGTTGCAGCCAGACTCAGTGGAGGGAGATTTCTGCAGCATATTTGGCAAGTACAGAATCACAGTATATATAAAATAATAAGCAAAGTTGTTGGAGGTAAGCATCAGAATGGCAAAGGTGTTTTTATTACAAAATATGTGAGCAGACTGCAGTTCCTCTTTAAGTAATTATTATCAGTAACACACAACTACATATTTTTCACTTGTAGCACCCTCCTACCATAGGATGCAAAGTAGATTTCGTTTTTGTCTCCTTCTGTAATTAAGGGAGCAGTGATCATTTGTCCTGGTCCGTTCAAGGTTTCACAGGCTGGGAGTTTGATTGCTTCCCCCTGAATCTAGAAGAAGAGGGGGGAGATGCAAATAACCAGCCTGAATATTGTTCATGTTCCAGCCAATCCCTGGAGATGAGTGTCCAATAGGGGGCTGGAATCGTTATAAATAATCGGAAGCAGTGGAGATCTGGGCTCTCACTCCCCAGGAGGGTTCTAAGCCTGAGAGGTTGCTACCATGAACTGTGAAGCTGTTCTTGAGGTGGAATCAGGGCTGAGGGCCTGGATTGATCTTGCTGGAAGCTGATTGCTGAACCTCAACACATGGGATCTAGTCTGGAGAAGGACCACATCACTGTCCTGTGTCCAGAGAAAGATGGAAGCTATCTTGGATTGATCTTGCTAGAAGCTGATTGCTGTACCTCAACACATGGGGTCTGGTCTGGAGAAGGACCACAACACTCAGTGACCTGTGTCCAGAGGAAGATGGAAGGTGGCAGCTATCTTGGGGTCTTGTGAGTAAAAACCTTAAAGTTCATTGGCTAACCGTAGTTGAGCATATGTTCAAGAAACCCAAATAAAATGGCTTTCCCCATGGTCTTCAGCTATGAGGCCTTAAACTGCTTAAAAAAACCTGCCTCATGGTCCTCAGTTGTGAGGCATTAGACTGTCCAGCTCTCACAAATACTTCAGGGAAAGATTTCCCTCTAAGTACTAATCATTTTGGAGGATCCCATGCCCTAACCCATCTACAGTTGAAGTTTCTTCAAGCAATAAATCTCAAAAAGACATCCCCTATACTGTGTTATTGGAGCCAATGTGAATGGACTGGTGCTTGCTGTGGTGGGCAGCCTCTGTTTTTTTTGGAAATAACCAATGCCAAGCTGCGGTTTCCAAAGCGAGCAAAATCCTTTCTTGTATTAAAAAAGGTATGGTTTCCAGAGAGAGAGATATCATTTCGCCCCTGTACAAATCATTAGTAAGACCTTGTCTGGAATACATAAAGAGAGCAAAAACATGGGAATCCCACCCATCAGGAATAGTAGCCGAATGAGTATCAGGGGGTGTGATCAAATATTAGACTAAACCAACACAATAAAATAAAAAACTAAATAGATCTCCACACACCTACATGAATTAAACGACAATGATTTTATTACCTTAAAAAAGTGATAATACATAGAAAAAAGCTTTAATCCCTATACCCCCCTATTAATTAGGCCAGAGGGGAAGGCCCCCAAGAAAAGAGAAAGGGGGTTCTTCCCAGTGCTCTAACCAAGCCCAAAGGCTAAAAAACACAAACTGTGTAAATGATGTGTTTAGAAGAGACCCCCTCACAAGATAGGAGGGGACAAATAAATGACACAGTCTGCAGACCTAATCCCTCCCCTAGTATAAGAGCACCCCCTACGTATACCTGATAGAAACACATAGACCACCCTTAAGGCCAAAGTCATGCAAATGATTCCTAGTGTGGGGTAGTGTATTCCTGAAAGCGGGTTGTATCTCACTGTCCCACAATGGAATAAGACATAGCTAAGGCACTGGTTGAAAACCACCCGAAGGACTCCCAGTCGCCAGTCAGTCAGTCCGCAATTGGATGTGTATGTTATACATCCTAGTAGTAATCTTGTCCTGATAAGTCGTAAATGGTTTAAAAAAAGGAAAAATCATGAATGCTGCTGCCAGACTCATCCACCTTACCAACCGCTCTGTCTCTGCTACTCCTCTCTGTCAATCCCTCCACTGGCTTCCGCTCACCCAATGAATTAAATTCAAAATACTAACAACTACTTACAAAGCAATCCACAACTCTGCCCCCAGCTACATCACTGACCTAGTCTCAAAATACCAAACTAATCATTCTCTTCGTTCTTCTCAAGACCTCCTGCTCTCTAACTCTCTCATCACCTCCTCCCATGCTTATCTCCAGGACTTTTCCAGAGTCTCTCCAAGCCTATGGAACTCCTTACCCCAATCTGTCCATCTATCTCCTTTTCTATTAGCTGTTAGATGATCCCTGAAAACCCTCCTCTTCAGAGAAGCCTACCCTACCCACACCTAACAACTGTATTTTCATTTTTTCCATCTGATCATCCCCCACAGCTACCACCCTTTGTTCCACTTGACCTTCCCTTCTAGATTGTAAGCTCTAATGGGCCCTCTGATCCCTCCTGTATTGGATTGTATTGTAATTGTACTGTCTTCCCCGATGTAAAGCGCTGCGCAAACTGTTGGCGCTATATAAATCCTGTATAATATTAATAATAGTAATGATAATTCCTCATTTTGAAATTATTCCCACAGCCTGCAGGTAATTATCATAATTAGTCATTCATCACACATATGGCTGTATACTGACTTAACAGTCGCTGGTTTGTACAGCAGTGGGACACAAGACACCGGCTGGAGGCGGGCTCAGGTAAGTGAAAGGGGGGCTGGGGGGGGGGGGGCTGCTGCGCTAAGGTGAAAAAACACGAGGGTTTACAGCCCCTTTAATTATGTTTTAAGCTGGCCATACACTGAGCAAAATTGGGCTGCATCCTAATGAACCGGCCAAGTACGCTCTGTGAGAGCCTCTATTGGAACCTTTCCACCGGACATCCTTCAAATCAAAAATAGAAAAGACAGGAGCAAAACTGTCCATAGAACTTCCCCTGTGTCCAATCAGATGCAGGCACTGTTTGGGTTTTCTGATGCCGTCAGATGTCAGAATACATGAGCAGCAGCAGAAGATGCATCCACATGTGCAGCTTTATTTAGAGAAAGTGGAAAAATTGACTTTCCAGGCACCAATCATAGAAATTAAACAATGGCTTTTAACAATTAATACATAGAGATAAAAAACATTTAAAATACTGCAAAATAATTGCAGAAGCATCTAGACCTCTCCAATAAAAATCATGAGTGTCAAAACCATGCCATACTAGACATGTATGACTGTAATAAATTATAACATTCAAATAAGCTTGAGCATATTTTAATGTTATACAGTAAAACCTTGGATTGCGAGCATAATTTGTTCCGAGAAGCATGCTTGTAATCCAAAGCACTTGTACATCAAAGCGAATTTCCCCATAAGAAATAATGGAAACTCAAATGATTCGTTCCACAACCATTTATTCATAAGTCCTTCAGTTTATAGTCCATATAAAAAGATTATAGCAATGTGATAGGTTGTATAACCATAAAATGTCCATCCACAAATGGAAGCCTCTAAAGGGGATTAGAAGCAAAATCCAGCAGGAGCTCCAGAGTATAAAATAGAAGAGAGGCGCCTCTAAGTGTAGCAATATGGTTACATTTAATGAAGGTACAACATTTAGCAAGTCACATGGTTGATGATTAAAAGAGGCACATCTAAGTATGGAGACATCCGGGGTAAAGCTGACCACATAGACCATCCTCCTCACCTCCGGCTCTCATCGCTGTCGGTCTGCAATCCTGACCGGGAAGACTACCCTGCAGTAGAGCGATCTGAAAGTGAGGCTTGAACCGTTCCTGGAGCGCAGCGTGGAAGGGACGGCATCAATAGAGGTGAGGAGGACGGTCTATGTGGACAGCTTTACCCCGGATGTCTGCATACTTAGATGTGCCTCTTTTAATCATCAACCATGTGAGTTTCTGAAATGTTGTACCTTTATTATATGTAACTGTATTGCTACACTTAGAGGCGCCTCTCTTCTCTTTTATACTCAGTTGTGACATGACGCTACTTGTATATCAAGACATCGCTTGTATATCAAGTCAAAAGTTATTTAAAAATGTTGCTTGTCTTGTAAAACGCTCTCAAACCAAGTTACTCTCGAACCAAGGTTTTACTGTAATTTATTACAGTCATGCATGTCTAGTATGGCATGGTTTTGACACTCATGATTTATATTGGAGTCTAGTTGCCTCTGCGATTATTTTGATTGTTTTTCTATCTCTAAGTTTTAATTATTAATAAAAAGTTATTATTTAATTTCTATGATTGGTGTCTGGAAAGTCAATTTTTTCACTTTCTCTAAGTAATTGACTTTTAGGATGTGACATTGCGCTACCTCAAGCCCCCACAGTTCCATCCTGTGTTGGTGCTTTGCTAACTCTTTGATTCATATGCTCAGCTTTGATTTTTTTTTTCGTTCAGCTCGCAGGCTGAATGAAAGAAATGTATACAAGTATGTCCAGCTTTAGATGTATTCATTTCCATCATCTGCCTAACTCTACACTGCCCTGTCACCAAAATGAAATCTGTGCTGGCATTAACCCAGAAGTAGATGGTTCATATCCAAGCTGGTGGTACATTACCTCTGTTCTGCAGAATCCATAACACAGCCAGGTACACGGGTAAGAGCAGCATCTTGTATTCCTCGGCCAGTCCATACAGAGCATACAGCTTTATACAAGTGCTAGGGACAATGTGCATTCATGGGTGGAGAATCCTATTCATGCCAATCTTTTGTACCAACCCCTGGAGAATATCTCTGACATTGTAAAGCATATGAACAGGACAATGATCACATGTATTTTTGAAGTCAATATTTCATGTTTCTGTCAAAACAACAGCACACTTTTTTTTTAAATTATTATATAGTACATACCCCCGAAAGGAGCTGGAATTTTCTCGGGGTCCCCTGTTCAAGAGTCATTTACTCTGTAAGCAGCATCATGCTCTCTGACACACCTGGGCGGAAGAGGGGAAATTCATTGTAACAATGGGTCTATAGATATGGAAAAATGGAAACAGCAACAACCACTCAAGTATATGAAACAGCAGCAAATAGAGGTATACATTTGGTATAAAAAAGAAAAACAATACTATATATATATATATATATATATATATATGTATATATATATATATATATATATATATATATATATATATATATATATATATATATATATATATATATATATATATATATATATATATATATACACGCACACTATATAGTCAAAAGTATTGGGACACCTGCCTTTACACACACATGAACTTTAATGGCATCCCAGTCTTAGTCCGTAGGGTTCAATATTGAGATGGCCCTCCCTTTGCAGCTATAACAGTTTCAACTCTTCCGGGAAGGCTGTCCACAAGGTTTAGGAGTGTGTCTATGGCGCAGAGGCAGCTCTAGGCTTTGTGAGGCCTTAGGCAAAACTTACACATGAGGCCCCACTGACTGGGACGCTCCTTGATGAGGCCGCTATTCCTTAGGCTGCGGGCAGTGTCTGATTTGTCCATCAGCTCCTAAGCCACAGAGTCCCAGTGGGGGTAGGCGGAGCCGCTGGCGTCAACTTCAGTGATTGAGAACAGGCAAATTAGGAGGCCACGAGGCCCCTGTGAGTGCGAGGCCTTAGGCGACCGCCTAATTTGCCTAATTAGAGAGCCGCCTTTGTCTATGGGAACGTTTGACCATTCTTCCAAAGGGGCATTTGTGAGGTCAGGCACGAGAAGGCCTGGCTCGCAGTCTCCAATCAAATTCATCCCGAAGGTGTTCTATCGAGTTGAGGTCAGGACTCTGTGCAAGCCAGTCAAGTTCCTCCACCCCAAACTCGCTCATCCATGTCTTTATGGGCCTTGCTTTGTGCAGTTGTCCAAATCATTTGGTGGAGAGGGGATTATGGTGTGGGTTTTTTTTTTTCAGGGGTTGGACTTGACCCCTTAGTTCATTTGATTAAGGCGTCAGCATATCAAGACATTTTGGATAATTTCATGCTCCCAACCTTGTGGGAACATTTTGGGGATGGCCCTTTCCTGTTCCAACATGACTGCGCACCAGTGCACAAAGCAAGGTCCATAAAGACAGGGATGAGCGAGTTTGGGGTGGAGAAACTTTACTGGCCTGCACAGAGTCCTGACCTCAACCCGATAGAACACCTTTGGGATGAATTTGAGGGGAGCCTGTGAGCCAGACCTTCTCGTCCACATCAGTGCCTGACCAGGACAAATGCGCCTTTGGAAGACTGGTCAAATGTTCCCATAGACACACTCCTAAACCTTGTAGACAGCCTTCCCAGAAGAGTTGAAGCTGTTATAGCTGAAAATGGTGGGCCAACTCAATATTGAACCCTACGGACTAAGACTGGGATGCCATTAAAGTTCATGTGCGTGTAAAGACAGGTGTCCCAATACTTTTGGTAATATAGTGTGTGTGTGTGTGTGTATGTATATATCAGACAAATGAAATGGCAACAACAAACAAATATATAAACCAGCAGCATACACTGTATATATGTATATGCAGGGGATGACCCCTAAGCCCTATACAGTAAAGGGGATGGTCCTGCATAAGGGACAATGTTACAATAACAGTCTAATAGTCTGTGTCCCTTTCTATGCTGGCCAGCATGTTGGGGCCCAGATCTGGATTTGGAGTATTCCTAACCAAGGTATAGGTGCCTGAACTGTTCCCAAGCTAACAATGCTGTTCCTCTTTAATAGGGTGCAGCAGGATTTGACCCAACAGCCTTTCTCTAACTCCTGGGGTGACAGCTTATCTCCCTTTGTTCTCTTTCAGTGGCTCAGTGAAGTCAGCAGCAGTATTTTCCCCAATGATTGGGTGTCAGCTCCAGTCAGCGACAGTGGTGTTCTCAAGTACCAAGAGATCTCCACTACGCTGCCTCTCTACATGATCTCTGATGCAGTGCTAAAATGTTCTGCTAACAGCTTGCAGCATGGTCTGTCTCACATCTGCCTTGAGCTTGTGAAAGAACCTTCCTTTTTCTCTCCACAGAGCTTTGGTAATGCTGGGATATATAGTCCCTCCTCCAATCTATAATACAGGCTCAGTTTGTCTGGGAAGTACATCTCCCACAAGTCTCATGCCTCGTACACACGAGCGGACTTTCCGGCAGGCTAGGTCCGCCCGTCTTTCGGACGGACTTTCGCCGGAGTTACGGCAGACTTTCAGAATGAATGGACTTGCCCACACACGGACAAGTCCGTTCATTTTGACCGTGACTCAGGTACGACGGGACTAGAAAAGGAAGTCAATCTGGCCGCTTTTATCGGCGAGATTGACACCTTGCGTGCCCCGTCACGGGGCATACCCGGCCCTTAAGTCTGGTATGGATTTTAAAGGGAACCCCCTACGCCGAAAAAACGGCATGGGGTCGCCCCTAGAATCCATACCAGACCCCGATCAGAGCACGCAACACGGTCGGTCAGGAAAGGGGGTGGGGACAAGCGAGCACCCTCCACCTCCTGAACCGTGCCAGGCCGCATGCCCTCAACATGGGGGGTGTTCTTTGGGGGAGGGGGCGCCCTCCCCCAAGCACCTTGTCCCCATGTTGATGAGGACAAGGGCCTCTTCCCCACAACCCTGGCCGTTGGTTGTCGGGGTCTGCGAGCGGGGGGCTTATCGGAATCCAGGAGCCCCCTATAATAAGAGGGCCCCCAGATCCCAGGCCCCCACCCTATGTGAATAAGTATGGGGTACATGGTACCCCTACCCATTTACCTAGGGAAAAAGTGTCAATAATAACAACACACTACACAGGTTTTTAAAGTAATTTATTAGACAGCTCCGGGGGGGTCTTTTTCCAGCTTCGGGGGTCTTCTTCCGACTTCGGGGGTCCCTCCGGTTCCTCTTCTCCCAGCATCTGGTTGGTTCTTCTCCGCTCTCTCTGGCCTCTTCTCCCGGTGTTCCAGTTCTTTTGCCGGCTCCTCCGCTGTCTTCATGCCGCTCTTTTGCCAGCGGAGGCCCGGACTTCTGGGCTTCTGGGCTTCTTGGCTTCTTGGCTTCTTCTCTTCTTCTCTTCTTCCGATGTTGACATGACGGTCTCTCTGGCTGGAATGCTCTCTGAGCGCTCCGATGTGACCTATATAGGCGGAGACCCCGCCCCCTTATGCCGTCACAGTCCCTGGGCATGCTGGGACTGTGACGTTTTAGGGGGCGTGGTCGTTGATGTTGGTGCTCGGATCGGGGTCTGGTATGGATTCTAGGGGCGACCCCACACCGTTTTTTCGGCGTAGGGGGTTCCCTTTAAAATCCATACCAGACCTAAGGGCCTGGTATGCCCCGCGCTTGCCGTAATAGGAAAATTTGTTTTTCCTATTGCAGCTAGCTCGAGATGCAATAACCTGCTCTTGCGTCGTATCTGGTCCGTCGGACCAGCATACAGACGAACGGGCTTTCCGTCGGACCAGCATACAGACGAACGGGCTTTCTGTCAGGAACTGAGTCCGACGGAAAGATTTAAAACATGTTTCAAATCTAGGTCCGGCAGACTTTTGGGAAATAAAAGTCCGCCGAAGCCTACACACGATCGGATGCCGGAAAGTCTGCTCGTGTGTACGCGGCAATAGTCGCACCCAGCGGGCTCTGTCCTTCCCACAATCCACAGCAACTCAGTTTCCTCTCTATGATCTCGGATGCAGGGTAGGACTTTCTCCCAGCTATCTCTGTGGCTGCAGATAGTCCTGCAGATGGCCAGTGTTCTGTCCCTCTCTGTCCCTCTCTGTCCTTGGCACTCCTGTCCTTAACAGCTTGAGAGGAGATGAGGAAGTGCAGCAACAGTGATGGTAGCCCAATCCCAGAGAGCAGAGCTGTGGACCAGGGACTACAATTAAATCTGAACTCCAGAAAACAGCTAAATACACAGATGGAATACATAGAAATTACCTGTTTTGCCTGTCAATCCAGTTCTGAGAGTTACATAGCACAGCTGCACAGCACGGCCTGTCTGGCAGAGCAGAGTTAAAGTACAATATGTAAAAATGTAATGTATTCCAGCCTACCAGATCTTCTATGTGATGTCCGCATTGGTTTCTTTTATTTCAGGCCGAGAACAATTTCTGCAGGTACAGAAAAACACCTGTAGGTGAGTGCAGCGGGGTGCAATGGTAATAAAACACACGGGTGCAATAATAAAGTGGTTGTAAACCCGAGCAAAAAAAAAAAAAAAACCTGCAAGACAAAGGCATAATGAGCTAATATGCATAGCATACTAGCTCATTATATATTACTTACCTTAAATCGAAGCCCCCACAGTGGTCCGGTATCGCGGGCTCCAGCACTGTGATTGGCCAGGGCCACGAGGACATTACTCCCGCACATGCGTGCGGGAGCCACCGGTAACGGCACAGTCTATGTACGTGCCCTTGCTTCAGTTTGCTTCAGTGCGCATGGCCGATGATGTCAGCACATGCAAATACAGGGGATATCTCCTAAACCGTTAAGGTTTAGGAGATATCCAGGGTAGCTACAGGTAAGCCTTATTGTAGGCAAAAAGTGGTCTGTAAGGGTTTACAACCACTTTAAGAACTGAATTATTGAAGTAAAGCAAAGACAGCTCACAACAAACCCGGTGGGAAGACAGCCCAACCAGGAACACTCATGAATCCCAACAGTGTGCAGTGAAACAGGTTTCAGAGCCTGTTAGGAGGGGCAGAAAGTGGCTTGACCATCTCTTGCCCAAGCAGGAGGAAGTCCAGAGAAATAGCAAACCCTATGCTTTCCCTCCTCTGGTCTGGAACCTTTACCTGCCGCTAGTACTGTCCATGACAGACTTGGAACCTGTCACTATATTATCAACTTGCAAATGCATGCCAAACCCTGGGGAGCAGGGCCTTGCAAAGACTCTGCTGACCCAAGATGGCCACTAAGGGTCACCTGGATGCAGCATTGAGAAGAAGAGCTTCCCCTGACTTCCTCTCCAGGCTGTATTGCCTCTCTGATTGGGCACCACCTACAGTGGAGGAAGCAGACTGCACCTGCCTACACACCCATTGATGATTCCTGAAATCTAGTATACTTGAAGCATACCCAGGGGCAGACTAGCCCGCCGTAGGACATAGGAAGTCCCCAGTGGGCCCCAAGCATATGAGAAAAATTGTATAGGAAGTACCTAGTGGGAATCTGTCATTTCAAATGACAACCCCCCACCAATTACTTTTACATCATTTTATGGCCACAATTTGTAGCTGAAATTGCTTTTAGAGCAGACCTCACTGTACCGGCTAGTGCCACCCGGTCTCCACGTTCCTCCCCAAGCTGTCTCAACCACAGCATGGAAAAGAAGGAGGGGTATCGCTCCACCTCCATCTCCACCTCTGCCATGCCACCCTGTAGACCCGCCGGGCCTCTAAACCACACCCAACATGCAGTGCTTTGTTGTTACACCCACTTTTTACCGCACATGGGCCCTCCTTTTCCCTTTCTCCTCTGGACCCCAGAGTCCCATTCCACCCCTGTGTGTAATGAACTAAAATGTCAATGTTATTGGCCTCCGCTGCTATCTCGTCAAATTATAAAACACCATCCTCCTATGTTATGGAGATAAACAGGGAAGGAAGTGTTCTGTAGTCTAAAGAGAAGAGAAGCAGAAATGTTTGAGTAGACCAACTCAACAGTCTCCCCATCCTCAATAGCTCCAATTCACCTGCTTGGAGCTGTCAGTGTCAACGGATATTTGCACAAAATTAAGTATTACTATGAAGAACATTAATACTGTAATTTACGTGACTCTGCTTTTCAAATGGGAAACATATCTTGTTTCATGTTTTGACACCAGACACTTGCCAGGGATCATGTAATGCAGAAGATCCATTGATTGTCCTCCCTGCTTCCTGAGCCTTTGTTGTGATCCTCTTCATAAGAATGATGACGTTGGTCAGCATTATAAAACCGGTTCCCATAGGTAAAATAATACAGGAAAAAATACAAATGAAAACACAAATACATGAAAACAAGATCAAAGTCACATGAGCCTCACGGGACATTTATGAATTGCCCAGCCATCTTTATTATGTATACAAAGCGTATCTTCTAGGTCTCTGATTTAAGAAAATCAAACAAGGGCAAAACATTTCTATGGCCTAAATGATACTGGAAGCTTCTATTTTAAGATGTTAATACATTGTTCAGTTGAGTAGATTGACAGTTGCTCTCTGCTCCATACTGGTTCTTTATGAAGGGCTCCATAAATGAAATATATACAGTAGTATATGAAAATGGTTTGAGTAGTTTTCAATAAACCAGTACATGTTGAACTGAAGATGCAATGATGATATTTTTTTCAAATAATCCCAAAACTACTAGCCTCTTTTTTTTTTCTTACTACTTTTGCTGGCAGTGGTGGTTAACATGGGCTACTCCACCCATAAGTTGCACTTCACACTTACATAAATGCCATATATCAAATCATATACGCTTTAGATTGATCTAAAGTGTAATTCTAGTCAAAACCTAAATAAGCCTAAACCTACTCCCACCTCCATTCTAGCCTATTCTGTCTACCCTGTAAAGCAGGGATATGCAATTAGCAGACCTCCAGCTGTTGCAAGACTACAAGTCCCATCATGCCTCTGCCTCTGGATGTCATGCTTGTGGCTGTCAGAGTCTTGCTATGCCTCATGTGACTTGTAGTTCTGCAACAGCTGGAGGTCCGCTATTTGCATATCCCTGCTGTAAAGAAAACATGTGTATACATACCTATTCTGAGGGTAGTCTGGTCACGTGATCTGATCCCAGCACTTGCTTTAGTGTAGAGCAGTGTTTCTCAACTCCAGTCCTCAAGGCGTCCCAACAGGTCACGTTTTCAGGATTTCCCTCAGATGAAACGGCTGTGGTAATTACTAAGGCAGTGAAACTGATCAAATCACCTGTGCATCCATACACTTAAAGTTTGGGATCAAACTCACCATTTAAATAAGTGGGAATATAACTCACCGTTAATTTACTTAAAAAACAATCCGTTTTTTTCCCCCAGGTATGGGAGCAATAGGCGGTAATTGGATTCTTGGGAAGGGTACACAAATAAGAGATATAATTAGTAGAGGGAAATTAAAATCACTGGAGGAATTAAAAGCACCGAGGGAGACACTAATAATAAATGGATGGAGGCACAGTCAATTAAATCACTTCATTAGAAGCCTGCCAGGTCCCTTAAGGGAGGAAACGAACTATAGGGGATTAGAGAAAATGGCTCTCAAGAATGAATTAAAGGGGACGGTTTCGAAAGTGTATAAAATGCTTATGAGTGGGGGCGGACAGAGTACACCCCCGTTCATAAGAAAATGGGAGGAAGATCTGGGACTCCAATGTGACGGGGAAATGGAAAAACGTATTTTGGAAGCTACGCATGGGACAGCAGTAGATATGAAGACAAGGGAAGGCAATTACAAGTGCATCGTCCGGTGGTACATGACCCCGGCCAGAATGAGTAGATTTTCGCCAGATAGACCCCCCAACTGTTGGAGAGAGTGTGGGGGTCCAGGTACAATGGCGCATATATGGTGGGAATGTCCTAAAATCAAACTGTATTGGCAAGAAGTGATAGGGTTGATAGAGAGGATAACAGGGAAGAATGTACGGTTGGACCCCTGGAACTGCCTGTTTCACGCTCACGAGGGCGGGAAGAAGGGGTACAGGGGATTTAGAGGGTGAGATAACCCCGGAAAGTGGTTAGGGGGTGATGGAGAGTTGTGACTGTGAAATTTATGAAGATTCTCCCCGCCTCAGGGGTATTTTATGTATGTATGTAAGAACTATTTTATATTGGAAAAATAAATAAAGATTTATAAAAAAAAAAATCACCTGTGCATAATAATGGAAAGCCTGAAAACATGACCTGTTGGGGCGCCTTGAGGACTGGAGTTGAGAAACGCTGGCGTAGAGGATGGACAGCTGACAATGGATGCCCCATAGTAAGCTTATGGGTGACGTCATCGCCCAGGCTCTGCAGGTGTTGTTGGCGATCTCTCCTTTTCACTGAAGCCGGCCGCTGGAGAGATCATGTGACTTGACCAAAGTGCCCCAGGAAAGGTAAGTATGGACATCTTTCCTTTACAGGGTAGTTAGAATAGGCTTAGAATGTGGTTGCGAGTAGATTTAGGCTTAGTTGGGTTTAGACTGGAATTACAATTTAAAATGGTTTTAAAGGCTCAAGATCTTTTTTATCTTCATGCAATCTATATAACCTTCTGTGTGCAGTGGCTCCTCCAACCCTCCTAATACTGACCTGAGCTCCCTCTCGATTCAGCAATGTACACGAGAGCTGAGCTTCTACCGGGTCTCTCATTGCTCATTAACTGAGACAGAAGCAGAAGCCATTGGCTACTGCTACAGTCAATCACAGCCAGCGAGCCAATGAGGAGGGGGGGGGGGGCTGAGCCTGAGATCTGTGTGTCCTATAGATGCACAGAGCAGGGCTCGGGAGGAAGCATGCACCACTTCCCCCAGTGAAAGGTTGCTATTGGGGGCACTGGCTGAAGAGGAGGAGCCAGGAGAGCCAGTGGGGGACCTGAAAAGAGGAGGATCTGGGCTATTCTGAGCAAAACCATGTTTGTTTGTTTTTAAAATGAACCTTTAATATCACTTTAAAGCGTATCTAAACCCAAGAACAAAAACTGATAGTATTACGGCGCATTTAATGTCAAGAGCATCACCGTCCAGTTTTGTTCATGCAGCTATTGGGCAGGGGACCCCTTGCCCCCAGCTCAATGGCCACCAATGACAGCTTACTTCTGGGTTCGGCCGAAAATAGAGTTATGCCCTGTACACGGGGTCTGATTTTCCGATGGAAAAAGTGCGATCGGATTGTGTTGTCGGAAATTCCGATCGTGTGTGGGCTCCATCTGACTTTTTCCGTCGGAATTTCCGACACACAAAGTTTGAGAGCAGGATATAAAATTTTCCCGACAACAAAATCTGATCGGTTAAATTCCGATCGTGTGTACACAAATCCGACGCACAAAGTGCCACGCATGCTCAGAATAAATTAAGAGACGAAAGCTAT
Source organism: Lithobates clamitans (assembly GCA_037952925.1). NCBI lineage: Eukaryota > Metazoa > Chordata > Amphibia > Anura > Ranidae > Lithobates > Lithobates clamitans. Next base: position 2,588,363 of record JBBGZY010002433.1, read on the forward strand.
TGGCTACTGTCCCGACGTACGTGTTTTTAAGTCACCGCGTTCAGAACGATCGGATTTTCCGACAACTTTGTGCGACCGTGTGTATGCAAGACAAGTTTGGCCCAAAATCCGGCGGAAAAAAATCCGGCGGATTTTGTGGTCGGAATGTCCGATCAATGTCCGACCGTGTGTACAGGGCATAAGTCATAACCCATCCCTAGTTAACACGTGATTTCTTGTGCTGCCAATGTCATCAATAGAAACTTTAACACACATCAAATCAAAACCATTAATTTTTTTTTTTGCATCTTGAACTATATCTTGTGGGGACAATTTTACTATAGAAATTCCATTTCTTGTCACAAACCTATTTAGTACAAGGATAACAGCAGGCCCTGGGTTCTGTAAATACGACTTGGCAAATACTAAAACCAAAGTTGACCTTTACCCCTTGGTCAAATACCTGTAAAATGTTTGTGTGAACTTCAAACCAGAATCCAGCAGATAACGGGATGAAAACGTTCCACTTCCATATCTCAAGGTCTCCAAGTACTTGCAAATGGCTTAGGTATTATTATCAAGCACAGGATGATAATACATTCAGAATATACTGTTGCTGCCAATCCATAAATAGCATAACAGGGCACAAAACTAGGTGGATCCCAAAATGTTGGTTATGTTCCTTTTTAGTTTCAGTTGTACTGATAGGAAGATAATAAATGGGTCACATTGACTGGAGATGTACCATCCGAACAGATACTGTATAAAAAAAAAGTTACTTTGATCACAACCTACCTGCTGAATGACTCTGGGGTTCATCCGCCCTTCCATACTGTGCACATGGTTGTCCCACCAACTAACTTCTTATAGTTGCCAATATCCTCATCTACTGAAGTAGCTGGAAACTGAGAGATTGTGGCCCCTCATGTTCATTAATTCAAATACCATTCTCTCTGAACTACTGCAGACCTACTCACACACGAGGAGCATTAGACAGAGGTAGCATAGCACAGAATCATAAGGAAAGAGCCTGAAGTCCTGCCTAGTAGCACAGTGAAGAGCTTGATAAATCTAGCTGTAATAGATAGCATAAAACTCTGATTAAAGAAGAAACTCAACAAGCTCTATTTATCGAGTGGCACTAGCCTTAAGGGCCATATGCAGCCAGTCCTGCATTCTTGGCATTTGCCCCTGGGCACATACAGCCCTAAACATTAGTGCAGAATACAGCCCCCTCCAGCCACATCAGATTCCAAAATCTCATAGACTTTTACAGGCTGCCAGCAGCAGGGCTGGATTGTGCCCTGTGCTGTCAACCTACATGAAAATGCCCGGATCTCCGGCACATGGGCTAAGCACCCAGTGTACAGGGGGCCTAAAGAAGATTGTACCGATTGTAACAGGAGGGGAAATTACTGCAGTTCAACAATGCTGGATTTAAACCTTTGTAATTAGGGTTGCCACCTGTCCAGGATTCACCCGGGCACATTATTCAGACATAATTGTAGCTGGGAACATGGCCTGACAGGAGGGTGAGGGGCACTATGCACGCCATATTACTCTTCTCTATGGAGCGCCCAAAGGTGTCCCAGGTCTGTTATCTTATTGTCTATACAAAAAAAAGAAAAAATTTGCTGTGCGTCGCTAAAGTGGTTTGGCTTGAAGAAAAAGTGGCAACCCTATTTGCAATCCATTGTGGTGCATTAATGCACATTATGTTCTGCGTTTCTTTAAAGTGATTGTAATGGCTCGTTTTTGTTTTTTTAATAACAGGGGGCACCCAAGCCGAGTCAGAGCTCCGTGTATCCATTCAGACACGGAGCCCTGACCTGGCCCCCGCCCCCTCTCTCCCCTGATTGGCTGACTGACTTTGTCTGACAGCCGCGGGAGAAAATGGCGCCGCTGCTCTGTCTCAGCCAATGAGGAGGAGTGTACTTAATGTCTGAGGGCATCTTGGACTTCTCTGGAGAGAGAATCTCAACCTCAGTACTACATCTGTCTCAGACCTGTACAAATCTGTCTCAGTTTGCTGCTCAGGATTGTAGATGGAAGGGTCACAAATGCACAAAAAAAGGGTTGCAAATATATTGCTAAATGCCTGATTTGTGTCCAATTGTTTTGCTAGATTTCCTTTTGCTGTTAGGATGCATATCTACATCAAACACTTCTGGGTGTGTCTGACACCTGTGTTTCCTCCTTGCGCTGTAGCTATACCAATATGGCGTTGTGTCATTAGTGTCCCCCTACAGCTCTGAAATATTGCATTTGGTATGTGGCTAGCAGCAGGAGGAACCACAGTGGGCAGCAGAGAGAGCAAAGTAAATGACACGCTCAGAGCTATCCCAGCAAAATCTGTAACTCTAGTGGGTATTATTCCTGCCTTTCAGTACTAGGGTCCTTGGTTCGAATGCCCACCAGAACTCTACTATTAGGTTAATTGGCTCCTGTCTAGAGTGGCACTAGTATGTGTATGCATGTGAGATAGAGACCTTGGATTTGAGGGCAGATGTGAATGTACATTATGTAAAGCACTGTGTAAATAAACATGTAGCACCCCCTAGCGTGGCTGGAGTGCTAGTGATAAGATTTTTGTTAGAATAGGTAAATTGTCAGGCGTGGGTGGCAGCCAAGCCTGTGTCTGTTTTTCTGAGTCAGGGTTTGAGTGGCTCAGGTAGGTTGGATGACTGAGCAGCATCTGGTGACTCCCCCTGCTTGCTGGAAACTAGGAGAAGATTCCATAGGCAGATCTAGGAGGAACTAGCTGGAGTGTTCTGAGGGTCCTGACCAATCCCCAACAGATGGGTTGGCAGGGAACAGGCCCCAAATATTTAGGGTCAGCCCAGCTGGGGGCAGTGGAGTTCGGGGTGAAAGATGGGGATGGAGTGTTAGGCTGTCTGGGGCCTTTAAGAGTAGCTCCCCAGTCTGGGGGGGGAGGTTAACTCAGGCCTGGGCTTGGGTGTGGAAGGGACTCCTTCTCATGACACATGGAGGGATTCTGACCAGGAGGCACGGGAGCAAGGAGAGGACAGCTGGAGAACACTGCTGGGCAAATCTCCAGGGAGAAAGACAGCCAAGAGGGCTGGTGAGTGTTACAGTCAGAGGACTGAGAGGCATGGGTGCAGGCAGTCTGGGATGGATACAGAGTCAGTCTAGGAGGACTGTGGAGAAGTAGCCAGGAGGGCTGGCAGTGCCTGAAGAAGTGGTACTCGGAGCGGTAGCCACAGGAGAGGACTGCTAGTACCATAGAGGAAAGCAAAGCATAAAGACAGCGCTCACAACAGGGAACACACCTCATAGATCAAGGCTGGAGTCCTTTACTGGGTGCTCTGGCTCAAATAGACTCTAGTCATTAAAAACGCAGCTCCAGGAAAAGATGTAGCCGGCAACTCCAGAATCCGATGAAAATCTTTTTTTGCTAAACATGCTGTGAACAAGGCTTTATGCCGAAACCCGTCAACTGTTTTTAATCTTGACCTTTATGTAGAAAATGAAGATTTTCATGGGATTCTGGAGTTGCCAGCTACATTATTTCCTGGAGCTAGTACCAAAGACCTCTATTTTTGCTACACTACCAAAGGGGCTAACGGTCCCCGCCTGCAAAGGGCATTTGCTATGGTCTGATTACGCTCGTCAGACCATCTATTCAGTGATAGCTGGTCCTGGGAGTTGTAGTTCTAGAAGCAAGTCTGTGCTGAAGGTAGAAAGAGAAGTTTATATATACCGTATGTATATAGTTGAGTCTCTGAAGATTTCTTCCTGATAAAGTGGGCATCCCATAACAACCCTTCCCCATGCAAATTTAATTTCCCTAAATAAAACAAAAAAAAAGCTGCTAGGACTGCTTCAGGATTGATTGGAAAATTCATGTGCCTGGCTGTGCAGGGTGGGAGATAACCAACATTCACCAGCAATTTTGGTAAGTTCATTGGCCCCTGTCTAAAATTGACCCAAGTAGGACCCTGGTATTGACCTAATGTTTGCATGTGAAGTAAGAATTGTAAGCTCCTTAAGGGTAGGGACTGATGTAAATGTACAAAATGTTAAGCTCTGCACATATTTCTAGTGCTATATATTGTAAATATCTGTAGTAACTAAACAGAAGACCGTGAAGATTCCATTCAACAAAGGATGTAAAAGTAAGTATAATACATGTATTTTAAAGAGACGCTGAGGGTAAAATACATGTATCCTAATAGTGTTTCCTTATACAACCAGTTAGCATGGTCAACTGGTGTATCACCAACTGAAGGCGGATAAATCCTTTAAACTTCTGTACCTTAAAGTTTACATTACACAATTCTGTTTCTAGACCAAATGTTTATTACAGGACACGTATGAGAATTGAACAGGTGTTGGTTTCCTGCATATGCCTCTTGTTTGCTAGCCTGATAGACAATGAGAATTGCCATCTGTGACTATCACAAAGTGCTCCAATGAAAACTTACGAAGGACGGGTCAGGTCCGCAGGCCTGTACATGTATATAAATAATTATTTACTTTTCTTTCAACACCATTCATGTGAGTTCTAAGCGATCGTCTTCTCCAAGATGTCTCCAGTAGGGCCGCTAATTGCCTTGCTCCTACTCTGCGCCTCTTCACTAGCTGAAGAGAAGGCTGTCAAACCTGAAGGTATGTAAATATAGCAATTGTCTTATTATTCTAGATCAGCCATTCTCAACCTTTTTAACATTAAAAAAAACTTTTAAATGACTTTCTGGTCTCAGGGAACCCCTGCTAGTAGTTGTCTATCTACAGCTCGTGGTACTGGGAAGAATGCTTTTTACATTTGTGGCAAATAGGAAGAATCTCCCTACACTTAGGGATACTTAAAAAATCATTGGAGGAGGAAATTATTCTTTGCTCAAGGACCCCCTAGCAACATCTGGAAGAACTTCAGGGTTCCACAGAACCCTGGTTATTCTTGAATACATTTAATCTCCTCACTAAGCGCCAGGCCATGAATGTGTCTCTAATTTAGCCTTCCTCAACGTTTTCAACACAGAGGAACCCTTGAAATTACTTTCTGGCCTTGGGGAACCCATGCTAAAAATTACTTTATCTACAACTCGTTATAAATTAATGTGATGGTCATAGGGAAGAATGCTACTTATAACTATGGTCATTGGGAAGATAGCCAAAAAGATCATTGGTGTCAGTGGGAACTTATCTGAGAGGCAAAAACTGCTCATTGCTCAAGGAACCCTAGCAACCTCTGGAGGAACCCTATGGTTCCATGGAACCCTAGGTGGAGAAACCCTTCTCAGTATACTTTGTTGTAAATTTGAGGGCAGGTTGTTGAATTTGTTATGAAGTGGAATCGGTAGGTTAAAGGGTTGAACATATTCCGATTCCAGTATATTATTTGTATAGGAGGAGTTTCCCAATAGCCAGACAATGCCTAGCCTAAGCAAGCATGCCAAATTATAGCTTCTAACATTTGGTATACCAGCCCCTCCTTCGCTCTTTGGGAGATAAAATTTAGACAAAAGATATTGTAGGGTTTTTTAGCCTTCTATAGAAATTACGTTAAGAGTACAAATTATTATTAGCAGACGAACCGCACATACAGTATTTATCATTCTTCCAATATACCTAAGCGTTATTTGACACATTCTGTATGATAACCTCTTGTTTGTACAAATTTTCCAGAAAACAATAAAAATTATGGAAAAAAAGATAAAAAATATTCTTGAATAAGAACGCATTGGCAGGAAATTCAGAACTGAGGATATTTATAAGAAAATTCAGTGTTTGCAAAAAAAAAAAAATGAAAAAATATATAATTACTATCTAGGCCAATATGTCATTTCATATTATTCAATATTTCAATGTCCATCTTATTTCACAGCCAGCTATGATTTTTTTTTTTTTTTGGGCAAAACAATTAAATGTCACCTTCTTCCAAAATGGCAAATCAAAAGGTAATAAAGTTGATTTACAAGAAGTGGAACATCTTCAAATAAAAAAAACGTTTATTTACTTCAATTATGAAGTCATGTGAAAAGCAAATTCTTGTTCTGTTTGAATACTAAGTTATTTGGAGATGCTTGTCACATAATTGCATTAATAAGGCAACATTCACACAATCTTATCAGTAAAGATTCTAAACTCCATTAGTTAAACAGACCTATCCTATACACGGTGGGGTTGACTCACTGAGGCTGGATTCACACCTATGCATTTTTAGTGCTTTTTGCATTTTGCAGATTTGCACTACAGAACATGTTCCATAGGAAACCATGCTAAATGGACTGTAGTGCAAATCTGCAAAATGCAAAAAGCACTAAAAATGCATAGGTGTGAATCCAACCTAAAACTGGAGAGTGCAAAATCTGGTATAGCTGTGTATGGTAGCCAATCAGCTTCTAACTTCAGCTTGTTCATTTAAGCTTGGACAAAACTTCTGGAAGCTGATTGGTTTCTATGGGCACTGTTTGTCTTTTTTGCCTCGATAAAAAGTGAAATGACACTTTAAAACGAAGGTGGCATAGTGGGGAGCAAAATTTTCTTACACATAGAGTACTTACTGTGTAGTAGATCTGCATGATCTGCACGATTCTGGCCAAAATGAGAATCACTATTTTTTTGCTCAGAATAAAGATCACGATTCTCGCGGCATAACATCATCTTTCACATTATACAAAAAAATCGGGCTAACTTTACTGTTTCGTTTTTTATTAATTCATTAAAGTGTATTTTTTTCCAAAAAAAAAGTGCATTTGAAAGACCACTGCGCAAATACAGTGTGACATAAAATATTGCAGCAACCGCCATTTTATTCTCTAGGGTCTCTGCTAAAAATATGTATATAATGTTTGGGGGTTCTAAGTAATTTTCTAGCAAAAAAATACTGATTTTAACTTGTAAACAACAAGTGTCAGAAAAAGGTTTAGTCTTTAAGAGGTTAAACTTCCCTCATTTACAGACCTAAGTTCATCCCTTTGATCTAAAAGGACGAAGTGTTACAATGTTTCTCTTTATCTCTGTCTAATGGCCCGTACACACGATCCGAATATCGTACGACAGATCATACGACCGTTATCGCTTAATAGTCGCAAGTAGAAATTGAATAGGTAGATAAAGTCACGAAAATTCTCGTACGACAGAAAAAAAAAAAAATCGGAAGTGATGTCACGTGTTGTAATGTATTTGTATTGTATTTTCGGACGACAACTATACTGACTAAACGAAAATCGTACGATCTGGAATCGTACGAGGAAAATTTTCGTGCATGTGCGATCGAATAACATCGGATGAATTGTCGTGATCGGATGTCGAAAGTAGTGTACACATGATCCGAAAATCTTACGATTGTTCATCGGATGACCGTTTTCGTCCGATATTCGGATCGTGTGTACGGGCCATAAGCAATGTTGTCAAAAACTTGGCAGGCTGCCTGTTTTTTGTTTTTTTTTTAGACAGCTGTCAGCTGTAAGCAGAGAACTATGCATAGAATTGGGAAAATGCTTTGTTAAAAGAATCGCGATCTGATTCTTTAACAGCTCTACTGTGTAGTTATGTTTAGGGATGGGCCGAACACATGCGAACAGGCAAAAAAATTGTGCGAACATGCGAACCCTGTTAACCACTTCAGCCCCGGAAGATTTGGCTGCTCAATGACAAGGCCATTTTTTGCGATTCGGCACTGCGTCGCTTTAACTGACAATTACGCGGTCGTGCGACGCTGCACCCAAACAAAATTTACGTCCTTTTTTTCCCACAAATTGAGCTTCCTTTTGGTGGTATTTGATCATCTCTGCGGTTTTTATTTTTTGCACTATAAACAAAAACAAATATGACAATTTTGAAAAAAAACACAATATTTTGTACTTTTTGCTATAATAAATATCCCCAATTTTTTTTTAAAAAAGCTAATTTTTTCCTCAGTTTAGTCCGATATGTATTCTTCTACATATTTTTGGTAATAAAAATCGCAATAAGTGTATATTGATTGGTTTGCACCCAAGTTATTGGGTCAACAAAATAGGGGAAAGATTTATGGCATTTTTATTATTTTGTTTTTTACTAGTAATGTCAAAGATCAACGATTTTTAATCGGGACTGCAACATTGTGGCGGACACATCGGACACTTTTGACACATTTTTGGGACCATTGACAACTATGCAGCGATCAGTGCTATAAAAATGCACTGATTACTGTGTAAATGTCACTAGCAGGGAAGGGGTTGTTGTGGAAAATTTTATGAAGACGTAAGAAAATGGTGCTGATGTCTGATTACTTGGATGTGTGGGTTTTTAGGTAAGATGCATTTACATCATTAAGATGTAAATGGGTGCTTATTAACACAGGAGATATGGCTGTGTGCATAGCTTACAGCCAAATTTCCCCAACAGGGTTAACACTAGGGGGCGATCAGGGGGTTAACTGTGTTCCTCGTGTGTGTTCTAACTGTAGGGCGATGGGAGTGACTACTAGAGGAGATGACAGATTGTTGTTCCTAGCTAGTAGGAACACACGATCTCTCTCTCCTCTTCTAACAGAACAGGGATTAGTGTGTTTACACACACGTCCCTGTTCTGGCTCTGGTGCCAGCAATCGCGCGTGGCTGGCAGTCATCGTGACCCCCAGCCACGAGCATAGGCACCCCCGCAGTGCAGCGGGCAGTGTGCGTGTGCCTGCTATCCCTGCTTAAAAGAGCCGACATACAGCTACGATGGTTCGCGGGAACATGCCGACCTGCCGCAGTATAATGACGGCAGCTGGTCGGCAAGTGGTTAAAGTCTATGGGACACGAACATGAAAATTCAAAAGTGCTCATTTATATACAAGTTATTGTCATAAAAAGTGTTTGGGGACCCCGGTTCTGCACCAGGGGACATGTATCAATGCAAAAATAGTTTTTAAAACAACCATTTTTTTAGGAGCAGTGATTTTAATAATGTTTAAAGTGAAACAATTAAAATGAAAAATTCATGCCTGGAGGGTCCCTCTAGTCTGCCTGTAAAGTGCCGCATCTGTGTGATGTGTAGAACAGTGCCGCAGCAAAATGACATTTCTAAAGGAAAAAATGTCATTTAAACTTGTTATTTAATGGATGTAATGTATTGCCGGCAATATAGATGAAAAATCAAGGAAATAATCGGCGTGGGTTCCCCCCCAGTCCATACCAGGCCCTTCCGTTCTGGTATGGATTTTAAGGGGATCTCCAGGCCAATAATAAAATAAATTGCCATGTTGATGGGGACAAGGGCCTCGTCCCCACAATTCTGGCCCGGTGGTTGTGGGGTGGGGGTGCTTATCGGAATCTGGAAGCCCCCCTTAACAAGGGGGCCCCCAGATCCTGTCCCCCCTTTGTGAATGGGTATGGGGTACATTGCACCTCTACCCATTCACCAAAAAAAGTGTCAAAAAGTAAAAAACAACAATAGACAGTGTAGCGCTGGTAGATTTGCGATCTACCATATGTTAGGTAAATTTAGTAACTTGTTCGTTATATAGGTTAGGTTTGCCTCTGTTCCAGCTTGGCTGACGTTGTGTGTGTTTCCGTGCTGACCGGTGGGTGTCGCTGTTATCACTAGTTAGTGTTGGAGAGGCAACTTGTTGAAGCGTATGGATGCTCTTCTGTCCCGGAGACAACTCGGTGGAGGTGGTCCTCCGAGATGCATTCTGGGCGAGGGTATTTATGGGTCAGACGCCATATTGTGGGGTTCGTTTTACAGCCACCTGCTGGCCCTCCTGGCCGACAGGTATGCGTTAGAGAGCAATCTCGTGGTCCTCCGTTCCGGAGGCCCATGTCGCTGCGGCGCAGGGGTGGGCCCAGAAGCTTGTCCGGGGCCTACCGCAGCAGCCGAGGAATGGTTCTGAGCTGTCTATCCAAAGGGAGGAAGCTGGACAACCGAGGAGATCCCAGGGGAGGACCCGTCATTGAGGGATCATGCAGTGTGCTGGTCTGGAGAGGGGCCTGGTGACTCGGTTGGAGGATGTATCCTAAAAGTAACTATACAGCATAGTGTTTGCGGATTGGCTTAAAGGTTCAAGCACTGTGACTGACGTTCATTGCAGAAAACCAATACATCCTGTGGCAGAGGATTGTACCGGTTTACAAGTATGTGGCAGAGACTTTTGTTCATGCTACGTACTGGCTGCTAGGCAAGTGAGGGAGGCCTATCCAGGCGAGCAAAGAGTGTGTCCCACGAGGGGAGCGCATTCTATTATAATATCCAAATTCTACCAGGACATTTGTCAAGAACCCTACAAGAAGATATTTGAGTTTCTTCTGAAGTTTCCCTTCTGCCTCTTTTCTGCTACTTCCTAGTAAATCGTTTAATAAAGCATTGAAAACGTACTCAAGTGTTGGTGCGTGTATCGTCCAGAGGTAAACTCAACGGAGCCCCTAGACCCGGTGCTGGTAAAACAGAGGGAAGGAGAGTGAAGGTAACAAGCCAGCTTAAACAAGCAGCTCAGCCGAGAGTTATTGCTACACAGTTTTTTGACAATCCCTTTATTAAAAAAATTTAAAAATAAATTTAAAAAGTGTCCTGCGATGTACATGAAAAATGAAAAAATTCTGCCTCCATGGGAGGCCTCCAGGTGACTTCTGTCTTTTGGCTGTGACAGCTGTTATATAGGCAAGGGCGGGGCCACTTGCTGATGCAACAGGATGGATCCGCCCCCTCTGATGTCACATAGCATCAGAAGGGGGCGGGGTCACTTGGTTAAGTCACCAGGAGGCCCCGCCCTTGCCTACATAACAGCTGTCACAGGCAAGAGACAGCAGTCACCTTGAGGCCTCCCATGGAGGTTTTTTTTTTTTTTTTTTCTATTTTTCAGGTCCGTCAGGCGGCATGATTGAAGATGGATTTACATCGCAGGACACTTTTTATTTATTTGTTTTTATTGTGGTTTTTACTTTTTGACACTTTTTTTTTGGTGAATGGGTAGGGGTACAAAGTACCCATTTACATAGGGGGGGCGAGATCTGTGGGCCCCCTTGTTTGGCGTGGAGTTCCCCTTAAAATCTATACCAGACCCAAGTCAGGTGCATGCTTTGGCCAGTCAGCAGCCGTCAATGCACTGCGATCTCCTATACATTATTGGGGGGCACCACAGCGCTCGATTTTGCTCATATGTTTGGTTCGTGTGCGAGCAAACTAACACCGGTCTCTAACATCGGGACCATCCCTAGTTATGTTGTAGAAGAAAACTACCAATTTTCATTTTCTTTTTGCCTAACAGCTCAAAACAGGCCACATAGCAAAGTCACAATTGTCTAATATCTCACGCACTCTACCTTAAATCAGTTCTTCACCCAGGTTTCTTCAGCCAGGTTTAAAAAAATATTGTAGCTGCTGAATTTTAATAAAATGACACTTACCTGTCCAGGGATCCAGCGCTGTCCTCACACTATGCTGTGTGAATGGTCCCACAGCTTTCTAGGACCCATGACGTGTCCAAGAAAGTTGGAGGGGGAAGAACCTCCGGTGAAATGGTCTAGACAATTCCAGTGGAAGTGGGAGCGGATACCTAAGTAAAATAGGTACCCACTCCCCTCAAAAAAAAAAGTTCCAAAAGAAGAAGAGGGAGGTGGAGGAGGACATAAAGCAGAACTTACCTTTAGGCCCCTTTCACACTGGGGCGGTTTGCAGGCGTTATTGCGCTAAAAATACCGCCTGCAAACCGCCCCTAAACAGCCTCCGCTGTTTGTTCATTGTGAAAGCCCCGAGGGCTTTCACACTGAAGCGGTGCGCTGGCAGGACGGTAAAAAAAGTCCTGCAAGCCGCATCTTTGGAGCGGTGAAGGAGCGGTGTATTCACCGCTCCTGCCCATTGAAATCAATGGGACAGTGCGGCTATACCGCGGTAATACAGCGGCTATAGCCGCGCTGTACGAGGGGTTTTAACCCTTTTTCGGCCGCCAGCGGGGGGTTAAAACCGCACCGCTAGCGGCCGAATACCGCTGTAAAACAGCGCTAAAAATAGCGCTGTTTTACCGCCGACGCCCCCCTACCGCCCCAGTGTGAAAGGGGCCTTAGAGTTAAATTCTGCTTTAACATAAATATATATTTGAAATGTTATTAGCTTTCCCATCCCAAATATTTCTATTACAAAAAATGTAAAATAAGGGCCTACCTAGGGCTTCCAATCAAATTGGATGAACTCAAGCAGCCACTCACAGTACAAAGTTGTTGGCAGAGGAAATTGGACAGTCAGATCTTGGTATGTGTGGTTATATTAAAGCACCTCAAAAATGCAAAAATAGCCCTCCACTATTTCATTGTAATCATCAGCGGGAGGTCACATTTTATATCAAAGTTACATAGTGTACAGTAGATATCAATTTTATCAGCTCCAAAAGTCAATCTCCCCAGAGAGGGTTCAGATAACAGTAACAAAATATTTGGATCTTGGAATAGTGGCACCACCCAAAATGTTCAAGTCCAAAACGCAGTTTATTTCAAGCATAAATTGAGTACAAAAGCTAACCTGTTTCAGGGGCCAGACCTTGCCCCCTTCATCATTACTTGATAAAATACAGATACAAAGCATGCAGACTTAGGTTGTGATAAGTTTTGAGAATAGTGGGTTAACACGGCAACATTGATCAGTTCAAACCAGCAGCGCTGATGACGGGGCCTGGTCTGGCCAACAAAATGTGTTGGCTTTTGTACTAAATTTATGTTTACAATAAACTTTATTTTGGACTTGAATATTTAGTGCGGTGCTTTAATTCCAGGTCCAAATTTTTCCTTCACAACCCAAGGAGACTATGGTAACTTTTCCTTGTGCAGAAACTGCCTACCTATCATTTGGATGCCCCGCAGTGAGATCACAAGTATACTATTGACAGCAACATAAATATAAAACCAACAATCAACATTATCTCCTGCTCCAGCAACCCACCCCTTAAAAAGAGGTAACAAATTGGCAGATGCTCCAACTTCTCAACACTCCAAAAATATAATAAAAAAATCTGTCATAAGTTCTACTTTACATTACCCACTGGGTTCTTGTAGCTGTCACACACCCCACAGTAAGATGTCCCACCCTCTATCCCGCATTAAAACATCTTATTCCTAGAAACAAGACAGGGTCTGTAGGTTTGTTCTTAGGTTGAATCTGTTTGTAAGTCGGAACAGGTATATTCTTTAAGTGTAGCTCCATCAAAAAAAAAAACGAATTTTTAAGCTTTTTTTGGATAGCATAGGGAAGGGTTATCATCAGCCCTGTAATGTTTGTTTTGTTGTCTGTGCTCCTCTTCAGAAGATTTCACCTCACTATCTGTCCCAATGATAATTGGATTTTGAAATTTTGGGTTGTTGTGGAAACAAGCCTTGGTGATAAAGCTTCAGTGGAGGTATCTTTTACCCATAATAATTCTTACAGGAGTGAATTTCCCTTTCCTAGGGGTAGATTTCCCCTCTCTTCCTGTTGTCTCCCTCTGTTTGTAAGTAGGAGTCGTTTGTAATTCAGATGTTTGTAAGTAGGGGACCGCCTGTACATCCATCAGGGATTTAATGGGCTGTGGTAGACATCTAACCACCAAAGGTACAGTATACAGTAAGCTGTTGGGTGATTCAGTCCACCAGCTTCTACCCAATGCTGATTTGTGAGCTTAAAATAGACTGATTTATCATATGTTTTTTTTCCATTTCAGCACGATGTGGATCCAGCTTTTCTGAAGAATACAAACCTGTCCAGATCCAAGTTGCCCAAGACCTAGACTGTACCTGGAACATAGTAAGGCCAGCCAATGAGACCACCAGAGTAATCTTCTCCGTGCTTAGGTGAGAACAACTCAAAAGCAATGTGCTTAATGTAGTGACCTATAACAACCATTGTTCATTCTTCTGACCAGTCTAATCTGATGAGGGCTGAAACATCATTGGTCACATCAGTGCTTTTGTTAATGTCATAAGATTTATAAAGCCAGTCAATGCAGTGGCAAACTATAGATCACCTATGTAGCCGTCTTTAACTTGATGTAAAATGGAAGCATGGCAGTGTATTGGCACTTATTTATCAGTGTCTAAAATAAGAACTTTGTTGCCTGATAAAATGGGATTTAAACCTGAACTGAATAATGACAGAGTCTCAATGTACAAATCTGCACTGGTCACACGAATCTGCAAAGGTCTAAAATCAAAATAAAAACTGTTTTCCTTTATTGTAAGCTTAGAGCCGTATTTAGACATCATCCTGTCCTATATCATCCTAAAATATGCAAAACTGCTAGCATGTGCTAGCAAAAAAAAAAAAAAAAAAAGATTACCGTATATACTCGAGTATAAGTCGTTCCGAGTATAAGTCGAGGCCCTAATTTACCACAAAAAAAATGGGAAAAACTTATTGACCCGAGTATAAGACGAGGGTGAGAAATGCACAGCTACTGTAAGTGGAAAAGAGGGTCAACAATGCCCATTTGCAGCATCACTGTGCCCATTTGCATGCCTCACTGTGCCCATTTGCAGCCATAGGTCCCCTGAACTTCAAACTCGGTAGTTAAGGGTTCCTAGATGCCCCCTAGCTGCAGCCAAAATTTGGGGTCTCTGAACCCAAAGGGTCCTGAAATGACATTGCTGCAGATAGACACAGTTGACCGAATTTGGGGCCCCGTATCTCGGGGCCACTTAGTTCTAAGAACCCCAAATTTGGTATGCAAACCCAGTGGAACTAGCACTTTCCAGTGGAACTAGCAAATTTCCAAAGCTGGGGTTTCTAGCACCAAGTGGCCACGAGATACAGGGCCCCAAAAATCAGTTCAGAAAATGTCAAGCACTTTTCTGCAGCAGAGAATGACATTTTCCGAACCAGTTTTGGGGCCCCGTATCTCAGGGCCACTTGGTGCTAGGAACCCAAGCTTTGGATATGTTATGGTACTAGGTCCACTGGGTTTGCAGTTCCTAGCACCAAGTGGCCCTGAGATATGGGGGCCCAAAGTCGGTTCAGAAAATGTCAAGCACTTTTCTGCAGCAGAGAATGACATTTTCCGAACCGACTTTGGGGCCCCGTATCTCGGGGCCACTTAGTGCTAGGAACTTCAGCTTTGGATATGTTGTGGTACTAGGTCCACTGGGTTTGCATACCAAATTTGGGGTTTCTAGCACCAAGTGGCCCTGAGATACGGGGCCCCAAAGTCAGTTCGGAAAATGAAATTTTTTGCTGCAGAAAAGTGCTTGACTCAAGTATAAGTCGAGGGGGGCACTTTCAGCACAAAAAAATGTGCTGAAAAATTCGACTTATACTCGAGTATATACGGTACCTTTATATAAAGAGCTTTTTGTCAGCTGTACAGATCATCAAACAAGAGAAAGAAGAGATGTTTCAAGTTGTGGGAACTATACAGTAGTTCTGACACCCCCAACCTTCTCTACACCCCTTTGCCCTGTAGTGTTCTTGCTGAATACCCAGAGGTGGTGCCAGAAACCATGAAATCAGACCGAGACAGAAGTACAGTTAAATCACACATGTTTAATAATAAAAGTAAAAAGAACAAAACATAGCTAGAGTTCAGGAACCAGAACGTATAGTCAGACAAGCCAAACATCAGGGAGCCGGAGATGAGCATAGTAAAACAGCAAGCAGGATCTTGAGCCAGAAGGGATGTCAGCCAAGCAAGTCTTTTAACAGGAATGCAGGAGTTAGTCTCTGTGATGTTGACCAAGGCGAAGGCAGAGATCTTCTGGGCTGAACGGCTTAAGTAGGCAGGACTGACGAGCAGGATATCATCAACAGCTGAATAACAGTAGAGATATAGGAGCTGGCAATTATCCGACAGCTGAGCGGCCAGCTCTGAGAAGGGGAGGGTGAGCCCAGCCCTGACAGGTGGGTAGCAGAGGAGGAAAAAAAGAAAGAGAAGACTATCTCAATATATAAATTGTGTGGCTCAGTGCTTCCTGTCTAACCCTACTGTCCTAGGCACTGGCCCACAAATTCCACTATGAGATATACTGTAGGGTCCTAGCTGAGCTAAACAATCAGCATTCATTGTAATTGTAATCACTCTACTGGTATTACATAAGCAGCAAGAAAAAGCAAGACACAGCAAAAAAAGAGAAATTTGTATCACTGGAAAGAGCTTTTACCATTCAAACCCATGACAAGCTGAAATTTCATAATAGTAGAAAAGAGATTTCACATTTGACAATGGACTTAAAGTGGAGGAAATTGTTTGGGTAGCTCCCCAAAGCCCAATGTAACCATAGTTATGCACTGGAACACAGGATAGAGTATGGTTTTAAGGTACTGGGATTCATTAAAGTGGACCTTCACCCTCTTCCGCTACTTCCCTCCAATCCACCCCTCCTTCTATCCTCTGCACGTATTCCACAGTTTTTTGTTTCTTTTCTCAACTTTTATTCTAAGCAAAAATGTCTGGCCCCGCCTCCCCATGAACGTCAGTCGCCGTAGGCAAATGGCATGCACACTGCCTGCTGTGCCTCCCGGAATATGCATGTCACACATGCCCAGGAGGCATAACCTTCCATTCAGAAAAGGAGGAGGGGCGGTCCTATCGGTGCCTCATCGGGAGGCTCGCCCTCTGAACCAGGAAGAGCTGGCGGCCTCTCAATGACGTCAGAAAGAACATGGCGGCACGGGACAGAGCTGTGTTCGGCTATGAGAGGATCTCAGACTGACATTGCTGGATCTGCTGGATGGGTGAGTGTTAGAAACCATGAAATCAGGCCGAGACAGAAGTACAGTTAAATCACACTTGTTTAATAATAAAAGTAAATAGAACAAACGTAGTCAAAACATAGCCAAAGTTCAGTAACCGAAACGGATAGTCAGCCAAGCCAGAAGTCAGGGATCAATGTAGTGGAACAGCAAGCAGGATCTGGAGCCAGAAGGGATGTCAGCAAAGCAAGTCTTGAACAGGATCGCAGGAGATTTTCTGTGATGTTGACCAAGGCGAAGGCAGAGATCCTCTGGACTGGACGGCTTAAGTAGGCAGGACCGACGAGCAAGATATCATCAACAGCCAGCTCAGAGAAGGAAGGGCTGAGCCCAGCCCTGACAGTGAGTATCTGCAGATACCACCTTAGGGTAAGGAAGGGGTGAAATTAAAAAAATGGGGGTGGCTGCTGCAGATCCCTCTTTAATGACTTTGCAAGTTTATTTAATCAAATATAGCAAAGTATAGCAAAGTATTAAAAGTAAAATGGTGAAACAAATACCATGCCATGCTGATGATTTTCAATGTTTTCCTTGATAGAATGGCACCATTCGTTTTGTCATTTCTAGAACCCTTGCCTACAACAGCTGTGTGCCAGATATATAAATGGTTTTATATTTTAGCCTTTATCCACGCTGTAAACTGCAAGTTCTGAATGAGTAAATTGTACACAAAGTGGGTTCTTGAAGGTATCATGGATAAATCAAGGGGTTCATTGACAAGCAGAAAGCATACTTCATACAGGCACTAATTACCACCTTGTTGGGTTTCCCATACTAGGTGATTACTCATATGGCTTTATGCATGATACCTTCACGGTCCGACTTTATGTGCAAGTTTCTAATGTGACTGGTCCAAGCAAGTTCCAGGTAGCAACAAAGAACATTGTTGAGTGAAGTCTAGAGCCATCTGTAGTTGGCCTTATGAAGATAAAGGATAGACCTGCATGCCTTCACCCACACTTCCTAAACAAGAAGTACATCTCTTGACTTTAAAATGGATGTAATAATATTTAAATACTTTTTTTTATTTTCAAAGCTATGTTGCTCTTCACAGAATACAACCTTAAAGAGGAAGTAAAGGCAGGAAAAAAAACAAAAAAAGAAAACACACCCTGTAAGGCAAAGGCACAATGAGCTAGTATGCATAGCATACTAGCTCATTATGAATAACTTACCTGAGATGGAAGCCCCCAAAGCGACCCTCGTTCTTCTCCTTCATCACCGCCATCTATCCCGGAGTGACTTCCGGGTATCGCGGCTCCAGCGCTGTGATTGGCCGGAGCCGCGATGACTTCACTCCCACGCATGCGCGAGGGAGCCGCCATTAACGGCATAATCGCTGTTAGCAGCGGCATGCTCAGTGCGCCAGCGCGCCGCTGTCTACGGCGCATGCGCCGTAGACATCGGTGCCAGTCTTTTGCAAATATCTCCTAAACCGTGTAGGTTTAGGAGATATTTGTTGCACCTACAGGTAAGACTTAATCTAGGCTTACCCGTAGGTAAAAGTGGTCCCAGAGGGTTTACAACCACTTTAAAGCCGAAGTAAACCCATCCATAAAACAGTTTCATTGCCGGCACATGCCGGAAATGTAACACCCCCATTGGTTGTGCTCTCAACCAAACTATCAAACCATCCAAAGGCTGGTGTCATAACTGATCACATGTGCAGCATCATAGCAGTTGTAGATTAAACAGAGCATAGATGGCAGCTTCCTTGGCTGAAAACGATAGGAGGTGTTTACTTACACTTTAAGTGTAGAGAGCCCATAATTCAAATGTATTCAGCAATTAATTGATACTCTGGATAAAATGAGTGTAATGCCCCGTACACACGATCGGACTTTCCGACAACAAATTTTGTTCGAAGGTTGTTGGCTCCAACTTGTCTTGCATACACACGGTCACACAAATGTTGGCCAACAATTACGAACGTAGTGACGTACAAGACGTACGGCAAGCCAATAAAGAAGAATTCCAATAGTCACGTGATATCTCCATTATGAAAACTAGTTTTACAAGACCGAGCGCTTGCGGCTCGTACTTGATTCCGAGAATGCGTGGACTTGTGTACACACGATCGGAAAGTCCGACAACAAAAATTTGTTGGCGGAAAATTTGATAACCTGCTAGCCAACATTTGTTGGCGGAAAGTCCGCCAACAAATGTTCGATGGAGCGTACACACGGTCGGACTTTCCACCAACAAGCTCACATCCAACATTGTTGTCGGAAAATCCAATCGTGTGTACTGGGCATTACACTGCTAGTAGCTTCAAGCAAACAGAAAAAAAGGATCTAAAAAAAAAAAAAACTCCTCAAAGCCTCAAAGTTTAGTCAAAAAAATGTTTTAAAAAATCAGCATGAGGCACACTGCTTACAGCAAATGTGATGTGTCCATTGTGCTGATGGCTGCAGAATTAATTGAAATCCTCCATCCCTAGATCCCCCCCCCCCTGCCATCATAATCTTCTGGTGCCATGGGGGTTAATCGGGCCAGAGGGCCCTGTGATATGAACTCATCAGGAGTGGCAACTATGCCTGCCTTATCCACTGCGCTCCACCATTCATAGAAACTGTACTATAGCTTTGATGAATGAAAAATTATCTCTGAATAGAGGAGGGGGACCTTTCATTCATACTCCCATCCTCCACTCCTAGATCACATTTTATTCATAGAAGCTATAGTACAGCTTATATATTATATAATTTTATACAAAAAATAAATAATATGCTGTACAAAATGGCAATAGAAACCGGATTGGTTTTCATGGTTAACTTTTTTTGGGGGGGAATAGTTAGACTCTGTCAAGTCTTTATTGCTGTCTGTGTCCCCACTGGGAGGATCCCCCACACTATTTGCTCAGGTGATCCCTATATTCAAAAAAAGAAAGTGAGGGTAAATCCAAAGTTTAATGCCGCGTACACGCGATCGGAAATTCAGTCAGCAAAAGACCGATGAGAGCTTTTGGTCGGAAAATGCGACCGTGTGTATGCTCCATCGGACTTTTGCTGGCCGAATTCCAGCCAGCAAAAGATTGAGAGCATGTTCTCAATGTTTCGGTCGGAAAAAGTTTCTATCCGAAAATGTGATCGTCTGTGGCAATTCCGACGCGCAAAATTCCTACGCATGCTCAGAAGCATTGAACTTCATTTTCTCGGCTGGTCGTACTGTTGTACGTCACCGCGTTCTTGACGGTTGTTATTTCAGCGAACTTTTGTGTGACTGTGTGTATGCAAGGCAAACTTGAGCGGAATCCCGTCGGAAAAGCCGTCATATCTTTTTCCGTCCAAAATCCCGATCGTGTGTACGCGGCATTAGAGTTATCACAAGAACAAGAGCTGAGGGGAAGTTTTCCAATGGAGACATCTACACCAGAAACAACTGTTTTATGCCCCGTACACACGAGCGGAATGTCCGTCGGAAAAATCTTGTATGGTTTTTCCGACGGAATTCCGCTCAAGCTTTGCTTGCACACACACACGGTCACACAAAAGTTCGCTGAACTTTCGACCGTCAAGAACGCGGTGATGTACAATTCTACGACGAGCCGAGAAAATGAAGTTCAATGCTTTCCGAGCATGCGTCGAATTGTTTCCGAGCATGCGTAGGAATTTTGCGCGTCGGAATTGCATACAGACGATCGGAATTTCCGATCGGAACTTTTTCCGTCTGAAAAATAGAGAACCTGCTCTCAATCTTTTGCTGGTGGAAATCCCACCAGCAAAAGTCCGATGGAGCATACACACGTTCCCTGTTGATAACGTCAACCTGTGACGAAACGTGTCTGGAGAAGGATACGTGCTGACGTCACCACGCCGTTTGACTAGGAGGACGGGGTTTTCTATTGCAGCTGGCCGGCTCTGTTTTTTAGCGCTAATTTATTCTACTGAAATGTAAGTGCAATACTTTTCTTTCTTAATAAAATATCCCAAACGTTATCACACTGTGGTTGGTCTTTCTCTTATACCCGTTTGAGTTACCGGGACCTACCGGATGCCCACGATCGCAGGGGATTGCGGTATACAGAAAACTCATCTGGGTATATTAGTTTGGACGTCCCTTATCAAGCAAAGGCCGTGGCTGGGCTAAAGCCATCTGCATGCTTTTGCTTGCCATCTGGTAAGCGAGTTTTTTTAATAGGCGGCGGCACTTAAAGCGTAAGTAAACCCATCCATGAAACAGTTTCATTTCGGCACGTGCCGGAAATGTAACACTCCCATTGGTTGTGCTCTCAACCAAACTGTGAAACCATCCAATGGCTGGTGTCTAAACTGATCACATGTGCAGCATCATGGCAGTTGTAGATTAAACAGAGGCAAAGATGGCAGCTTCCTTGGCTGAAAGCGATAGGGGGGTTTACTTACACTTTAAGTTTGGACCAAGCTCACCTGGGTGTTTTGTTATGAACTTTGTCAATGCACACTTATTCTGATATCTATAAGCCTTTGCTGGTTTGGACATATAGAGCGCAGCTTCTCCTTCCTACTCTATGTTTGTGTTATCTTGCAATTAAGCTGCTGCTGTTTGGATTTTTCAATACGTTCATTTCTTAATCATCATTGCCACTTATATCTAGCGCGTTTTTTTTCCTATATATGAGCATACACATGGTCGGAATTTCTGACCAAAAGCTCACATCGGACTTTTGCTGGCGGAATTTCCGATCGTGTGTACGCGGCATAAGAAGGGAATTCCTCTTACTTTGGGAGATCTCTAATTTCCAGCTGCACATCTGGGACAGGAAAAAAATAAATCTCTCAATGGCAGACTCCAAATCTAAAATAAAAAAAATGCTGGCTATACATATACTTTAAATGTTTTCTTTTTATGGTAATGTTCTTCTCTTGCAGCCTGAATCCATCCGCAGACTGTTCCCAGGAGAACGTCACTGTACTGGATGAAAATTTGGAACAGCTTGGGGTGTTGTGTCCAAACTCTGATAGGATTGCTGAGTTTCAATCTTCAGGCAATGTGTATATAAAAGTGACCACCAATTCAGATTCGCTTACGAGGACTGTATACTTCTTTTTTTACTCCCTCAATCTTGCAAATGGTAAGTTAGCCACTGCACAAGTTGAGTAGTCTGTTTTCTTGGGCTTAACCACTTCAGGATTTACCCCCTTCCTGACCAGAGCACTTTTTGCGATTCGGCACTGCGTTGCTTTAACTGACAATTGCGCGGTCGTGCGACGTGGCTCCAAAACGAAATTGACGTCCTTTTTTTCCCACAAATAGAGCTTTCTTTTGGTGGTATTTGATCATCTCTGCGATTTTTATTTTTTGCGTCATAAACAAAATAAGAGTGACAATTTTGAAAACAAAACGCATTTTTTTTTTTACATTTTGCTATAATAATTATCCCCAAAAAATATATAAAAAAACATTTTTTTCCTCAGTTTAGGCTGATCTGTATTCTTCTACATATTTTTGGTAAAAAAAAAAAAATCGCAATAAGCGTTTATTGATTTGTTTGCGCAAAAGTTATAGTGTTTACAAAATAGGGGATAGTTTTATGGCATTTTTATTAATCATTTTTTTTTACTAGTAATGGCAGCGATCAGCAATTTTTATTGTGCCTGCGACGTTATGGCGGACATGTCGGACATTTTTGACACATTTTTGGGACTATTGTCATTTATACAGCAATCAGTGCTATAAAAATGCACTGATTACTGTGTAAATGACACTGGCAGTGAAGGAGTTAACCACTAGGGGGCGGGAGGGGTTAAGTGTGTCCTGGGGGAGTGATTTCTAACTGTCAGGGGGATGGGCTGTGTGTGTGACGTCACTGATCTCTGCTCCCAATGACAGGGAGCAGAGATCCAGTGACACTTGTCATTAGGCAGAACAGGGAGATGCTGGTTACAATGGCATCTCCCCCTTCGTCCTCTCCGTGAGGCGATCGTGGATATGCCCGCGGCGATCGAGTCCGCGGGACCCGCAACCCAACTCACGGAGATCGCGGCAGGCGC
This sequence comes from Lithobates clamitans, assembly GCA_037952925.1. Lineage (NCBI taxonomy): Eukaryota > Metazoa > Chordata > Amphibia > Anura > Ranidae > Lithobates > Lithobates clamitans. Next base: position 2,610,949 of record JBBGZY010002433.1, read on the forward strand.
GCGCGCACACGGTGGCAAATTCAAAGTAACGTACGGGTACGTTACTTTGCAACGTATATCTACAGGAGCCGGTCGGGAACCGGTTAAAGTGTATGTAATATGGTTAAAGTGGTTCTAAAGGGAGAAGGTTTTATTTTAACCCTAATGCATTCAGCCGTGTGCATGAGAGCATCGGCTCTCCCAGGTCTCTCCTTCCTCATCGGCTCACACAGTGAGCCAATGAGGAGAGAGCAAGGGAGGGGCGGAGCAAATGGACAATGTCTATTCCCAGAAGCGAGCCTGCTCGATTGCCTCCATAGCAAGAGGTTTGCTTTTGGGGGCACTCGGCAGGGGAGAGGAGCCAGGACTGCCAGTAGGGGACCCATAAAGAAGAGGAACGGGGCTGCTCTGTGCAAAACCATTGCACAGAGCAGGTAAGTATAACATGTTTGGGTTTTTTTTTAAATCACAACCTTCAGAACCACCTTAAGCCCACTGTCATATTTTTTTGCTGTCTGTGTCCCTCTGGGGGGATTTCCCACGTATAGTAATATGACGGCCGCAAGGTGGCTCTCCCATCCTGGGCAGCCGTCATATGACGTCCTCGGCTTCCCGGTCATCTAGGGGGCGCATGCCCGCCGCGTCACTCTGGAGCCTATGCGCCCAGGCACCCGCGATTGCTTGTCACAGAGCAGGGACGTGGATCTGTGTGTTTGTAAACACACAGATCCACATCCTGTCAAGGGAGAGGAGACCAATCGTGTGTTCCTAGTATATAGGAACACCAGTCACCTCCCCCAGTCAGTCCCCTCCCTCCTCAGTTAGAATCACTCCCTAGGTAACACATTTAACCCCTTGATCGCCCCCTAGTGTTTAAGCCCTTCCCTGCCAGGGGCATTTATACAGTAATCAGTGCCTATTTATAGCACTGATCGCTGTATAATCATCAATGATCCCAAAAATGTGTCAAAAGTGTCCAGTTGCAATATCACAGTCTCGATAAAAATCGCAGATTGCCGCCATTACTAGTAGAAAAAAAAAAAATAATATAAATCTATCCCCTATTTTGTAGGCGCTAAAACCAATTAATATACGCTTATAAGGATTTTTTTTTTTTACCAAAAACATGTAGAAAGATACATATCGGCCTAAACTGAGGAAAAAAATTAGTTTTTGTTTTTTTTCTTTAATTGGGATATTTAGTATAGCAAAAAGTATAAAAATTTTTTTTTTTTTTTTCAAACTTGTCGCTCTTCTTTTGTTTATAGCGCAAAAAATAAAAATCGCAGAGGTGATCAAATACCACCAAAAGAAAGCTCTATTTGTGGGGGAAAAAAATGATAAATCTCATTTGGGTACAGTGTTACATGACCGCGCAATTGCCATTCAAAATGTTACAGCTCTGAAAACTGAATATTGGCCTGGGTAGAAAGGGGGTGGAAATGCCCTGTACTGAAGTGGTTAAAGAGTCATTGTAATCATTCGATGAAGATTTCTCTTTTGTTTGTTCGCTTTGCTGCATTCAAATCGAAAAGAATACAACATTTTCGTTTCGAACGGATTAGAAAATTCATCGATTTGAACGTTTCGAGTAGCAAAAAAAATCTGTAGATTAGAAGAAAATTAGAAAACTCTGAATACGAATTCCGAATACGAATTGAACGAATAACCGAATTGAACTAACCGAAAAAACTAGATTAACGAATCAAATTTTTCTGTCATGCGCATGTCTAGTAATATGAGGACACACCTAAATAATGCAATTCAATTTGTGTCAAGTCGGACAGGTCTTTAAAATACATAGTTGATGGCATAGGCGTGCGCACAGGGTGTGCCAGGTGTGCCTGGGCACACCCTAATCACCCCATGTGATGCATATTCACCCTGTTTAGATCCCTGATATTTGACCAAATCCCCCTAATGGGGCTCCTAAAAAATTTGTAAAAAAAAAAACATTTAAAGAAATAAAATTGTAAAAAATAATAAAATAATAAAGTATATACTCGAGTTTAAGTCGACCCGAATATAAGCCGAGGTACCTAATTTTACCACAAAAAACTGGGAAAACTTATTGACTCGAGTATATGCCTAGGGTGAGAAATGCGCAGCTACTGTAAGTGGAAAAGAGGGTCAACAATGCCCATTTGCAGCCTCACTGTGCCCATTTCAGCCATAGGTCCCCTGAACTTCAAACTGGGTAGTTAAGGGTTCCTAGATGCCCCCTAGCTGCAGCCAAAATTTGGGGTCTCTGGACCCAAAGGGTCCCAAAATTACATTGCTGCAGATGGAGACATTTGACCGAATTTGGGGCCCCGTATCTTGGGACCACTTGGTGCTAGGAACCCCAAATTTGGTGTACGCACCAAGTGGAGCTAGCACTACAACATATCTAAAGCTGGGGTTCCTAGCACCAAGTGGTCCCGAGATACGGGGCCCCAAAGTCGATTCAGAAAATGTCATTCTTTGCACCAGAAAAGTGCTTGACTCGAGTATAAGCCAAGGGGGGCACTTTCAGCACAAAAAAAGTGCTGAAAAACTCGGCTTATACTTGAGTATATAGAGTAATAAAAATAAAAACTACTGACAATGTTCATTGCTTTACTGACACTGTCAGTATACAGTATATACACATGCACACACACACATATGTGTTTTAGCTTTGGGGTGCACACCCTAATGCAATAGGCTGCGCACTCCTTTGGTTGATGGTAAATCTAAAGGAGATTCAATCAAACTGTAGTGTGTAACAATATAAATACAGTGACCACATTTTTCACATTTTTCTTTGCTTTTTTAAAGCTTTGGACTGTGGTGGCTCCCTCAGTGGTACTTCAGGAACAATTGCCAGCCCCAATTATCCTGGCCGACACCAACCTTTTACCTACTGTGTCTGGAAGGTGAAAACACCAAAGAACACACTAGCCAAGCTGTCATTCACTGAAATCTTGTAAGTTACTTCTAAATATTACATTGAAAAAGACATTTAAGCAATGGAAGGCTGGAACAGGAGATCAGCTGGTAGTTTGGGACTCTCTGGATTAGGGATGAGTTGAATGGTTAGCGCAAGAGGGAACACACGGCGGATTGAGTCTCTTTACACTGAATAAAGTTTTGGGGGACCTGGTCATTCCAAGCTTTTCATGGGGCTGTTTGCTTTTCAGCTGACAAAGTGGTGCAAGGATCCCCTTACTAGTTAACTTGTCTAAGTAGAGTGGCAGTAGACGCTTGCTGCCCGTAGAGGTAGACGCTTGAGAGGGGATATGATTTCAATTTATAAATACCGTACTGGTGACCCCACAATAGGGATAAAACTTTTTCGCGGAAGGGAGTTTAACAAGACACGTGGCCACTCATTAAAATTAGAAGAAAAGAGGTTCAACCTTAAACTACATAGAGGGTTCTTTACTGTAAGAGCGGCAAGGATGTGGAATTCCCTTCCACAGGCGGTGGTCTCAGCGGGGAGCATCGATAGTTTAAAAAACTATTAGCGAAGCACCTGAACGACCACAACATACAGGGATATACAATGTAATACTGACATATAATCACACACATAGGTTGGACTTGATGGGCTTGTGTCTTTTTTCAACCTCACCTACTATGTGGCTATGTAGCGAACAAAAAGTGCAGTGCAACCACATCTTAATAATGAGAACGTTTAAAGAAGGGAGAAAACTCCTAAACAAAGTCCACATAATATATGAGTTTCTTATAGGCAGAGAAGGAAATTGGAAAACCACCTCAGGATAGCCCCTACCAGTGGCGGCCGGTCCATCAGGGGTGCCCCCCCCCCACCCCAAAGTTCCCAAAGTTCCCAAAGTTAGTTTGCAAATAAAAAAGCTAATGATAGAACAATTAATTTTAAATTCCTGATAAAATGACTACAATTTTTTAACATCTTAAAGTTAAAAAATATTAGTCATATTATCATTTATTTAACAATCAATCGTTCTATGTGTGTGCACAAACTCATTACCTACAAACTGGTGGTTTTGAAATTGGTGCAGTAATAGGGACACTTTTTTAAAAAAAAGAAGTTCCATTAGGAATTTCCTGAATCTGCTGCATGTGTCAGTAAGGCTTCATTCACCCCTGATTGCAGGCAGGATCACGTGATTCCGCCCGCGAATTCAAATTGCTGCAAAAAGCGGGATGTGTTTGCGATGCCATTACTTCTTAATGGCACCCCAATCATGCCACGATTGTACTGCAATCACAACGCACTGCGTTGTTGCCCAAAAGAAGCTCATGTTCCTTTTAAGATTGCAGCGCAATTTACCATACGACAATCGCGGCAAAATCGCGGCACGATTGGGGTGCCATTAAGAAGTAATGGCATCGCGAGCGCGTCTCCTGCGTTTTGCAGCAACCCCCCCCCCGAGATTAGGCGTGAATAGAACCCCAGGCTACCGAAAGAGCAGCAGGGATTTTTTATTCACCTGGTGCTGGCCGTTTTAAAGGGCCGTACTGCTAGAAACGTGTCATTTGGCCTTTGATGAATTACCCCCAGAGTTTCTTTCTTAAAACTTAACTCCGGACACAAAAACTTTCATCCAAAACTTAAAGAGGAGGTCCTGCCTGGGTGAAAAAAAATGAAAAGTCAGCAGCTACAAATACTGTAGCTGCTGACTTTTAATAGTAGGGCACTTACCTGTCCAGGGAGCCCGCAATGTCGGCACCCCAGCCGATCTTCCGATCGACTCCTGGGTGCTGCCACCACCATTCCTGGTAAGGGAACCCGGTAGTGAAGTGCTTTCTAATTGGCCCAGTGGACGGGGAAGGAGGAGGGGGGTGAACTTCCGGGAGATCAGGCCACAGACCTTGTCTGGAAGTGGGGAAGGGGACCAAAAACAGGTGCCCCGTCCCCCCCTCCCCCCCCAGAAAGGTGCCAAATGTGGCACCGGGGGGGTGGGGGGGAGCGTATAAGCTAAAGTTCCACTTTTGTGTGGAACTCCACTTTAAATCTATGGTTTCTTAGCCACATGGGATCTAAATTCACTATGTGTGCATCAATGCCTTTGCAAACCCAGGTGTAGCCGGGTGCTGTGTGGACTCCTTTCCCCCCATGACATTATGAACAGTAAACGGGGCTGTGTAGATGTCCCACTTATTCTTCTGTCTCTGTATACTGATCAGCTCACTACTAGCAGAGAAGGGGGCATAAGCGGGGGATCTGCACACAGCTCTATTTATTGTTTATAGTGTCAGGGGGAAAGGAGTTCACACACAGCCAGCAGCAGCACCCGGCTACACAGATATTACCTTGGAAAGGTAGCAGTGACAGCATTACTGTACTGCACACAGCCTGGGCAGGGAGCAGAGCTGTAGGAGAGACCCAGCATGTCCTCCACCAAAAGGCGGCCTGCAGAAAACTACAGGAGGGGGCAGAGACAAGACCAGTCACCAAAGCAGATTAGCAGTGACCGGCTTCTGCGTAGAGGCAAAGTAAAATACACAAGACTTGTACAGTAAAACCTTGGATTGCGAGCATAATTTGTTCCGGAAACATGTTTGTAATCCAAAGCACTTGTATATCAAAGCGAATTTCCCCGTAAGAAATAATGGAAACTCAGATGATTAATTCCACAACCATTTATTTATAAGTCCTTCAGTTTATAGTCCATAGAAAAAGATTACAGCAATTTGATAAGTTGTGTAACCATAAAATGTCCATCCACAAATGGAAGCCTCCACAAGGGGATTAGAAGCAAAATCCAGCAGGAGCTCCAGAGTATAAAAGAGAAGAGAGGCGCCTCTAAGTGTAGCAATATGGTTACATTTAATGAAGGTACAACATTTAGCAACTCACGTGATTGATGATTAAAAGAGACGCATCTAAGTATGCAGGCATCCGGGGTAAAGCTGTCCACATAGACCGTCGTCTCACCGCTGTCAGTCTGCAATCATGACTGGGAAGACTACCCTTTAGTAGAGTGATCTGAAAGTGAGGCTCGTGTAGCGCCGCGTGGAAGGGATGACGTTGATGGCGGTGCGGAGGACGGTCTATGTGAACCGCTTTACCCCGGATCCCTGCATACTTAGATGTGCCTGTATTTATCATCAACTATGTGAGTTGCTAAATGTTGTACCTTCATTAAATGTAACCATATTGCTACACTTAGAGGCGCCTCTCTTCTCTGTTATACTCAGTTGTGACGTGACGCTACTTGTATATCAAGACATCGCTTGTATATCAAGTCCAAATTTAGAAAACAATTTTGCTTGTCTTGCAAAACGCTCTCAAACCAAGTTACTCTCAATCGAAGGTTTTACTGTATTTAGTTTCTGTTTATACCAGAGTTCAGATTTAATTTTGCAGCTGAATAGTTCAGGAAACGTAGGCCCCTTTATCTGGGATAAAATGTATGTTAAAATTGTCATCAGAATGTCAAGCACTAAAGTGTTATAATCTTTTTTTCCTTGGAATTTAGTCATTGTAGCACATACTACGATCCTCTAAAGATTGAAATGTGAATTTTAATAAAGGAAAGGCTTCTGTGTAAAGTGCAATAAGTAATAGCAACCAAGTGTACTTTACTTTGCTAAATAATGTGAATGTGTGTGTTTCTTTAGTGCTACAAATCCTGCTGTTGGTTAGTAAACAGCGATGGTTTTAATTCTACTTTAGACTCTGTTATGCGACTTCTACTTTTCTGCTATTCTCTCTGCAGTATTGAACCAGATGCTTCCTGCCGATTTGATTTTATTGCCCTGTTTGATGGTCCAAATACAGGCGCCCCTCTGAAGGATGTGCTGTGTGGTCGTACGGTGGCCGAGGTGGAGACGTCCTCCAATTCCTTCACATTGGTGTTCAGCGCTGATTACGCCAACTCCTATTATGGCTTTTCTGTCGACTACACTGCCGTACCAGTATCAAACAACAGTGAGTAAAACGTATTAAGAGTATTAAACGGAAAAGATTCAAGTTAAAATGGTCTTTTCCAGTAAGCTTCCGCTGGTACTACCTGGTAGAGAAGTAGGGTAAGTATGTCAGAGTGAATTTATTATTATTATTATACGAGATTTATATAGCGCCAACAGTTTACGCAGCGCTTTACAATGTATAAGGGGGGCAACACAATTACAGTACAGTTTAATACAAAAGGTACAGGAGGGCCCTGCTCATAAAGCTTACATTCTAAAGAGAGGGGGTGGTGGTACAAAAGGTAATAGCTGCAAAGAATGATTTGATGGGGGTGGCTTAGGGACAGTTATGTGGGTGTGAGATAGGCTTCCCTGAATAAATGAGTTTTCAGGGATCTCCTAAAGGTGGACAGGTTTAGGGGCTGATCGGATATACTGGGGTAGGGAATTCCAGAGGATGGGAGAGGCTCTGGAGAAGTCCTGAAGGCGAGCATGGGAGGAGGTAACAAGGGAGCTAGAGAGCAGGAGGTCCTCAGAAACCATGAAATCAGGCCAGTTAAATCACATTTGTTTAATAATAAAAGTAAAAAGAACAAACGTAGTCAAAACATAGCCAAAGTTCAGTAACCGGAATGGATAGTCAGCCAAGCCAGAAGTCAGGGATCAATGTAGTGGAACAGCAAGCAGGATCTGGAGCCAGAATGGATGTCAGCAAAGCAAGTATTGAACAGGATCGCAGGAGCGCATCTAAAGCAGGCCATACATGGTCCAATTTCGAATAAATTTTCTTTTCAAAATCAGAAAGTTCGTTTTTTTTGTGATCAGATGATGCCACCATTGATTTTCAAAATTCGGCCAACCAAGCCTTCAATTTCACCTCATGTTGCTACAGAAAACAGTTTTCGTGGGCGGGAATCTTCTTTTCTCTCCGTAAATTTTCTTTTCTTATTACATTTCTCGCACGATTCTCCCATCATTGATTAGAAAATCGTTCCTTTTTCAAAAAATTTCCAACATGTCCGATTCCTCAAATTTGATTGCAGCACGAAAATCGGCCGTTGTTGCAGCCCACTAATGGTGCGAAATTCGTACGAAAATTCTTTCATACGATTTTCGAAAGAAAATTCTTTCGGAATTCGAACCGTGTATGGCTGGCATTAGTTTCTGTGATGTTGACCAAGGCGAAGGCAGAGATCCTCTGGACTTAACAGCTTAAGTAGGCAGGACTGACGAGCAGGATATCATCAACAGCTGAGTAAATGTGGAGAGAGATCGGAGCTGGCAATTAGCCGACAGCTGAGCAGCCAGCTCAGAGAAGGAAGGGCTGAGCCCAGCCCTGACCGAATTAAAGGGGAAATCTGCCCAAAACTTATCATTCGTTTTTGTGTGGACACCTGTAGGCTGAATCACCTGTCAGCTACTTTTATCTTTATCACTTTTTCTTGTTCAATCAGTTTTTATTAAAGGCTTTCATGTATACAAATGATATGGATAAAAGCAAATGTACAATATATATATATATATATATATATATATATATATATATATATATATAGACAGCATGTGAACCATATCCATGTAACTCCAGGAAAGTTATTCAAGGGAAACTACTCTATATCACAAGTTAAAGCGGAAGTAAACCCATCCATAAAACAGTTACCTTTCCGGCACGTGCCGGAAATGTAACACTCCCATTGGTTGTACTCTCAACCAAACTGTCAAACCATCCAATGGCCGGTGTCATAACTGATCACATGTGCAGCATCATGGCAGTTCTAGATTAAACAGAAGCCAAGATGGCTGCTTCCTTGGCTGAAAACGATAGGAGGGTTTACTTCCACTTTAATGGTACATATCCATATAAAGGATGTACTCAGGGGCGTAACTACCACCATAGCGACCCATGCGGACGCTATGGGGCCCGCAGCTGAGTGGGGCCCAGTGAGGATAAAAGTACCGCCGGCACAGTCTCCCAGCCAGGGGAAGAGAGAGGAAAGGAAGAGGCGAGTTGTCCGTATCAGCAGGGAGCTGAATTGCCTGATGTAAGAGCTTTCATTAGAACTTCCAGTGTTCCCGGGGCTCACGTCACATAGCTCCACCTTTTGGCCCGGTGCCTTTGATAGACAGAATGCCGATCCAATGCGGGACATGTGACGTCATCAAAGGTGTCAGGCCAAGAGGTGGGGCTATCTGACGATGAGCCCCCCGGGAAGACAGGAAATTCAAATGAAAGCTATTACAGCGGGCAATCCCGCTCTCTGCTGATCCGGGTGGCTTGCCTCTTCCTCTGCATAGGTGGGGCTGTATGGGGCACAGGCAGACCTGGCTGTATTGGGCACAGGTCACGCTGTATTGGGCACAGGTCACGCTGTATGTGGCACAGGTCACGTTGTATGTGGCACAGGTCACACTGCATTGACACTAGGGCAGCTGTGGGGGGGGGCTGTTTGCAGGGGGGCCCCATACAACATTTTGCTATGGGGCCCCGCTATTTCTAGTTACGCCCCTGGATGTACTCCCTTATATATCACTTCTTCACTAGCTAAAAGGTTATCCCAGATCTGTAACGAGTTAACGGTACCTATCTATCTAAGGGATTTATTCCTTTCTATATCACCTATTTATCTAATCTAATCCAACCTGTGCCGGCACACCCTCCATTCCACACATTACTAGACTCGAAGCTTCGGATGCAATGCACTCAGACTCAAACTCAGATTGTTATGAAAGCATTACTCATTTTATTCCCTCTTTTCAGCATCTTAAGTACAATATACAAAGCAGGATATGACCAGGCAATATTTCCATTAATCCCAAAGTAAAATGCCCACCTATAGTTTACCACCAATAGGGGACAGACCTACTTACATGGGGTGTGGTCTATGTACCCCAAACATATTCATCCAGTCATAGAAAGAAATACGGGAGAAACACAAGGTGCACCAAAAAATAAGTCTATGCTTTGACAAGTGTATCTCTTTCTATAACAAGACAAAAAACCCCGAAACACACTGATAACACAACCTAAAGTCTATAAAGACCAGGTAGTAGACATATGTAACATTAGTGGCAGCTTCCTTAAGAGCGAAGCAATCTCTTGTAGAACAATGGGAGAAAAACGAGGTGCACCAAAAAATAAGTCTATGCTTTGACAAGTGTATCTCTTTCTATAACAAGACAAAAACCCCGAAACACACTGATAACACAATCTAAAGTCTATAAAGTCCAGGTAGTAGACATATGTAACATTAGTGGCAGCTCCCTTGAGAGCGAAGCAATCTCTTGTAGAACAATGGGAGAAAAACGAGGTGCACCAAAAAATAAGTCTATGCTTTGACAAGTGTATCTCTTTCTATAACAAGACAAAAAACCCCGAAACACACTGATAACACAACCTAAAGTCTATAAAGACCAGGTAGTAGACATATGTAACATTAGTGGCAGCTTGCTTAAAAGCGAAGCAATCTCTTGTAGAACAATGGGAGAAAAACAAGGTGCGCCAAAAACTAAGTGCAGCAGAAGATGCAACAAATGGTATATTTAATTAAAATCAGCCAAATGGCTACTCGCACTTATAAAAGTATCAATAGGCATATAACAGTATAATACTGGGGTCGCTCAGCGGGTCCCCGGTGGATGGTGGTGTGTAGATGTTATCACGCGAGGAGAGGAACAACCGGCCAGACATCCGTCTTGTTGTCTCGGAACCAGCATATTGATCAATAGCCATTTAGATCTGATAAAGGAGCGGATGCTTTGAAACATTGTCTCCATGTTCTGACGTCACTTCCCATGCGCCTCCGAGTGCGTTCCATGCTGATCCCTATTCTGTTGATGCTTTATGTTATCCTAGGTTCTTTGTCTAAAATTCATTGTTTCTCTGACCTTTTCTTATGTCTAGGCTCATTGTCTTGCTCTGGAAATTCGATGACTGTTATTCTCGATCCAGCTTACATTACTTCGTTGGGATACAATGCAAATCAGCTGACATTGATTGATAAAACGTGTGTTCCTTATTCTGCCAATCCTATTGTTTTTGACATCCCCTTCACAAGCTGTGGTACAGTTAAGAAGGTAGGTGTTCAACGCGCTAACCTTTCCGGGAATAAGAAAACTGAAACTGACATTGCTTTGTTGAACTGCAAATGCAGGCAAGTAAAACCAACTAGTGAGTGACCAATGCTGTTTGGAAAATATTGTTACCCTGAAGTATGGTCACCCTCCCTGAGCCATGTAGGCATCATAGCAGAGATAGGTGGATAATTAGAGTACAGTGGAACCTTGGATTACGAGCATAATCCGTTCCAGGAGAATGCTTGTAATCCAAAGCACTCGCATACCAAAGCGAGTTTCCCCATAGAAGTCAATGGAAACAAAGATAATTTGTTCTGCATTGACTTCTATTACATGCAATATCGCATGTGACCAGAGGTGGGGGGCGCAGGAGAGCCTCGGAAATACTCGGGGACAACTCGGCTGAACTCGGAAAGCCTCGGAAACACTCGGGAACGGAGTATTTCTAAGTGTTTCCGAGTATTTCCGAGTGATTCTGAGTATTTCCGAACGGCTCCGAACCGTTGCGAGGTTCCTTGGCGCCCCCGCACCTCTGGCCAAATGCGGTACTGCACACCCCATTCGCTTGAATTCTGCTCATTTTGTGAGACAACACTCGCAAACTGAGTCTGAATTTTAAAAAAATAAGTTGCTCGTCTTTCAAAGTGCTTGTTAACCGCGGTACTCGTAAACCAAGGTTCCACTGTATGTGCATTCATTTACAAATCTTTAGGCAAGCAAAGCTGTACCTTTTTATATGAGGTGTATCTAAAAAGTTTGGCGAATGGTCTGATATGTCAACGGCAACATGGGCCAGGGTCACATGGCTATCCGGAGACACGTCGAGAAACGCCACCCAGCGTGGAGTACATGTGACCATCAGGGTAAACCAGCTGCAGGCAGTGGAACGTAGTCAGTGGTAGAGGAAGGGCCACAGTGCAATGGAGCAATAGGTGATCATGAAGTTCTGCTACAAGTTGGGGGCAAAAGGCAATGGAGACACACAAAATGTTGGTGCAAGTCTACGGGACGGAAGCCGTGAGCAGAAATTTTTTTACGACGGGAAGGAAACGATCTAATTACAATTAGAAGAAAAGAGGTTTAACCTTAAACTACATAGAGGGTTCTTTACTGTAAGAGCGGCAAGGATGTGCAATTCCCTTCCACAGGCGGTGGTCTCAGCGGGGAGCATTGATAGCTTCAAGAAACTATTAGATAATCACCTGAATGACCGCAACATAAAGGGATTTACAATGTAATACTGACATATAATCACACACATAGGTTGGACTTGATGGACTTGCGTCTTTTTTCAACCTCACCTACTATGTAACTATATATGTAACTATATGACTGAGGATGAGCCACACTCAGGTCGGCTGTCGACAAGCAGAACCTCAGAAGCGATTGAGCGACAAATGCTGGCACGAGATCAGCGACTGACTCTACAATTGATGGCAGAGGAATTGGGCATTAGCAAGGACACAGTGCGCACCATCGTCCATGAAGAATTGGGTAATGCCGCGTACACACGACCGGACTTTCCGTCGGAATGAACTCTGACGGTCTTTCCGACGGAGTTCCGCTGAAACAGACTTGCCTACACACGATCACACCAAAGTCCGTTCGTTTAGAACGCGATGACGGGACTAGAAAAAGGAAGTTCAATAGCCAGTAGCCAATAGCTGCCCTTGTGTTGTTATTGGTCCGTGGGACTAGCATACAGACGAACGGTTTTCCCGATGGGTATTGAGTCCATCGGAAAGATTTGAAACCTGTTCTATTTCTAGGTCTGTCAGAATTTTAGAAAGAAAAAGTCCGATGAAGCCCACACACGATCGGAATATCCGACGGAATGATTCCGTCTGACCTTTTCTGCCGGAAAGTCCGGTCGTGTGTACGCGGCATTAGCGGAAGATCTGTTCCCGGTTTGTGCCGCACAAGCTGACAGACGAACAGAAAGCAAAACGGATGGAAACCTCCTTGGCCAGAGTTGCACAGGACTGGACAGTTAATGTTGCTGCAGGCAGGACTGCTGTTAGAAATCAGGGGGCCCCATACAGCCAACCTGGCAGGGCACCCCCCCCCCGGCCGAAAGTGACTGAGGACATAGATTTATCAGTCCCTTTTTCTGCAGCCTAAGTTGCACAGATGAATGAATAGGAAGAGCTCTGAGGCTTCCTGCTCATTCACAAACTGAAGCATAACAAACATGGTTTACTATGCTTCAGTGATGAATGGGCACAGCAGTGATTGGTACCGATTACTGTGTTCATTCAGGAAAGGAAGATGCCAGTAAATTACATATTTCCCAGCCCCTTGCCCCGCTCTTCATCCTGAAACATCTCCATGTGTGCCCACAGCAGCTTCCGGCGGGAGAGGAGGGAAGCCAGCAGCTCTGTGGGGGAATGGGGCACACGGGGGGGTCTGGACAGCAGATGGAGGGGGCGCATGTGCTAGGACCAATCCCCCCTACAGTGCAGCCAAAAGGGAGAAAGAGCAGGAGAAGCTGTCAGCATTGCAGGGGGAGGCAGAAGAGGATTGGTGCAAAAAGACAGTACAGCCGGCCCTCCTGCTCAACAGGTGCCCGGGCCCTGAACTGATGGGGCCCGGGCCCAGTACAGGAGAGCTGGCTGTACTGCCTTATCAGCGGACCTGTCTGCAGGATAACGCACCTGCTCACTGTGCGATCCGCGTGCGCCAATCCTTGCCTCAGCATGGCGTACCTGTTCCCGATCATCCACCGTACTCCTCTGATCTGGCGCCTGCGGGCTTCTTTCTGTTTTCCGTCTGAAGAGCGTCATGTTTTTTTATTGCTGATACCATTCACTGAACTTTTTTAGACACACCTCACATGTGGTTTAGCTATGTGTTCATCTGTTCAGGAGGAGTTACCCTTTAACGTTTTGCATATCTTTACTGAATCTGAGGATTTAATTCAGTTATTGACATATTGCTGTTACTAAACTAAAACTTGGTGGCATTCTAATTACAACAGTTTTATTATAATGTTTTCTGCTTCAATAAAATTCATTTTTAATTGAACCCAGTGGCTTACCAGATTTCACAACCTTAAGCCTCGTACACACGATCAGATTTTCTGACGGGAAATGTTCGATGACAGGCTGTTGGCGGAAAATCCAACGTGTGTACACTCCATCGGACAATTGTAGGACTTTCCGCGAACAAATGTTGGATGGCAGGTTTTAAAATTTTCCGCGGACAAATGTTGTCGGATTTTCCGAGCATGTGTACACAAGTCCGTCGGACAAAAGTCCAAAGTACAAACACGCATGCTCGGAAGCAAGGATGAGCCAGAAGCGGGCGGTCTTGTAAACTAGCGTTCGTAATGGAGAATTAACATTCATGATGCGGCAAATTATGAAATCTCCAAATGCAGCGCACAATTCTCTTCTTCTTTAATGGGATAATAATGCAGCTGCTTTGCTGGTGATACTGATGGAGTTATCGCAAACAAATTTTCAAAGGCTTTTTTTTTCTAGTGATATCAAGAATAATATTATTATGCTTTTTTTTTATTTGTGCAAGTTACCACAAAACTATTATCCCGTAGTTTTTAGGATCAAAGATACAACTATGGTGGGTCCCTTGTCAATTTTACATTATATTTTTTAAAATGTAACTGCCGACTCCCAAACTGTCATTTGAGGTAAAACACAAAGCCAAGTATTATTCTACACATTTTTTTTTATTGTGCATTAAAAAAGAAAAGAAAAAAAATTAGACATGCTATCTGCCAATAGAACTTAACCAAAAAGTGCATTCTATGCATCCAAAAATATAGAAAATATACCAAATCAAATCATTATTATTCAACCAAAAAATAAAATAAAAGCCTCATGCATGTGTCCTGCTTCTTAATAAAGGGGGTCAGCAATGCCAAGAGTTGGTGAAAGCAGGGGTCCGTAATCCGGAGATAATTCCAAAAAACATCCGGATTATTCTCCTGGAGCTCCCGCAGCAAAGGCATATGACATAATTGGTCCCGATTAATAAAGCAACCAATTTTTGGTCCAAGAACTCCTCCTCCTCCTGTTCCTGGACTGGACTTGGGTAAAAGCAATAACTCCAAGGCCAATAATAAATAACACGTTATCTCCTCCGATTCTGCAACATGCCCAGTTGACGAACGGCCGTTCAGAAACGAACTGAAAAGCGCGAAATGAAAAGCATGAAATGAAAAGCGCGAATCAACACTCACCAAACTTCTACTAACACGAAATTAGCAGAAGGAGCCAAAAGGGTGGCGCTAAAGAGCTGAAAAACAACGTAGTACATCACTACGTTCGTAATTGTTGGCCAACAATTCCTCGCCATTTGTATACAAGTTTGGGCCAACGCCCCTCGGACAAAAGTCCACGGTTTTGTTGGCCAACAATCCGATCGCGTGTACAAGGCTTTAAAGTTGTGCAACTGTGGAATAAATACTCAATCTCATTATTGGCCCACTTGGGTGGGCATTAATAGCCTCTATCAAACTATCTCAAGGATTAATGCATGAATGCCAGTTGGGTCATGCCTGTATTTTGTACCCTGTCCTCGGGGCCACTTTCACCACTAGTTACTTAGAGGTGGCTGAAGCAAAGGGGCAGCTTTTCTTTGTATCAGTCACAATTTTTTCTCCCATTTTCATTAGATCAATTTACTCTTCATCACAATACTTAAGTCAGGTTACAAGCAATAAAATTAGAAAATGTTCTGTAATAAGGAGGGGGTCTTAGCCATGGGTTGTTGCTTTGGGTGCCAAACATTCTGTGACTATTGGCTTCAGTGATAGAAATCCGGACATGCCTGACCTAGAAAATTGACAACTAAAATGTTATTAGCCCCTCTGATAAAGAATATACACTATATTGTCAACTCTTCTGGGAAGGCCGTCCACAATGTTTAGGAGTGTGTCTATGGGAATGTTTGACCATTCTTCCGGAATAGCATTTGTGAGGTCAGGCACTGATGTTGGACGAGAAGACCTGGCTTGCCAGCTCCGCTCTAATTCATCCCAAAGTTGTTCTATTGGGTTGAGGTCAGGACTCTGTGCAGGTCACTCAAGTTCTTCCACCCCAAACTCACTCATCCATGTCTTCATGGACCTTGCTTTGTGCACTGGTGCGCAGTCATGTTGGAACAGGAAGGGACCATCCCCAAACTGTTCCCACAAAATTGGGAGCATGAAATTGTCCAAAATGTCTTGGTATGCTGATGCCTTAAGAGTTTCCTTCACTGGAAATAAGGGGCCAAGCCCAACCCCCGAAAAAAAATAACCCACACCATAATCCCCCCTCCACCAAATGATTTGGACCAGTGCACAAAGCAAGGTCCATAAAGACATGGATGAGCGAATTTGGGGTGGAGGAACTTGACTGGCCTGCACAGAGTCCTGACCTCAACCCGATAGAACACCATTGGGATGAATTACAGCGGAGACTGTGAGCCAGGCCTTCTTGTCCAACACCATTGCCTGACCTCACAAATGCGCTTCTGGAAAAATGGTCAAACATTCCCATAGACACTCCTAAACCTTGTGGACGGCCTTCCCAGAAGTGTTGAAGCTGTTATAGCTGCAAAGGGTGGGCCAACTCAATACTAAACCATACGGACTAAGACTGGGATGTCATTAACCGATTCATCCCCGGAAGAATTTACCCCCCTTCCTGATCAGAGCACTTTTTGCGATTCGGCACTGTGTCGCTTTAACTGACAATTGCGCGGTCATGCGACGTTGCACCCAAACAAAATTGACGTCCTTTTTTTCCCACAAATAGAGCTTTCTTTTGGTGGTATTTGATCACCTCTGCGGTTTTTAATTTTTTGCACTATAAATAAATAAAAGAGAGACAATTTTGAAAAAAAACGCCATATTTTTTTACTTTTTGCTATAATAAATATCCTGGCGGACACATCGGACACTTTTGACACTATTTTGGGACCATTGTCATATATAAAAATGCACTGAATACTGTGTAAATGACACTGGCAATGAAGGTGTTAAACACTGGGGGGCGATGAAGGGGTTAAGTGTGTCCTAGGGAGTGATTCTAACTGTGGGGGGGATGGGCTTCAAGTCACATGACAGAGATCACCACTCCCGATGACAGGGAGCGGTGATCTCTGTCCTGACACAAGCCAGAACGGGGAAATGCCTTCCCCGTAAGGCTCCGTGACACAATCGCTGGGAGACCGACGGACATCGAGTCGCGGGCACGGTCATGCTGTACGTGGCAGGCGGGCGTGCACGTGCCTGCTATCCCCAGGTCTTAAAGAGGACGTACAGGTACGCCCATTTGCCCACCGCTGCCATTGTGCCAACGTATATTGGCGTGCAGCGGTCGGCAAGTGGTTAAAAAAGAGGAAAGACAACACTTTTTTTAAAAACAGTTACAATTTGGTTGTCCAGGGTATGGTTATCCTGGCAGAAGAATCCAGAAAATACCCAGTCCCACTAACTTTGCCGCAATACAGTGTATGCTTCTTTCGGGATGGTACCTTGTTAGGGTCATAATTATCCCACACTCATCCCCCACATTTCCTTTTTCAGGACTATATTAGACTTATCATCACAACACTTGTGGACTTTTTTTAATGTAAACATTCTGGTTTTTGTTACAGTAGTACCTTGGATTATGAGCATATCGTATATCAAAGCGAATTTCCCCATAGGAATCAATGGAAACTCAGATAATCTGTTCCAGTGTCACTGCTAGTGTATGCAGCACCGCATGCGGCCAAAGGTGGGGGGGGCGCCGGAGACACTCAAAGACGCGCGGAGACCACTCGGAGACGCTCAGAGACAATCAGGAATGGAGTGTTTCCAAGTGTTTCCGAGTGTCTGAGTGTCTCTGGGGGGCTCCAAGTGTCTTTGAGCGTTACCGGCGCCCCTGTACCTATGGCTACATGCGGTACTGCACACCCCAGGGGCTTGAATCCTGCTCGTCTTGCGAGACAACGCTTGCAAATCGGTCAGGATTTTAAAAGAAAAAACAGCTCGTATTGTGTAACGCTCGTAAACCTCGTTACTCGCAATCCAAGGTTTTACTGTATTTATATTTTGTTTTCACATTTTTATTATTTAGCGCAATTCTATTTATTTTATGTGCTTTTGACAATATAGCGTACTTTTAAAGATTATGCATTCCATCATGGCATATTTTCAGAATGGATCATATGACGCCACTATATCTCCAAATATACCAGCAATGTATCCCATGGTAGCATCTGCTTAAAGTCATACTTTTCTTTTAAATACAGGTGAAGGATCATACAATTTACTACACAAACACCATCTTTGCAAGTACAGTTGGCACAATCACTAGACGTAAGCAGCTGCAGGTCGTTGTCACCTGTGAGCTGGAGAAAGACTCCATTGCTGAGATTATGTATGTGACCGAGGACGACATAATCCAGGAACAGACAGGGTCTGGAGAGTATGATGTTAGTCTGGCCTTCTACCCAACACAGGACTTCATCACTCCAGTGCAGGACTCTCCATATTTTATTGAGCTTAGCGAGTCTGTGTTCCTCCAAGCTACAGTCCAGTCTTTAGATGCCAACCTCACTGTCTTTGTAGACACCTGCTTTGCCTCTCCACAAGCTGATTTCCAGTCCCCGAATTATGATCTCATCAGAAGAGGGTAAGTAGATGATACCGATTTAGACATATTTCATTATTTTTTTTATTTATTTTTTTCCTGGGAAGGATTTGTCTCTCTCTAAATGTCAGATAGTTAACCGACATCCCAAAGTTTGAAAAAATATACTAGCAGAAGACGACTAGCATACAAAAAGAGAAGGAGGGCGCACTGACCTTGTGCATTACCAAAGATAAAATTTAAAAAAAATATATAAACAAACAAGAATTAAACTCACAAACAAGCTTTCAAATAAGGCTTATCAATACTCCAGCAATTACCAACAGTGTCTCTGGACACCGGCAACCTGGACCAGATGTTTGGAGGAACCAGGTGGCATCACCAACGGCTTACGCGTTACGAGGGAGAACCCTCTTCTTCAGAGCCACAGCAATGGTGGCATTGCTGTGGCTCTGAAGAAGAGGGTTCTCCCTCATAACGTGTAAGCCGTTGGTGATGCCATCTGGTTGAAGTTGTGTATGGTGGCATTGCTGTGGATCTGAAGAAGAGGGTTCTCCCTCATAACGCGTAAGCCGTTGGTGATGCCATCTGGTTGAAGTTGTGTATGGTGGCATTGCTGTGGCTCTGAAGAAGAGGGTTCTTCCTCATAACGCGTAAGCCGTTTGTGATGGCATCTGGTTGAAGTTGTGTATGGTGGCATTGCTGTGGCTCTGAAGAAGAGGGTTCCTCCTCATAATGCGTAAGCCGTTTGTGATGGCATCTGGTTGAAGTTGTGTATGGTGACATTGCTGTGGCTCTGAAGAAGAGGGTTCTCCCTCGTAACGCGTAAGCCGTTGGTGATGCCACCTGGTTCCTCCAAACATCTGGTCCAGGTTGCAGGTGTCCAGAGACACTGTTGGTAATTGCTGGAGTATTGATAAGGCTTATTTGAAAGCTTGTTTGTGAGTTTAATTCTTGTTTGTTTATATATTTTTTTTGAGATTTTATCTCTGGTAATGCACAAGGTCAGTGCGCCCTCCTTCTCTTTTTGTATGCTAGTCGTCATCTGCTAGTATATTTTTTCAAACTTTGGGATGTCGGTTAACTAGCAGAAGACGACTAGCATACAAAAAGAGAAGGAGAACGCACTGACCTTGTGCATTACCAAAAATAATATTTAAAAAAAATATATAAACAAACAAGAATTAAACTCACAAACAAGCTTTCAAATAAGCCTTATCAATACTCCAGCAATTACCAACAGTGTCTCTGGACACCTGCAACCTTGACCAGATGTTTGGAGGAACCAGGTGGCATCACCAGCGGCTTACGCGTTATGAGGGAGAACCCTCTTCTTCAGAGCCACAGCAATGTCACCATACACAACTTCAACCAGATGCCATCATAAACGGCTTGCGCGTTATGAGGAAGAACCCTCTTCTTCAGAGCCACAGCAATGCCACCATACACAACTTCAACCAGATGCCATCACAAACGGCTTACGTGTTATGAGGAAGAACCCTCTTCTTCAGAGCCACAGTAATGCCACCATACACAACTTCAACCAGATGCCATCACAAACGGCCTACCCGTTATGAGGAAGAACCCTCTTCTTCAGAGCCACCGCAATGCCACCATACACAACTTCAACCAGATGGCATCACCAACGACTTACGCGTTACTAGGGAGAACCCTCTTTTTCAGAGCCACAGCAATGCCTCGCAATTGCTGGAGTATTGATAAGCCTTATTTGAAAGCTCGTTTGTGAGTTTAATTCTTGTTATATTTTTAAAATAAATTTTATCTTTGGTAATGCACAAGGTCGGTGCGACGTCCTTCTCTTTTTGTATGTTTCAGTTCTAAGGATACCCGTTGTTCTGAGGAGGGCAGCAAGACCTGTGACATTCCATGTTTTTCCAAAAGGGTTGGCTACACCACCTACTCATTTGACCGAGCTCCCGAGCGCAGGAGATTGTATTGTGTTGTTTAGAAGACTACCAGCCAGGAGCTGAGAGCAGGGTATTATTACCATGCATGTTACTCAAAAAATTCAAAAACAGATTAGGCTCAACCATCACCAATAATGAACAGAAAAAATTCCCATAGCCCGCTGTATATCAAATTATCAAAATATTTGTTAGAGAAAGGTTAGGGAAATTGACACAATAAAATCATCGTACAATCATGCAAATTAATAAAACATCATGGCCACCTCTCAGGTCGTGCAGCTCAAACCACATAATTCAAAAATTGTAGATGAAGTAAATCCCCCACATTTACCCTGGTCATGTAGAGGGAAAGGGTGTGGGTAGTATATTGATGTATGGCACCAAAATTGGTATTAGTGATTTCTACAAAGGAAGGGGTAAAGCTCAATGATTCCTGTTTGTAAAATGATAAATTGATGGATTATGGGATTTCCAGGAAGTCTGTATATTCCGGACAAGTTGGAAGACCAACGGGGAATATGGTGTGTGGTTGAAAGTATTTGAGGTTATGACAGTGGTCCAGAGGAGGTACGAATATCAGGAACAAGTGTAAATAGCATGAACTTTAGAATTTCACACAGTCATTGATGAAACAATCCTGAGCTGCCTTCCTCGCACTGTATCATAAGAACGTTGTCATAACAAAACATCACCAACAGTACTCCTACAAGGTCTCATTGTAATCCAAAGTAAGTGATTATATATATATACATTATATATATATATATATATATATATATATATATATATATACACACACATATACATATACAGTAAAAACTTGGATTGCGAGCATAATTCGTTCCAGAAACATGCTTGTAATCCAAAGCACTCTTATATCAAAGCAAATTTCCCCATAAGAAATAATGGAAACTCAGATGATTCGTTCCACAACCATTTATTTATAAGTCCTTCAGTTTATAGCCCATATAAAAAGATAATAGCAATGTGATAGGTTGCGCATCCATAAAATGTCCATCCACAAATGGAAACCTCCACATGAGGATTAGAAGCAAAATCCAGCAGGAGTTACAGAGTATAAAAGAGAAGAGAGGCGCCTCTAAGTGTAGCAATATGATTACATTTAATGAAGGTACAACATTTAGCAACTCACATGGTTGATGATTGAAAGAGGCACATCTAAGTATGCAGGGATCCGGGGTAAAGCTGTCCACATAGACCGTCCTCCTCACCTCCGGCTCTCACCGCTGTCAGTCTGCAATCCTGATCGGGAGGACTACCCCGCAGTAGAGCGATCTGAAAACGAGGCTTGAATCGCTTATGGAGCGCAGCGTGGAAGGGACGACTTTGATGGCGGTGAGGAGGACGGTCTATGTGGACAGCTTTACCCCGGATGCCTGCATACTTAGATGTGCCTCTTTCAATCATCAACCATGTGAGTTACCAAATGTTGTACCTTCATTAAATGGAACCATATTGCTATACTTAGAGGCGCCTCTCTTCTCTTTTATACTCTGTTGTGATGTGACGCTACTTGTATATCAAGACATCGCTTGTATATCAAGTCAAAATGTATTTAAAAATGTTGCTTGTCTTGCAAAACACTCTCAAACCAAGTTGCTCTCAAACTAAGGTTTTACTGTAAATAGAATCACTATGCTGCCCTATCTCCTGGTATTAATTCCTACAATGATTTTAAAGTGCCAACATTGCAATGATGAAACTAGAAAATGAAGCGTAAGGAAGCGACAAGGAAATAGTATATTGCAAAAAAATTATATATATAGAATCCTTTGATTGCTGTGATAATAAAATCTAAGTGTCACATTCCACAGACAAAATAAAAATAATAATAAACAAGCTTTTTAAAATATATATATATATATATGGTCCCACAAACGTAAATCATAAAGTGCTATGGTGCATATAACAGTGACGTCCTAATCAAACGAAGATCAGTCCAACATAATTGGTATATAGTCCGTATTATAGGTATAATGGTGACTTCATAAAAACGTGAAAGCAACATGTTGTGGTCTCCACACTTAGGTTCTCCCCACCCTCAGGCACCAGCCGCTCACCTTAGAGCGCATGACCTCACAATTAAGTTCGGTCAACCACGCATATGAATCACCTCGGGGATTCTAAGTTCCAAACTGCTCACTGGTGCTGTGTCCTCATGTACAAACAGTAAAGATAAACTCCATAGTGTGATATTGTTTAAACACAATTTTATTGTACAAACAAAAAGCCCTCTGCTTCTCTGTGAAGCAAACCAGCTGCTTCCTACACCGTCCTGTCCATTCCCCTATGCGTGGCGATACAAGGGAAATGTTGTATCTTCCTCAGGGGGATGCTCCTGAGGAAGATATGAAATTTCACTAGTAGAATAGAATAGAATAGAAAAAAAAATACTAGAAAATGAAATAGAATAGAAAGGAATAGAATAGATTAGAATGAATATACTCATTTCCCAAAATTTGAATAGAAAAGAATAGATTAGAATATAATAGAAAATATAATATAATAGATAATATAATAGAAAATAAAAGAATAGAATAGAATAGAAAATAATAGAATAGAAAATAATAGAATAGAATAGAACAAAACAACAGAATAAAATAAAATAGAAGGGTATAACCATCTTCTGAAATTCTAATTAGAATAGAATAAATTTGAATAGAATAGAATAAATTGACTAGAAAATAAAAATAAGAAAAGAATAGAAAAAACAATAGAATAAAATAGAAAGAATTTAACAATATAACCATCTTGCCAAATTTTAATTTGAATAGAGTAGAATAGAAAAAATATAATCGTCTTCCATAATTTGAATTTGGAATAGAATAAATTAGATTTCAAATGGAATTCTAATGAAATTCAAATTTGAATTGATTACAATTTTTTTGGATTCAGTCTAAGTTCAATTCGACCAAATTTAGAAAATTCAAATCGATTTGAATAAACAAAATGCCAAATTAAACGAATTAAACAAATTTAACTAAATGAATTTATGTGAATAACGAATCGAAACAATTTTTTTTTCATTCTGCACACTTACAAAATCGTGCCCTTCTCACCAGATGTGTAAAGGACAACACCTACCATAACTTCCCGTCTGGTAGTGGCAATGCCAGGTTCAGCTTCAGTGCCTTCAAATTCCTGAACACCCACCCATCCGTCTACCTCCAGTGCCAGCTGGTGATCTGTGATAGTAATGATGCGGGATCCCGCTGCAATCAAGGATGTGTCACACGTGAACGCAGAGATCTGGGATCCAAAGTGTGGAAAACCAACGCTGTGCTGGGTCCTCTCCGTCTGAAACGCCACTCCGAGGCTGCAGGTCAGATCATCACTTATCATTTTCATATCATGCATGAGGGTTGTGCTAAAAAAATGATTGAGCTTTAAACAGCTCTAGTTACTCACAGATTTTTTTTTACCTCCATGTTTCTACTGTAGTATGGGGGAAATACATGACTTTTGTTAAATTCTTGTATTTTATAAAGTTTTGCATTTGTTAAAATGTGCCAGAAGAATCCTGTTTCTTTTGAACATTATGAAATGAGAAGAGACATTTTCAGACATTAGCAAAATAATGAAAACATAAGACATCTTTTGAGCTTTTATTATTATAGTAATATATCATATATTATATTATTATATTAATATATTATATTATATATAATACTATTGTATTATTTAGTAATATATTAAATACTAATAGTTTTATTTTTTTGGTTTGGGTTTGGGTGTTTATGTATTATTATGATTATTATTATGATTAATAATAATCATAATAATACTGTATTTAATATTTTTAAGGTTAGGGGTTATTGGTGTGTGGTGGGAAAAATCCCATAAAAGTAGGACATTAAAGGATGTAGGGCTGACACTGAGGTGAACACAATGTTTTAGTAAAAAATAAAGTTTAATAAGTATAAATCATTACAAATCACAAACAAGCATCCATATATCTTAGAATAGTAAACAGTAGTCAATAGTAGCATAACATGATACATAAATGCATATACAGTGGAACCTTGGATTACGAGCATAATCCGTTCCAGGAGAATACTTGTAATCCAAAGCATTCGCATATCAAAGCAAATTTCCCCATAGAAGTCAATGAAAAAAAGATAATTTGTTCCGCATGGACTTCTATGGCATGCAATACCACATTTGGCCAGAGGTGGGGGGGGCGCCAGGGAGCCTCAGAAATACTCGGGGACGGCTCAGCTGAACTTGGAAAGGCTCCGAAACACTCGGGAATTGAGTATTTCTGAGTGTTTCCGAGTATTTGAGTGTTTCTGAGTATTTCCGTACGGCTCCAAACTGTTCCGAGTGTCACCGGTGCCCCCCGCCATTCTGGCCAAATGCGGTACTGCACACCCCATAAGCTTGAATTCTGCTAGTTTTGCGAAACTTTAAAAAAGTTGCTCGTCTTTCAAAGCACTCGTTAACCGCGTTACTCGTTAACCAAGGTTCCACTGTACGTGTTCCACATGTTTAGTATCAATTCATGTAGGAGGAAAAGAATCCAAGGCGTTTTGCGAAGTAAAATCTCCGCTTCTTCAGGGAATTTCACAATACATCTAGTAATTATTAGATTAAAAACAAATCCTTATTATCACATTATGCTCATTAATCAATGTGTACATCAAAAATTCATTCATTTACACAGTATACACCAACTGATATTGTAAACATGCTCACCAAGTGTATCAGTATGCAGTAAATTGGAAAGGTTAGGGGTTAATTATTATTTATTTATGTATTAAATATTATTCATTTATTTTAATTATTTATTTCTTATTCATGATGATTTTTCTTGTTATTTGTGCATTTGTTTTATATTTATAAATTCATATATTATTACTATTTTATTTTTTTACATTTTTTTATTTGAGCAGAAAAATCACACAAATACGCGCAACAGAATGTGCACAAAAAATGAGCAAATGGCGCGTTTCCATTAATTTCAATGGGAATAAAAACGTGCCAAAAATGCTCAAATCTGCCAGATTCGAGCTACAAAAAAAGCTCCAGAACTTTTTTGAGCTTCAGACGTTTGGCTACAGGCAACCTGGAGCGGAGATGTGAACCGTCTCCATAGAGAATCGTTGAATTTTTTTTTTGTCCCCCAGCGTTTTGGAGCTCCCGGCTACAAACGCTCAGGTGTGAATGGGGCCGTAATAAAACTGCCTGTTAAGATGGAGTGAGGCATAACCAGAGCTTGGCAGAGGCTGAAAACTGGACAATTCCCTCAACGAACACACTACTGAAGTCTTGAGGGAAAATAGGTTTCATTTTTCTACAAAAGGAAGTCTGGGGCCCCCTTTGGAATGGGGGCCCGGGGCAATTTCCCCTTTTGCCCCCCCTTATAGATCTGGGACCAGGTGAAACATCAGCCACGCAGAGAATTAATTGTGTTTAGTGGATCATATTGGTTGATTTACTAACTGCAAACAGGCTTTTCACTTTGTAAGATCATTTTCCTTTAGCTTAGTGACTGCGGTGAAAATTCCCTTTGAAAATCCAATCACGTGCAAGGAAAAAAAAAAAATTTTATTAGTATTTTTCCTACCTTGCTGCACCTATACAAAATTGACGTCCTTTTTTCCCCCACAAATAGAGCTTTCTTTTGGTGGTATTTGATCACCTCTGCGGTTTTTATTTTTTACGCTACAAACAAAAAAAGAGCGACAATTTTGAAAAAAAAAACAATATTTTTTACTTTCTGCTATAACACATATCCAAAAAAAAAAAAAAATTTCCAAATTTCTTCATCAGTTAAGCCCACCATGTATTCTGCTACATATTTTTGGTAAAAAAAAAATCCCAATAAGTGTATATTGATTGGTTTGCGCAAAAGTTATAGTCACAATTCCATAGATATGTGCAGTAGAAAATGCTATTCATAAGCAGTGCTGTAATTATATTGTATTCTGTTGTGATTCCATTGATTATATCACAATAATATGAACTATAAACCAAAAAACAGTGATCACTCACATGTGCAATATATGGAAATCAAAAGACAAAACAAAATTTTTTTTAAAATAATAAAAAAAATTGCACTATTATCACAATTCCATAAATATAAATTGTGCAAACGTGTGTCTGGCGTATGTGAGTGTATCGGCTTTAGTTTGCTGATCCTGTCCCTTATTTAGCAGTATCACACTATTGCTGTTTTCTCTTCTGCTTCTATTTATGTCTTGAGTCCCGGGAGCTTCAAAGAAATAGGATGAAGTAAAGAATAGGTGGTCGCATCAGCTGTTCTGACTCTTCACGGGAGCTGTGAGCCAGTGGACTAATGCCGCGTACACACGGTCGGAGTTTTCGACCGGACTGGTCTGACGGACGCCGACGGACCAAATCCGGCGGACAATCCGATCGTGTGTGGGCTTCACCAGACCTTCAGCGGACTTTTCCAGTCGCAAATCTGACGGACTTTAGATGTGGAACATGCTTCAAATCTTTACGTTGTAACTCCGCCGGACCCAGAAATCCGCTCGTCTGTATGCTAGTCCGACGGACAAAAACCCACGCTAGGGCAGCTATTGGCTACCGGCTATCAACTTCCTTATTTTAGTCCGGTGTACGTCATCACGTACGAATCCGTAGGACTTTGGTGTGATTGTGTGTAGGCAAGTCCGTTCGTTAGAAAGTCCATCGGAAGGCAGTCAAAAGTCTGTTGGACCAGTCTGTTCGAAAAGTCCGACCGTGTGTACGCGGCATTAGTAGTTTACCTGTTGAACCATCAGTCATTGTTTCCATGCTTTTAGATTTGGTCTCAGTATATTAACAGCTATAATACCGAATAGGACGTTTTTGCACAATTGTTTGGAGTATTTATATACCGTATTTATCGGCGTATAACACGCACCGGCGTATAACACGCAATCCAAGTTTAGGAGGGAATTTTAAGGGAAAAAAACTTACATTTAAATGCCCATCAAGGCAGCCTTGCACAGCGTCCATCTGCATGCTTGTCCAGTGTCATTTGCAGCCTTATCAGTGTCCATCTGCAGCTATGGTTGCCACCTCATCCCTTTAAACCCGAACACATAATAATTACACAGGTTCTGTGGCTGATTAAGGTGGTAATTAAACTCACTTGGTGCCTTATCTGCATTAAATTAGCCTCAGAACCTGTGTAACTCAAAGGTGTTCGGGTTTCAAGAGATGAGGTGCCAACTCTATGACTGCAGCCTTACAAGTGCCCATCTGAAGCCTTGTCAGTGACATTTGCAGCCTTGCAGCCTGGGCAAGCGCCGCCAGCGCCGAGATACACTGAGCAGGTCCTCAGCTCTTCTCAGCTCCTCTCGTAGTCCCACCCTAAGATGGACATAACACAGGTCCAATGGCAGGACTGGGCGTGACTGTGAGCGGAGCCGAGCGCCGCCCATATACATACATAGCCGAGTGTACTCGGCTAGGCTCGGCTAGCTCCGCTCAGTCACGCCCAGTCCTTGTGTTATGTCCATCATAGGGCGGGACTGAGCGTGACTGTGAGCGGAGCTAGCCGAGCCTAGCCCAGTACACTCGGCTATGTATGTATATGGGTGGCCTGTGTCTTGCCGAGAAAGTTCCCCCGGCGGATAAGGACCCCTCTGTACTGCGCAGGCGCAGCGCTTGCACAGTACGAATGACTACGGAGCCGCCGAAAATAGCCGAAGCTGAAAACCTTGAGTCAGCTGTACATGGCGCCTGCGCCCTGGGTCCAGGTTGAAGCCCCACCATCCAAGTGGACATAGAGGTAGAATAAAAAAGTGCTGTGCAAAGCTAGGCCGTGCCCGAAGCGTGGCGAGCGAAGCGTGGTGAGGGGCCCTGTTACAGGCGCCGTGTACAGCTGACTTACAGCTATTCAGCTTTGGCTATTTCCGGCGGCTCGTACTGCACAAGCGCTGGGCCTGCGCAGTACAGGGGGGTCCTTATCCGCCGAGGGGAACATTCTCGGCAGAACACCGGCGCTCGCTCCGCACAATCGGGGGGGGGGTTGACTATAAAACGCACGATTTTAAGGGGAAAAAAGTGCGTGTTATACGCCGATAAATATGGTACCTTTATTTTAACCCAGAGGATCCACATAGCATTTTTGTTTTTTAATGGTTTGTTACATATGTCTCTAAACGTAGAGATTTTTTTTTAACAGCAATATACACTTTACACAGTGATTGTGACACAATTAATGGTATCACAATAAGTATACAATATATTGTACACAGCACTGTTCATGATTAGCATTTTTTTCTGCACAATTTATATTTATGGAATTGTGATAATAGTGCAATATTATTTTATTATTTTACTTTTTTTTTTGTTTTGTCTTTTGAGTTCCATATATTGCACATGTGAGAGATCACTGTTTTTTGGTTTACAGTTCATATTATTGTGATATAATCAATGGCATCACAACAGAATACAATATAATTACAGCACTGCTTATGAATAGCATTTTCTACTGCACATATCTATGGAATTGTGATATTAGCGCACCATTTTTTTTATTTTGAATTTATATATTGCACCAGTGAGAGATCACTGTTTTTTTTGGTTTTCAGCTTCTATCATATCATTCATTTTAGCCTTTTCACCACACCAGCGCTTGGGTATTATTATTACTGCAAAAGTTATAGTGTCTACAAACTATGGGTAATGCCGCGTACACACGGTCGGACTTTTCGGCTACAAAAGTCCGACAGCCCGTCCGACAGACTTTCAACTGACTTTTGGCGGACTTGCGGCAGACTTTCTAGCGAACGGACTTGCCTACATACGATCACACAAAAGTCCGACGGATTCGTACGTGATGACGTACACCGGACTAAAATAAGGAAGTTGATAGCCAGTAGCCAATAGCTGCCCTAGCGTGGGTTTTTGTCCATCGGACTAGCATACAGACGAGCGGATTTCTGGGTTCGGCAGAGTTACAACGTAAAGATTTGAAGCATGTTCCAAATCTAAAGTCCGTCAGATTTGCGGCTGGAAAAGTCCGCTGAAAGTCCGGGGAAGCCCACACACGATCGGATTGTCAGCCGGCTTTGGTCCTTCGGCGTCCGTCGGACTTTTGTAGACGAAAAGTTCAGACCGTGTGTACGCGGCATTAGATTTATGGACTTTGATTTATTTATTTTTTTACTAGTATGGCGGCGATCAGCGATTTTTAGCGGGACTGCGACATTGCGGTGGACAAATCTGACCCTAAGTGACACTTTTTGGGGACCAGTGACACCAATACAGTGATCAGTGCTAAAAAATGCACTCTCACTGTATAAATGACACTGACAGGGAAGGGGTTAACACCAGGGGGCGATCAAGGGGTTAAATGTGTTCCCTGGAAATGTTTTCTAACTGTGGGGGGGGGGGGAGTGGATACACTGGAGGAAAGGAGAGATCGTCATTCAGCTCAGCTGAAACACGATCTCTCTCTTTTCCTCCCTGGCAGGTCAGCGGCGTGCTTTGTTTACATCGGCACACCGCTGCTCCAGTTCTCTTCTGAAGGATCAGCGGGTTGCAGTGGTCAACTGCGGCTGCAGGACCCGCTAATTGGCTCCCACTGCCTCCAATCACAGGGGGGGGGCGGCGCGCACTCGTGCACCCCCCTAAACTGTGTGCGCGAAATCACATACAGGTACATGATTTTGCACAGCCGGAGCCACTCGTCGCAGTAAATGTACATGGGGGCGGTCCGGAAGCGATTAATAGAAAGATTTGCAGGGAATTGCCGCGCCCATGTGTACCTCCCTTGCTATTTATTAACTTATGAGCCAATGGCAAATAGGCTGCTCACTTTCCAAAGAAATGTCCCCTTAGCGAGGGCCACTTAAGTGAAGTGATGACTAGTCATGGGCCACAATGAAATTAAGTAGTTCAGAATTCATAATTTTTTTATTTTGAATAGCACTAAGTGCCGGCGGGAGGGAAGAGGAGGAGAAGTCAGATTTCAGCGGATGCAGGAGGAAAATGGAGAGGATCGGTTCCTGTAGATGCCGCCTCCACAGCCCCTCCTGTTCAAGTGTAAAACAGAATGTGACAGGGAGGCCGCACGGGCACCCTGGAGCATGGGGCGAGGGTGACCCATGTGACCCCCGACGCTACACCAGTGGTTAGGGGTGTGTGGTAAAAACATGTCTCAGCGATGGGGTTTTACAGCAAATGTAATGATGCACTGCAGTTTGCCCCGCACCAGTTCTCCTGCAGGTTAGCTGCACTTTGCCCTTAAGCCTCGTACACACGATCGGATTTTCAGCAGGGAACTGTGTGATGACAGACTGTTTGCCTAAAATCTGACCATTAGACCCCATACACACTATTAGATTTTCTGCAGATTTTTGTCCTCAGAATTACCAAAACCATGTAGTGCAAGGGCCTGCCTGATTACATACAAACTGAAACTCTAAAGTCCTGTACACACGATCGGATTTTCCGACAGGAAATGTTGGATGTGAGCTTGTTGGCGGTAAGTCCGACCGTGTGTACGCTCCATTGGACAATTGTTGTCGGACTTTCCACCAACAAATGTTGGCTAGCATGTTCTCAAATTTTCCGCCAACAAATGTGTGTTGTTGGATTTTCCGATCGTGTGTACACAAGTCCGTCAGACAAAAGTCCAAAGTACAAACACGCATGCTCGGAATCAAGGATGAGCCGGAAGCGATCGGTCTTGTAAAACTAGCGCTCGTAATGGAGATATCACGTACATCTAGTATGTCACTACATTCGTAATTGTTGGCCATTTGTGTGACCGTGTGTATGCAAGACAAGTTGGAGCCAACACCCTTCAAACAAAATTGCACGGTTTTGTTGTCGGGAAGTCCGATCGTGTGTACGGGGCTTTAAGGTTTGACCTCATATTATATTTTTTTGGTAAATCTGAAGACAAAAATCTGTAGAAAATCTAATAGTGTGTATGGGGCCTTAGTACGCTCCTTCAGACAATTGTTGTCCAACTTTCCGCCAACAAATGTTGGATTGCAGGTTAGTAAATTTTCGGTGGACAACGATCTGTTGTCAGATTTTCGCATCGTGTGTGTACACAAGTCTGTCACAAAAAGTAAGTACAAACAGGCATGCTCGGAATCAATGCTCACCAAACACGACATTAGCAGAAGGGTGGCGCCCAAGAGCTGAAATTCCATGTAGTACGTCACTACGTTCCAGTTTGTTGGCCGACAATTGTGTTCCATTAGTATGCAAGACAAGTTCCCGGCACACGCCCTTCGGGCAAAAGTCTGACGCTTTGTTGGCCAACAATCAGATCGTGTGTACCAGGTTTTAGACATCTATTATATCTTGCGTGCATGGTGCACTTTCTGAAATCACACCAAAACTCCTGTATTCAGAAGTTTTGGTGCGCTTTTACAACGTGCACCAAACCTGCAGGATACAATAGAAGTGGGCTTCGCTGGTTTGAGGTTGAGGGTCCACATTGAGCACCCCTGTCCTAAAGCCTCATAAATGGTCTTCAGATTGGTGGAGGCATCATCAGCTAGTTTCCAGAGTACTCTGAAGCCTCAAATCCATATGAACCTTATTCGGCAAATTGCAACCAGAGATTTGCCGTTTTCACTGTGGCCTGGCCTCTCTTGTCCCCCTCCCATTGTCCTGTAAATGAGATATATATTAATTCTCTGACTCTTCTTTCCTCAGGTTCTGTCAGCGAGAAGACTGAAGATGTGAAGACAGACCAGAGCAGCTTGTATGTGTTGGGCATCTCTGTACTAGTAGTCAATGCCCTCATTGTGGCATTTGTGGTAATCAGGTACACCAGGAGAGATGGCACAGGTTACAGATACCATGCAGTGGCCTCACACTAACTGGTTGACTCTGTAGACACGCAGTGCGCAACATTCTACCCTGACCGAAATATTCGCAGAAGATAAAAAGCATTATCATACTTCTGTATAATTGAGTGTGCCACTGATATAAACGCTAATGTTAACATACAGATTAAACATTTGCTTCTATTTTGGTTCCAATATTAATGTCTTAAAGAACAACTACTGTTACCAATTGGAATAGTTCATTGTCTTGTTTAATTCAATAAAGCAATACCATGTTTAACCTGCCAACTTGCAAACTTTAACCTATCTTTTGCAACGTGATAAAAGAAGTCTTTGGTTTATTGTTGTTAATCCACCGTACTGCAGAAACCTACAGCAACCAATCTGATCTGACCTCAGCAAAGGAAAATCTGATTGGTCGTTTCGGGTTTTCAAACCAGAAATAAGGCTCAGTTCACACTTGTGCAATCACAGACATTGCATACAGGGGCGGACTGACCATTCGGGCACTTGGGCACTGCCTGAGGGCCCCATGCCACTAAGGGGCCCCATCAGGGTTGCCAGCCTCAATAAAACCAGGGACAGTATGTAAAAATCTGTGTTTTTTTTTAAATTCCAAGATTATAGCTGCCCCGCCTCTCCAGTACCTTTTCAGTGTGTGTATGTGTATTCTGTGTGTGTATATTGTGTGTCTGTGTGTGTATACTGTATGTGTGTGTGTGTGTGTGTATACTGTGTGGCCCCATAATCTATTGCCTTGAGTCCCTATAATCTCCTATTGCCCGGGGGCCCCATAATCTTCTCCTATTGCCTGGGGGCCCCATAATCTCCTATTGCCCGGGGGCCCCATGAGTTGTCAGTCCGCCCCTGATTGCATATGACATAGCTCCCAACTGTCCCGTATTTGGAGGGACTGTCCCTCTGCCCCTCTTTCCTCCTCATCTGTCCCTCATTTTGGTCCGATCCATATAGATGTATATAAAATGGACTATTTTCCTTTCAAAAAGTGTTTCCCAGTGCTAAACCTTTCATTCAAAATCTAAATTGCTGCATTTGTAAATTTCAAAAGCCAATATAAAGGAATAATAGTGGTAAAAAAAAGCCCTTGTGGGTTTAACTAATCTTTTTTTTTTAGGTTAGTTCTCCTTTAAGGGGGCGTGTCCTATGCCTACATGCTTTTTGCTAGTAGGTGTCCCTCATTCCCATCTCAAAAAGTTGGGAGGTGTGCATATGATTCGCACCGCCTTGCTGTACAGATCACACGTGATGTCTGTGCGATCCGAATTCAGCCATTCAAAATGTATGGCTGAAATCGCATCGCATTCGCACCCTTTTTTTGGTCCGCACTGGAATCGGATCGCATGGGTGTTTACAACCTATGAAATCCGATCCCTGCACCATTTGACAGTTCACACTGCGATCTGCGAACCAATCTGGGGGTCTCGTCAGGGCCGCTGATAGGGCAGTACAACCAGCCCTTATGTACCGGGCCCACCCAGATCAGCTACACAGGGGGGCCCGGGCATCATGACAATTCGTTACTGCATTTTAAAGAAATAAAATGTTTTCTATACTCTTGCCCGCTTCCACTTGCTTACAGAGTGAGTATATTATTTTCCTGGGCCTCATCTGGTCAACACAGGAGCTCAGGAGGGCAGCACAGCGGAGGGACTATTTCTTTATTTATGGGGCGCATGTACACCGCCCCACTATTCTATTAGCCCCGGCTGGCGGAGTGATACTGTGATTCTCCGTTTCGGCTCTCGGCTGTAATCCTCACCAGATGCGAAGAAGTTGAGCGGCTGACAGGGAAGAGCAGGAGGAGATCGTGGCTGCACTGGACACAGTGAGTGGGGAATAGAGGAAAGAAAAACTCACTGTGTCCTATTATATATCTCACAGCACAACAGGTTACAATCATCCCACGGGCAGATTTTGGGTGTTGACTTTGTTATGGTTGTACTGTTACAGTCTGTTATATACAATACAGCCATAAGTTAACAAAGCCAGTACCCAACAGCCATGTGACATAGAGCCATGATAAAGTCATGATAAAGCCATGATAAAGTCATGATAAAGTCATGATAAAGTCATGATAAAGCCATGATAAAATCATGAAAAAGCCATTATAAAGCCATTATAAAGTCATGATAAAGTCATGATAAAGTATAAACCAGAAGATTTTTTTCTCCAGAAGAGACTAATGCCCCGTACACACGATCAGAATTTCTGTCGGAAAAATCTTGGATGTTTTTTCCGACGGAATTCAACTCAAGCTTGCCTTGCATACACACGGTCACACAAAAGTTCTCTGAACTTTCAACCGTCAAGAACACGGTGACGTACAACACTACGACGAGCCGAGAAAATGAAGTTCAATGCTTCCGAGCATGCGTAGGAATTTTGCGCGTCAGAATTGCTACAGACGATCGGATTTTCCAATAGGAACTTTTTCCGTCGTAAAAATAGAGAACCTGCTCTCAATCTTTTGCTGGCAGAAATTCCGCTAGCAAAAGTCCGATGGAGCATACACACATCGGACTTTTGCTGGTGTGTACGGGGCATTAGATTCTGGAAGATGAATGTTAAATGAGATGAGAGTTTGAAGGAAAACTGATATTTTAAAAAAAAAAAAAAGCCAAAAAAGCCATATATATATATATATATATATATATATATATATATATATATATATATATATATATATATATTAATTACCAAAAGTATTGGGACACCTGCCTTTACACGCACATGGCCTTTAATGGCATCCCAGTCTTCGTCCGTGGGGTTCAATATTGAGTTGGTCCACCCTTGGCAGCTATAACAGCTTCAACTCTTCTGGGAAGGCTGTACACAAGGTTTAGGAGTGTGTCTATGGGAATGTTTGACCATTCTTCCAGGAGAGCATTTGTGAGGTCAGGCACTGATATTGGATGAGAAGGCCTGGCTCACAATCTCCAATCTAATTCATCCCAAATGTGTTCTACCGGGTTGAGGTCAGGACTCTGTGCGGGCCAGTCAAGTTCCTCCACCCCAAACTCACTCATTCATGTCTTTATGGACCTTGCTTTGTGCACTGGTGCTCAGTCATGTTGGAACAGGAAGGGGCCATCCCGAAACTGTTCCCACAAATTGGGAGCATGAAATTGTTCAAAATCCCAAACCCAACCCCTAAAAAATAACCCAACACCATAATCCCCCCCTCCACCAAATGATTTGGACCGGTGCACTAAGCAAGGTCCATGAAGACATGGATGAGTGAGTCTGGGAACTTGACTGGCCTGCACAGAGTCCTGACCTCAACCCGATAGAACATCTTTGGATGAATTAGAGCAGATACTGTGAGCCAGGCCTTATCATCCAACATCAGTGCCTGACCTCACAAATGCACTTCTGAAAGAATGAACAAAAAGTGGGGAAGAAAAAAAGAAGCCACAAGTCGTGCTGCTGGCGTTGTCAACCCGGAACGCCCGACTGGTCGTCACTTCATGGACTACATCCCACTAACTGAGAAAAACTAATATGACTAGTAATATTGCATCCTTGTTTGGACAAATTTCAGCGTTTTTTATTTGATTACATTATTAAATAAAATGTATTGAACAAAATGTATTATTATTATATTACTAAATAAAAAGGCAATAAGAAAAAGTCTCAAGCTGAAAGTCTCTACTGTCCCAAAAAGGCAGTTTTCCATATACAGTCTATATATGAGACAACATAGGTAGCGGGGGAGATAAGCAATAACTTTCGCTGTGTCCTGTGCAGGGGGCTTCCACCATTAAATTTCACCATGTGAGGGAAAACTTCACCTTTGGGGATGCACTCACCAGAAATACAGCAATAGCAAGCCTTGAAACTTAATTAGATTTCTCCAGCGCTCCAATACATGCATCTGCCAGGTGTCAGTCACGCTAACTGGCGCTCAAAATGAACCATAAGGGAGAAAATGGAATGTCCACATAGTGTGATAGCGTTTAAAACTATTAAAAACTTTATTCCATCAAAAATGCCCCCCCAATAAAATGTGCGTACCACAATATAATAATAATGAAGCAAATAAGAGTGCACTGTGCCTGTATGATGCTCCGGATGCCGGCTGGATGAAAGAAGTCCTCCACTGTGTACAGCAGCGGTGTAATTCCTGGTTCTTCCTCAGCCCATGGAGCGCACTTGTCACTTCTGGTAGATCACGTCACTGACGCGTTTCGTCACTTCCGGACTTCGTCTGAGGGCGTGCTCTACCACATAAGAGGCTAGTATTTATAGGAGTGACGTGGCTTGTAACCAATCAGAGAAAGCACTGATTTATAACGGTCATTGAACTGTGCTCCGTACCCCGTTCATTGTCTCCAATGAATCGGGGACGGGACACACACACAGGTGATCGTTCTGCTGCACGAATCCGAACGTTATATAGAATCCTACAGATTTAATGCACAGACCCACTAAAAACAGTACAGATAAACATTATGTGAATATGATCATAAAGAACCAGCTGATTGAAACCATATACTAGGCATCGTTCTTAAACCATGCATATATACACAACCCTGAATTAGAGCAAAGTGTATGATCTAATTTATACACCAATGCGGATATATGATCTCATAATGAAAAAACTTGCTGATTAATCAGTTAAAACCAATACTTTACTTAGATATTGAGCAATATATAAAAAATGCAAGCAGTATAAAACATAAATGAATATGAAAATAAATATGCTGACTGGAGACGTCCGGAAGTGACGAAACGCGTCGGCCGTGATCAACCAGAAGTGACGAGTGCTCTCCAGGGGCCAAGGAAGAACCAGGAAGTACACAGCTGCTGTACACAGCGGAGGACTTCCTTCATCTAGCCGGTGTCCGGAGCATCATACAGGCATAGTGCACTCTTATTTGCTTCATTATTATTATATTGTGATACCCTCATTTTATTGGGCGGTACTTTTGATGGAATAAAGTTTTTAATAGTTTTAAACTATATCACACTATGTGGACATTCCATTTTCTCCCTTATGGTTCATTTTGAGCACCAGTCAGCATGACTGACACCTGGCGGACGCATGTATTGGAGCGCTGGAGAAATCTAATTAAGTTTCAAGGCTTGCTATTGGTGTATTTCTGGTGAGTGCATCCCCAAAGGGGAAGTTTTCCCTCACGTGGTGGAATTATATGGTGGAAGCCCCCTGCACAGGACACAGCGAAAGTTATAGCTTATCTCCCCCGCTACCTATGTTGTCTCATATATAGATTGTATATGGAAAACTGCCTTTTTGGAACAGTAGAGACAAGAAGCGCTGCTGCAATATTTAAAGAGACTTTCAACTTGACACTTTTTCTTATTGCCTTTATATTTAGTAATATAATAATAATACATTTTATTCAATAAATTTTAATTAATAATGTAATCAAATAAAAAAACGCTGAAATTTGTCCAAACAAGGGTGCAATATTACTAGTCATATTGGTTTTTCTCAGTTGGTGGGATGTAGTCCATGAAGTGATGACCAGTCGGGCGTTCCGGGTTGACAACACCAGCAGCACGACGTCCAGCTCTATTCACAGCCATTGGTGTTCGGTGGTTCACAAAGATCAGTTTGACAATTTTCCAAATAAAGTCAAAATAAATCACAGGCTTGTCACTCTTTTTTTTTTAGCAGAATGTAGGCATTCCACCAGCATTGTTCAAGAAGATTCCTGCAATGAGGAAACAATCTTTTTGTGTTGTTTCCTCATTGCTGGGTAGAATGCCATTGTTTGGTCGGCTCTGTCAAAACTATATATAGAATGGAGTGAATAAGAAAAGTGTGCAACTAGGGAACATCGCACAAGCAAAAAGAATAATTGTATGCATGCAATACATGCACCCAAATACAAGGAGAATGACCATATGTGTATATTTGAAAAATCATTGGAATGGTCATGGTTATATGATTAAAGGGCTGAAACTATATATAATTTAAGTAAGTGATAAAGGTATGTAACTGGGGAACCTCAAGTGAGCCAGCTGGATAGTTATGTGCATGCGATGCATATATACAGATGCAAGAGTGAAAGTAAACGGGAAATTACATGTAAATTATGTCCCTAATAATGATAAAAATGAAATCATAAGAGAACGACCCTGTGTGTATATATAAAAAAACTGGGTTGTGGATCCCTGTGATGGGCCAGATGTTGGTTGTGTATCGGAGGTTTGCCCCTGAGTGGCGGGTAACCCCGACCCCTCTGCTGGGCACCCCTCCCTCTCCCTAAAAAAGGACGAGGTTGGTTTCCATAGTTCTCCTGGTATTTCCCGTAATGGCTGAAACCTATTTGATATGGGGACTATATGAATCTGGTTGGTGATGGCCTCTTTGGTGGTTCCTGCCACTTGTTCCCCTGGACTTTCCTCTTCCCCGTTTGATTGGGGTGGAAAATAGGGCTGGAGAGGCAATCTGTGTGGTTTCATCCTTATACTCATTGTCATGTATATAAGGGGTGTGAATCAATGGGACAGATTGCCTCTCCAGCCCTATTTTCCACCCCAATCAAACGGGGAAGAGGAAAGTCCAGGGGAACAAGGGGCAGGAACCACCAAAGATTGGGGTGGAAAATAGGGCTGGAGAGGCAATGTGTGTGGTTTCATCCTTATACTCATTGTCATGTATATAAGGGGTGTGAATCAATGGGACCGGGATGTGATTCCTTGGCGGTAATGTAGATATAGGTTCCGCGGGTGTCGGTTTCCCTGTGGTATTTTTATTAATGGGTGATACCTGTTGCCAGGAATATACTAAATTGGCTTTGAAATCATCTAAATCCTTATGATATTTTTTAATCTTCTTATTCTATGTGTCCCTATCTACCTTTTCTAATCTTTTTTTAACCCTAATGTTAAAATCAATAATTTGTTGGGTGTCCTTAATTGGATCCAATTGGTGTTGTAGATCACTAATGCATAATTTCAAATTGGCCATTTTCCGTTTTTTTCTTTGGAGGATTAATTCTTGCAATTTAAAACCCACCCCATTGAAAAAGTCAAGCCATTCTTGTGAGGAACTCTGATCATCAAGACCATCATGTGGAGCAATGTCCCACCTCAGGCTCCTGATGATGATTTTTTCTTTAATATATTGCTCAAGTGTGCAAATGTCCCACCAGGTTCTAACTTGTTTCTCTAAAGTATAGCCTAGTGCTGACATTGCTCCATTATAATTGGACTGGGTAGTGACTGGTTCATAGTTAGTAAACAAAGCATCAACATCAATATGCCTACTACTTAAATACCCCAAGACGTCCATGGCAAAAAAGATAAAATAAATATGAACCAAGATGTTCCTATAAAATGTGCCCACCTAATAAAACATTGCTCTGCGCCCTGGGCGACAAGATTCCTGTGGTAATAATAAAACCCATCATCTAGAACCTTTGTATTTTCGTTTTATTATTGCCTCTGTTTGAGGTATCCTAGTTACTTCTACAAAACATGTGCTTTGACGGGAATTGACATACTGCCCATCCTCAACGTGTAGAACACTGTGGAAATTATACGTATGCTTTCAAACTTTGTAACCTTACGGTGTGAGATGTATGTCAAGTGTACTTTGTATATCTGTAAAAACTTAATAAAATCTTTTGAAAAAAAAAAAAAATAAAACACTTAAAAGCAGCTACTTAAAATCAAATTGTAAATATAAAGGCAATAAGAAAAAGTCTCAAGTTGAAAGTCTCTTTAAATATTGCAGCAGTGCTTCTTGTCTCTACTGTTCCAAAAAGGCAGTTTTCCATATACAATCTATATATGAGACAACATAGGTAGCAGGGGAGATAAGCTATAACTTTCACTGTGTCCTGTGCAGGGGGCTTCCACCATATAATTCCACCACGTGAGGGAAAACTTCCCCTTTGGGGATGCACTCACCAGAAATACAGCAATAGCAAGCCATGAAACTTAATTAGATTTCTCCAGCGCTCCAATACATGCATCTGCCAGGTGTCAGTCACGCTGACTGGCGCTCAAAATGAACCATAAGGGAGAAAATGGAATGTCCACATAGTGTGATATCGTTTAAAACTATTAAAAACATTATTCCATCAAAAATACCCCCCAATAAAATTTGCGTACCACAATATAATAATAATGAAGCAAATAAGAGTGCACTATGCCTGTATGATGCTCCGGACGCCAGCTGGATAAAAGAAGTCCTCCCCTGTGTACAGCAGCGGTGTACTTCCTGGTTCTTCCTCGGCCCGTGGAGCACACTTGTCACTTCTGGTAGATCACGTCACTGGCGCGTTTCGTCACTTCCGGACTTTGTCTAAGGGCTACCACATAAGAGGCTAGTATTTATAGAAGTGACATGGCCTGTAACCAATCAGAGAAAGCACTGATTTATAACGGTCAATGAACTGTGCTCCGTACCCCGTTCATTGTCTCCAATGAATCTGGGACGGGACACACATAGCTGATCGTTCTGCTGCACCAATCCAAAAGCTATATAGCATTCTACAGATTTAATGCACAGACCCACTAAAATCAGTACAGATAAACATTATGTGAATATGATCATAAAGAACCAGCTGATTATAACCATATATTAGGCATCGATCTTAAATCATGCATATATACACAACCCTGAATTATAGCAAAGTGTACAATCTAATTTATACACCTATGCGGATATATGATCTCATAATGAAAAAACTTGCTGATTAATCAGTTAAAACCAATACTTAACTTGGATATTGAGCAAAAAATGCAAGCAGTATAAAACAGAAATGAATATGAAAATAAATATGCTGACCGGAGAAGTCCGGAAGTGACAAAACGCGTCAGTGACGTGATCTACCGGAAGTGACGAGTGCGCTCCATGGGCTGAGGAAGAACCAGGAAGTACACCGCTGCTGTACACAGCGGAGGACTTCCTTCATCCAGCTGGCGTCCGGAGCATCATACAGGCATAGCGCACTCTTATTTGCTTCATTATTATTATATTGTGGTACGCACATTTTATTGGGGGGTACTTTTGATGGAATAAAGTTTTTAATAGTTTTAAATGATATCACACTATGTGGACATTCCATTTTCTCCCTTATGGTTCATTTTGAGCGCCAATCAGCGTGACTGACACCTGGCAGATACATGTATTGGAGCACTGGAGAAATCTAATTAAGTTTCATGGCTTGCTATTGGTGTATTTCTGGTGAGTGCATCCCCAAAGGGGAAGTTTTCCCTCACGTGGTGGAATTATATGGTGGAAGCCCCCTGCAGAGGACACAGCGAAAGTTATAGCTTATCTCCCCCGCTACCTATGTTGTCTCATATATAGATTGTATATGGAAAACTGCCCTTTTGGAACAGTAGAGACAAGAAGCTCTGCTGCAATATTTAAAGAGACTTTCAACTGGAGACTTTTTCTTATTGCGTTTATATTTAGTAATATAATAATAATACATTTTATTCAATAAACTTTAATTAATAATGTAATCAAATAAAAAACGTTGAAATTTGTCCAAACAAGGGTGCAATATTACTAGTCATATTGGTTTTTCTCAGTTGGTGGGATGTATTCCATGTAGTGACGACCAGTCGGGCGTTCCGGGTTGACAACGCCAGCAGCACGACGTCCAGCTCTATTCACAGCCATTGGTGTTCGGTGGTTCACAAAGATCAGTTTGACAATTTTCCAAATAAAGTCAGCATAAATCACAGGCTTGTCACTCTATTTTTTTTAGCAGAATGTAGGCATTCCACCAGCATTGTTCAAGAAGATGCCTGCTAGGAGGAAACAATCTTTTTGTGTTGTTTCCTCATTGCTGGGTAGAATGCCATTGTTTGGTCGGCTCTGCAACACCTCCCATGGTGTTCTTGTAGTCTATCACTACTTGTGGCTTCATTTTTTTTGTTCCCCACCTTTTGTGCATACCATAACAGTGGAGGTATTATGGACTGTACTCATTAGGCACACATCTTTCTTGTCACGCCATCGCAGTGCCCGCATTTTGTCTTTCTGCCAGGCAACCATTTCTCCAGTCTTCACCTTATAATTGGCTAACATTGGTGGCTTGTCGCGCCGGTTAGCCCTAACGAGTCCATAGGCATCTGTTTTGTTCTGCAGAAGAAACTCATAAAGTTCAGGGGGTGTGTGAAAGTTGTCGGTAGTTACGCAATACCCCTGATTTAGCAATGGCTCAGTCAGCGAAAGAACGGAAGATGTTGCCATTCCATAGTTGCTTTATTTTGTGTTGAATTTTGTTCCTTTCCCAGTGTATAGGACTGAATTCCAAATGTAGCCAGCTGACAATTCGCATAGTATGAAGGATTTTACGCCAAATCGTGCTCTCTTTGATGCCATGTATTGTATCCAGCTGAGCCTACCCTTGTAGGCCATGAGACTTTCATCTATGCTGATGTTTCTTTCTGGCACATAGCACAAATTTTTTAGAATCATTTGAGATACTTCCCAAATTTTCTTGAGTTTTGGTGCTGGATGAGTAGTTTCATCAAATTCTTTGTTGTTTTTGAAGTGTAAGTACTTCATGATCAGGGAAAATCTGTACTCTGACATGACCGTGCCAAAGAATGAAGTGGCAAGTAATTTGTTAGTTGTCCAATACCACTTCTGCAGGGGTTTCCCCACCACTCCCTGAAGTATTATTAGGCCCAGAAATGTCCAAATGTCATCTTTGGTCACTGGTTTCCACATTCTACTTCTTGAAAACTTCCGTTGCATACTAGCTTGTTGCTCTTGGTACCGGTTTGTTTCCGTAACTATTTTTTCAATAACCTCATCGGTCAGAAATAGTTGTAGGTATGCCAAGGGGTTGTCATCTTCAACGTCCACTTTCATACCAGGTGCTCCAGTAAATGGGAATCTTGGGGGCACTGTGTGATCCGTACCACACTCAATAGAGCAACACCAAGTTCGCACATCAGTGAGCTCAGTCGCAGAATCATCGCTGTCGTCACTTTCTGTGTGTGATGACGATTTTCCCCACGAATCACTATCACTCAATTCTGCAAGT
The DNA here is from genome assembly GCA_037952925.1 of Lithobates clamitans. Lineage (NCBI taxonomy): Eukaryota > Metazoa > Chordata > Amphibia > Anura > Ranidae > Lithobates > Lithobates clamitans. The sequence goes on from JBBGZY010002433.1 coordinate 2,654,181, forward strand.
GATTGTAATTCAGCTATCGCTGTTTTCAAGCTGATCTAAAACCGCTTTTGACGTAGAGGGACGCTTTTAGGATGCCATGGACGTTCTCAAGTTTCCAGGCCGAAAGAATGTCAAAAAGAACAATAAAACTGCAGGCAGGGGCACTGCACAAAGCACTTTTCCCTTTCTTCTCCATAACCGGAGAGGCGTTTTGTAGTCCATGGGGATAGAAAGGAACAATGCTAACTGATAGCAGTCTAGAGGGAGAGAGTATAGGAAGTTCACAAGATTTCTGGCTGAATGAACAGCTATTTTTTGCATTTATTGAACAGATATAATAAAACACATTCAATGGTATATTTAACAGACCAAAAAGAGCAAAAAAAAGAAACATATTGTTAGAATTTACATACAAATTAAGACTTTAGTAAGTCATCCCCAGAGAGCATAATGTTATAATTCTATGTTAACGTCTGTAGGGACTTGTACACACTGGAAGTTTTTTTAAACGCTGCTTTTTTTCAGCAGCTAAACATCCCTCAATGTTAGCCTATGTGTCCATGTACACATAGGCATTTGCAGGCAGAAAAAAGCACTGATAGTGCGTCCAGGAGCAGCAGCATTTTGACAGAAAATACACCCGACAGGCCCAACTGCGTGTAAAGGCATCTAAACTTTCCTAAAGTGGATGTAAACCCCGATTCATGAAATCTGACCTTGGCACATATATCTGTAGTGTTTACTTATCTCTCTCCAAAGCTCTAAGTCTGTGTCTTTCTGCTGTTTTGTTCCTCTGTTATCAGCATTATAACCTCTGACAAGTTCTCAGACACAGGAGACAAAAGCAACAGGAAATTTGTGTCGGGGAGGTTGCTATAAATAGATTAGCAGAGAGCTTGTCTATTCACAGCACAGCTCTGCAAGTATCTTCATTCCTCTGCCTATGTGGAGTAGGGTTGTTGAAAACAATCATAGAATCGATGCATCTCGATGCAGCCTTGCATGATTCAGCATCGATTCGCAGAACAGCCAAAATGATTGCATGGGTGACGTCATCCCGGCTCCCCCTGCCTCTCCCAGGACAGCCCTGCCAGCACATTCTAAAGTTGAAACAAATCTTTGTCAGTCTCTGTGTTTCATGTATTCCTTCCTATGGTTTGTAAGGATTAATGCAAACTGATGCCTTTACCTTATCATCTCTGATCTTTCATCCCAGGTCACAGTCACGTGCCCTCCGGCTGGGAGGGAGAGCTGAAGAATGGCCGGCCAGAGGGCATGTGACTGTGACCTGGGATGAAATATCAGAGATAATAAGGCAGAGGCATCGGTTTACATTAACCCTTACAGACCGTAGGAAGGAGTACATGAAACAGAGGGACTGACAGTGATTTGTTTTAACTTTAGAATGTGCTGGCAGGGCTGTCCTGGGAGAGGCAGGGGGAGCCAGGATGACGTCACCCATGCAATCGCTTCGGCTGTTTTCCAAATCAATGCTGAATCATGCAAGGCTGCATCGAGATGCATCGATTCTATGATTATTTTCAACAATCCTACTCCACATAGACAGAGGAACGAAGATACTTGCAGAGCTGTGCTGTGAATAGACATGCTCTCGGCTAATCTATTTATAGCAAACTCCCCGACACAAAATTTCCTGTTGCTTTTGTCTCCTGTGTCTGAGAACTTGTCAGAGGTAATCATGCTGATAACAGAGGAACAAAACAGTAGAAAGACACAGATTTAGAGCTTTGGAGAGAGATAAGTAAACACTATAGATATATGTGCCAAGGTCAGATTTCATGAATCAGGGTTTACATCCACTTTAAGCACGTTTAGATGCCTTTACACGCAGTTGGGCCTCTCGGGTGTATTTTCTGTCAAAATGCTGCTGCTCCTGGAAGCACTATCAGTGCTTTTTTCTGCCTGTAAATGCCTTTATGTACATGGACACATAGGCTAACATTGAGGGATGTTTAGCTGTTTTCGGCTTGCACAGCTTACAGTGCCATCTTTGTGAGTTGTATAACTTACCTTTTTTTATATATATAATTAAACATTTTAAATGGAGAGCACTAGATTCTGCCTTCCTTCTTTTACATATCCATCATATTTAGTGAGATGAGGGTGGTGATAAATGGGGAGTACTCGGAATGGTCAGGGGTGGGTAGTGGGGTCCCACAGGGTTCTGTGCTGGGACCAATCCTGTTTAATTTGTTCATAAATGATCTGGAGGATGGGGTAAACAGTTCAATCTCTGTATTTGCGACGATAATAAGCTAAGCGGGGCAATAACTTCTCCGCAGGATGTAGAAACCTTGCAAAAAGATCTGAGCAAATTAATGGGGTGGGCAACTAGATGGCAAATGTGGTTAGCCTTCTCTATTATCTCCAGAGGGGAACACTGCTGATTATAATCCGATGTGAGGTGAGCAGCCTGTGAGATTGGTGGAGGAAAGTACAAGCACTTTAGATTTTTGCACCGTGGATATATTGATTTTTTGAATTCATTTCAGTCAGTCACAGATTTACTTTCAGCAATATATGTTCATTGATTACCATTTTTTAGTTACACGTGTACCATTATTGTTTTTGATTTATAGCGCAGCACTGTTTATTGATTATTTGCACCCTCGGATGGAAAGTCAATCAGCCACAGCTCAAGGAACCCCCAGCAACCTCTGGAGGAATCCTGGTGGAGAATGGGTGGTCTAAGTGATGAATGACTATACATTTAAAGTAGGGGTCTCCAGACAACGGCCTTCCAGTTGTTCAGGAACTACAATTCCCATCATGCCTAGTCATGTCTGTGAATGTCAGAGTTTTACAATGCCTCATGGGACATGTAGTTCCACAGCAGCTGGAGGGCCATAGTTTGAAGATTCTTGATCTAAAGCCTAGTACAGATGATCGGATTGTTGGCCAACAAAACTGTGAACTTTTGTCCGAAGGGCGTTGGCCCAAACTTGTCTTGCATTCAAACGGCAAGGAATTGTCGGCCAACAAATACGAACGTAGTGACGTACTACGTGGTTTTTCAGCTCTTTAGCGCCACCCTTTGGGCTCCTTCTGCTAATTTCGTGTTAGTAGAAGTTTGGTGAGTGTTGATTCGCGTTTTCCTTTTCGCGTTTTTCATTTAGCGCTTATCAGTTTGTTTCTGAACGGCCGTTCGTCAACCAGACATGTTGCGGAATCGGAGGAGATAACGTGTTATTTATTATTGGCCTTGGAGTTATTGCTTTGACATTATTTTTTTTGGTTGAATAATAATGATTTGATTTGGTATATTTTCTATATTTTTGGATGCATAGAATGCACTTTTTGGTTAAGTTCTATTGGCAGATAGCATGTCTAATTTTATTTGTTTTCTTTTTTTAATGCACAATAAAAAAAATGTGTAGAATAATACTTGGCTGTGTGTTTTACTTCAAATGACAGTTTGGGAGTCGGCAGTTACATTTTAAAAAATACAATGTAAAATTAACAAGGGACACCAACATAGTTGTATCTTTGATCTTATAAACTACGGGATAATGGTGTTGTGGTAACTTGCCCAAAAAAAAAAAAAAAAAAAAATAACAAGCATAATAATATTATTCTTGATATTACTAGAAAAAAAAGCCTTTGAAAATGTGTTTGCAATAACTCCATCAGTATCACCAGCAAAGCAGCTTCATTATTATCCCATTAAAGAAGAAGAGAATTGTGCGCTGCATTTGGAGATTTCATAATTTGCCGCGTCACGAATTTACAAGACCGACCGCTTCTGCTTCCGAGCATGCGTGTTTGTACCTTTGGATTGTACACACGATCGGAAAGTCCGACAGCACACATTTGATGGAGGAAAATTTGAGAACCTGCTAGCCAACATTTGTAGGTGGAAAGTCCGACAACAATCGTCGATGGAGCCTACACACGGTCTGACTTACCGCCAACAAGCTCACATCCAACATTTCCTGTCGGAAAGTCCGATGGTGGGTACGAGGCTTTAGGGTCTCAGCATTGCAGTCTATAGAGCCTCTGTTCTGTTCACCTCTCTTAGGTTAGATCCACGATCGCTGCAATGTCTGCTTTTATCAGTCCTGAACCATATTGTGACATAAACACATGGTAAAGTTCCTTTAATGTGTACAGTAGTTATCGGTTTTCTTAAAATAAATCTACAGCTGGCTGTTTTCCCTCTGAAAGCAAACTTGAAAAAAAAAAAGTCCTGTAGCTCTTCTAGGACTTGTTCACACTGCTGCCCCCTCCTGGCAAAGTTTGGGTCATTTAAAAGGCGTTTGTTTGGAAATGTGGCTTTCAATTACTGGTGTGGTGCAGATCTGATCACCACAGTAGCCAAAAGTAAAAGCCCTGCATAAGGCTGGTCTGTAGATGTCATCTTTAGTTTACATCCTCAAAATGGTTTCTGGGTTTTCCAGAAATAACAGTGATAATAGCTCGTGTCATGTGATCATTTTACATGAAAAGACTGTTCTTAGCTGAGTTCTTTAATAATTTATGACAACGAAAGAAAAACACAAAATGTAGAGACTTGCAGCAGGTTTATGCAACATGTTTTTTTTTTTTTTATTGGCTACAAGACAAATGACAAACATTAAGTGATGTAAAGTTATATAACCAAGTAAGGTTTCTGCCATCCAATACAATTGTCAAAGAGTACCTGTCACCTGCTAAAAGAAGACCATCTTTTGTCTGCAATAATACCTAAAGTAGAACTAAAGGCAAAACTTTGATTTTTATTTTTTGAGAGAGAATAATAGAAAAGATTTCCCATTACTTCCTGTCCCACAGCAAAGCAGGAAGTGAGAGAAATCCTCTAAATCACGAGGGAATACCTGAATCTCACCAAGGTCTCTAGTAGGAGATTTCCTCTTTATTTATATTCTGGTGACAACCTAAAATTTGGTATTTTCACCTTCGCTTTCAGTTATAATTGCAAACATGACAGATATAGAGAGAGGGTGGATCTCTCTAAAGAGGGAGACAGACAGCAAATTAACCGCTTGCCGACCAGCCGCCATCATTATACTGCGGCAGGGCGGCACGGACCTGCGAGCCATTGTAGATGTACATTAGCTCCTTTAAGAGGGATAGCAGGTGCGCGCCCGCTGCACTCGGGGGGTGCCGATGCTTGTGGCCGACAGTTGCGATGACCCCCCGCCACGAGCGATCGCTGCACGAGACAGAACACGGAAGTGTGTGCGTAAACACAAAAATCCCTGTTCTATTCTGAGAGGAGAGACAGATCATGAGTTACTAATAACTACGAACCACGATCCGTCATTTCCTCTACTTAGTCCCCTCCCCTACAGTTAGAACACACAGTCAGGGAACACATTTAACCCCTTGATCGCCCCCTAGTGTTAACCCCTTCCCTGCCAGTGACATTTTTACAGTAATCAGTGCATTTTTATAGCACTGATGGCTGTATAAATGACAACGGTCCGAACAATGTGTCAAAAGTGTCCAATGTGTCCGCCATAATGTCGTAGTCCCGATAAAAATCGCAGACATTACTAGTAAAAAAAAAAATAATAAAAATGCTTTAAATCTATCCCCTATTTTGTAGACGCTATAACTTTTGCGCAAACCAATCAATATACGCTTATTAGGATTTTTTTTACCAAAAATATGTAGAATACATATCAGACTAAACTGAGAAAAAAATGTGTTTTTTTTTAGATATTTATTATAGCAAAAAGTACAAAATATTGTGTTTTTTTTTCAAAATTGTCGCTCTTTTTTTGTTTATAGCGCAAAAGATAAAAAAACGCAGAGGTGATCAAAAATCACCAAAAGAAAGCTCTATTTGTGGGGAAAAAAAAAAGAATGTCAATTTTGTTTGGGTGCAGCAAAGTAGGACCGCGCAATTGTCAGTTAAAGCGACGCAGTGCCGAATCGCAAAAAAATGGCCTGGTCATTCAGCAGCCAAATCTTCCGGGGCTGAAGTGGTTAAACCTGACAGGTGTTCTCATCCCTCTGCACTCTCTCCAAAACCAAAAAATAGGAAAAAAAAAGTTTATTCAGTTATCATTTAAAGCAGAACTCAGGGGGAAAACCGAAATGGGACCGTCCCCACACTGCAGGGGTTAAAGTGGTTTTAAAGTCAGGAGGTTTATTTTACTGCATTAAGATAAAAAGCCTTCTGTGTGTAGCAGCCACCTCAGCCCCCCTAATACTTACCTGAACCCCATCTCTATCCAGCGGTGTCCACGAGTCCCTCAGCCGCTCTCCCTCCTGATTGGCTGAGACACAGCAGCGGCACCATTGGCTCCCGCTGCTGTCAAAGTCAGTTAGCCAATCAGGAGAAAGAGGGGGCAGGGCCAGGAGCAGCGAAGAGGAACCAGAGAAGAGGAAGATCCGGGTTGCTCTGTGAAAATAATCGACTGCACAGAGGAGGCAAGTATAACGTGTTTGTTATTATAAAGAATAAAAAGGAGACTTTACAATCACTTTAACCACTTCAGCCCTGGAAGGTTTTACCCACTTCCTGAGCAGGCCATTTTTTGCGATATGGCACTGCGTCGCTTTAACTGACAAATGCGCAATCGTGCAACGCTGTACGCAAACAAAATTGATGTCTTTTGTTTCCCCCACAAATAGAGCTTTCTTTTGGTGGTATTTTTTCACCTCTGCGTTTTTCTTTTTTTTGTGCTATAAACCAAAAAAAAAATGTAAAAAAACTAAATTTATTCATCAATTTAGGCCGATATGTATTCTGCTACATATTTTTGGTAAAAGAAAAAAACCCAGTAAGTGTATATTGATTGGTTTGCGCAAAAGTTATTGCGTCTACAAAATAGGGGATAGATTTATGGCATTTTTTTTTTTTTTTTACTAGTAATGGCGGTGATCATGTGATTTTTAGCGGGACTGCGACATTATGGCGGACAGATCGGACAACTAACTGACATTTTTGGGAACCAGTGACATTATTACAGTAATCAGTGCTAAAAATATGCACAGACATTGTACTAATGACACTGGCAGGGAAGGGGTTAACATCGGGGGCGATCAAGGGGTTAAATGTGTTCTAACTGTATGGGGGACGGTGTGACTGGGGAAGCACACAGATCCGTCTTCCTGCATAGCAGAAAGAAAGGATCCGTGTGATCTCCACCTGTTAGAATGGAGATCTGCCTTGTTTACACAGGCAGATCCCCGTTCTGTCACTGCGGGGAACGACCGTGGGTGGCCGGCCTATGGCCTCCAGCGGAGCGCGCGCCCACAAAAGCAAGTTCTCGGGCCGATGTACAACTACAGCGTTATAATGACGGCAGCTGGTCGGCAAGTGGTTAAAAGCTCATTTATGTCCAGAGTACTAGAAAAATTGATTTTTGATTTCCCCGGAGATAGGCTTCAATTCCTCGGATTGCATAATCCAGTAATCCGAGGAACTGAAGCCTATTTGCTGGATTATGATGAAGTACAATTTAAAAAGGACAATTCACAAAACTGGTTTGTCATTTGGGGTGGAAACAGAACATCTGAATCACCCAGGAGCAAGAGAAAATCAACTTACCATTTATGAAGAACCGGTGGAAGACTGGCCAACCTGACAGTACTGCTGGCCATGAGATCTTTTTCTCCCCGGCTCCGCCAAACTGACACGGCTTTTATAGAAGTGATCTCCCTCTCCCAGTAAACTTTGTAATTAATTTAATGTAATAGAGAATCCAGCAAATTAGGTGAGACAGCGGGGGAAGTCAGCAAAAAAGTTAATTTTAATTTTATCGACAGGATCCAACAGATCTAAGTGGCTATTGGGCGATTCATTTAAATCCAGAACACCATTATAAGAAGCTCCAGCGTGAATGTGGACTGGTAATAACACATTACCTGTAACATTGGAGACATCATTCACGTAACTACTCTGGGCAGTTTGTTTATTAACTGGAATGGACTGTACAGATTAAAAAGCAATGTACAATAGCCCAGCTGTACAGTGCTGCAAAATAGGTTAGTGTCCTATATAAATTAATAATTATAAAGATCTATGAAGTGGCCCCTGTCACCAGGACATGAATGTGAAAAAAAAATAAAACTGCTCCATGGAAAAATAGCAATTTAATACAGTGGAACCTTGGATTATGAGCAAAATCCGTTCCGGGAGAATGCTTGTAATCCAAAGCACTTGTATATCAAAGCAAGTTTCCCCATAGAAGTCAATGGAAAGGAAGATAATTCGTTCTGCATTGACTTCTATTACATGCAATACCACATGTGGCCAGAGGTGGGGGGGCGCTGGAGGGCCTCGGAAATACTCGGGGACAACTCGGCTGAACTCAGAAAGGCTCGGGAACCGAGTATTTCCAAGTGCTTCCGAGTATTTCCAAACAGTTCCAAGTGTCCCCGGCGCCCCCGCACCTCTGGCCAAATGCGGTACTGCACCGCCCATTAGCTTGAATTCTGCTCGTTTTGCAAGACAACACTCGCAAATCGAGTCAGAATTTTTTTTTTAAATTTACTCGTCTTTCAAAACGCTCGTTAACCGAGTTACTCGTAAACCAAGGTTCCACTGAACTTAAAGTGGTTCTAAAGGTAGAAGGGTTTTTTTTTTTTATCTTAATGTATTCTATGCATTAAGATAAAAAAACCTTCTGTGTGCAGCAGCCCCCCTCATACTTACTTGAGCCCCATCTTGATCCAGCGACCAGAGTCTCGGCTGTCCGGGATGCTCCCTCCTCATTGGCTGAGACAGCAACGGGGCACCATTGGCTCTCAATGCTGTCAAAGTCATTGAGCCAATGAAGAGAAAGAGAAAGGGGGCAGGGCCAAGCCGCAGCTCCATATCTGAATGGACACACAGAGCAGCGGCTCTGGTGCCCCCCATAGCAAGCCGCTTGCTATGGGAGCTTTATTATTACTTTTAGAACTCTTTTACACTGGGGCGCTTTACAGGTGTTTTAGCGCTAAAAATAGCACCTTCAAAGCGCCTCTCATACCTCCCCAGTAAGCAAGCTTGAGTCCTTTCACGCTGGGGCGGTGCGCTTGCAGGACGGAAAAAAAAAAAAGTCCTGCAAGCAGCATCTTTGGGGTGGTGCGGGAGCGGTGTACACCGCCCCTGCCCATTGAAATGAATGGGCAGGGCTGCCAAAGCGCCTGCAAAGCACTTCGGCAGCAGCACAACACGGGTGCTATTTACCCTTTCCTCGGCCGCTAGCGGGGGTTAAAAGCTCCCCGCTATCGGCCGAAAAAAGCGCAGCTATAACAGCAGTAACCGCTAACAAATGTTCTGTTGTGTGCATGGCTGTTCTCCTTTGTATACACAGGATACTTCTGGGTAAATATTAACCTGTAATCAACACTCCCGGAAGTATCAGGTGCAGAAAAATCTTCCCGCCTGCCGCATGCCTGGTGCCCCTCTGCATTCTGTGGCTCCTTCTGCTGACCCCCAATCACTACAGAACAGGGTAAATATTTGCCAGCACACCACAGATCCTTTAGATCCTTTAGATAAAGTCAAAACTGTCTTTAATTGAATAGAGATCACTTCACAACAGAAGAGTGCAATGTTTCGTGCAGAGCCCCTTCATCAGGCATGTGATCACGTCCCAAATGTTTTACTCTTCTGTTGTGATGTGATCTCTGTTCAATGAAAGCCCGTTTGGACTTCGAGGATCTGCGGTGCACTGGAAAATATTTAACCTGTTCTGTGCATGTTTCGGTCTCTAGCTGGCAGTTTGGCAGTTGCTGCAGCACCCATTACTTTAGCCCCGGTTCACACAGGGGCGGCACGACTTGCAGGTCGCCTCACCGAGGCGACCTGCACACGACTTCCACAGCGACTTGCAAAACGACTTCTGCATAGAAGTCTATGCAAGTCGCCTCAAGTCGCCCCCAAAGTAGTACAGGAACCTTTTTCTAAGTCGGAGTGACTTGCGTCGCTCCTATTAGAACGGTTCCATTGTACAGAACGGGAGGCGAATTGTGAGGCGGCTAGGTCGCCTGACAAATCGCCCCTGTGTGAACCGGGGCTTAGGGTATTCCAGGAACGTGTGCGATGGGGACAGGGCTGCTGATAGAAATCACGGGGCCCCGTACAACCTACCTGACAGATATTAAAGTAATATTACCACGCCACCTCCAAGGCTCAGAAGCAGCCAACACAACAATCAGACAAATTGTGCAGTGAGATGTGAAGTAAAAGTGTGGTGCTAAATGTGTGAAAATAAAAATAAAAAAGTGAAGAAAAAAAATCATGTGCAGCAGAAAAAAAGCCTAAAGTGACACTCAAAGTCTCCATACAAGAATATATATAATAAAATATATATCAATCTGCAACAATGCGACTGGGCATCAGCTTAAAGTCGCACAAATCCTGTAAAGAGTGTAATATGTGAACTCATGTATGAATGTGAGGGTATACAAATGCTGATGAAAATGTCTGTGAAACTAAATGTATGTAAATAAATTACCCTTATTACAACAAGTCACCCACTCACACTCACATAAAAGGTGTGATCCCAATATAATGTGTTACACGTAATAAAAAAAATATAAACTTACAAACATAAATGAAATATATAAACATAGGTGAAACATCAAAAATGCAGAAAGTGTATATACTGCAAGCACCAATCAATAGGTGCATACATAAGTATATATAGAGTCCGTGTTGCTAACGAAAAAGTCCCCCCCTGCTCACCATCCTAAAATAACCCTGCTGTGCCCTCAGCAGCTGCCGGCTGGAGAAGAGTGAACCTGGCAGCACTGAGGGAAAAAGGGCGCACAGGGGGTCCCCGACAGCAACAGATCCCCCCGCAGCACAGATGGAGGGAGAAAAGAAAAGTAGAAGCCGGCAGCACTGCACAAGTGTTAGCAATAAGGCAGTACTGCCGGTGTTCTGTCAAAATATCTAACTCGTCAGAAATTCCAACTACTTAATTTACGGTTTCTTTAAACCATCACTAATTGGAGATTTTAGGTGTTTGGACACAACACCAGCAACCGAATAGAGTCTGGTGCACGATATTATGAGTGGAGCTTGTTACTCCGCACCGATACTAGCCAACAAATAGTTTGCCTCTGATAAACTTTGTCATCGTTATCCGCTGTCAAAAGAGCTAAATCTTCCTGTACTGGACTGTATTCGTTTGCAGGTGTTGTGTCCAAACAGCAATTCGTCAAACTCTCCAAATACTGATGGTTTAAATAAACCGGAAGTGAAGTGGTTGGAGTTTGACGAGTTGGCTAATTTGACAGAACACCGGCCCTTCTGCTTGGCAGGTGCCAGGCCCCCCTTTTGAACTGATGAGGCCTGGGCCCAGTACAGGAAAACTAGCTGTACTGCCTTATCAGTGGCCCTGGATGGGAACATGGACAACTACCTCACTACAGGATGCATAAGGGACATAGGGACTGGCAAAAGAAAGCTGAAAGTGTAGCAGTGAACCATTCAGCCATAATTCCCAGAAGTGTACTGTAGGGATCAAGCGACATCGTTTTTTCAGTGCCGATACGATACGGATATTTCGGCCACCTCTCCTGGCGATACTATATGCATTTAAACTTTTCAAAAATAACAACAATTTTATGCACAAATCTGGTACAAACTGAACATATTAATGTTGTTAATGCTGGCTGACACCTTGCTGTGGGTGGGTGGCTGGCTGCTGGCTAGCGTGTCCGTCCGAGTGTCCAGGCGAGGCGAGGGAGGCCTGTCAGACTCAGAACGTTAGGCCCAGTGTGCAGAGGTGTAAGGACGTCATGTGCCGTGTGCCCCTGTGCACCGGATCTGCAGGCTTCTGGACCCCAAAAAGATGGTCATAGCACACAGAGACCAATATCTGTAATATCGGTCTAGTTTGTGACCAATACCGATTTTTCGGAAAATGCTGATATCTGCCCGCAGTAATTGGCCATCCCGATAATCGGCCGATCCCTAGTGTACCGTATGCTGGAAATTTTCAGCCAGAGGTAATTCTTGAATGCCAAGGCAGAGGGACAGGTAAACAATAAAGGACTCTTAACCAGCAGCATTCCGTTCTGTGTCCAGGTGACAGGGTCATTTTAAATATACAAGTCCATTAATATAAAGGTAGGTATCACTTATGCCCTGTACACACAGTCGGATTTTCCGACGGAAAATGTGTGATAGGACCTTGTTGTCGGAAATTCCGACCGTGTGTGGGCTCCATCACACATTTTCCATCGGATTTTCCGACACACAAAGTTTGAGAGCAGGATATAAAATTTTCCGACAACAAAATCCGTTGTCGGAATTTCCGATCGTGTGTACACAAATCCGACGGACAAAGTGCCACGCATGCTCAGAATAAATAAAGAGATGAAAGCTATTGGCCACTGCCCCGTTTATAGTCCCGACGTACGTGATTTATGTCACCGCGTTCAGAATGATCGGATTTTCCGACAACTTTGTGTGACCGTGTGTATGCAAGACAAGTTTGAGCCAACATCCGTCGGAAAAAATCCTAGGATTTTGTTGTCGGAATGTCCGAACAATGTCCGACCGTGTGTACGGGGCATTACTGATAAAAAAGACAGCCGTTTCTTAAAATCATAACCAAAGCTTAAAAAACTGACAGATCCATTTACATATTTGTTTATATTGCCATGTATTATAATGTAGTCCTGCTGTGGTGTGCAGCTGGTGAATAAAAATGGCTTGCGTGGATTTGGATCACAAGAGAAAACCGCATATAGCCGTGGTAAGAGGTAAGCAGTCACATCACTGAATGACTCTCCTATACTAGCAAGAAGAGACATCCTACTGAAGAATTTTCCCTGATCATCGGATCATTAGGTGTCAGTCTGATCTGAGCAGTAAAATACCAGTCAGTGGATATTATTGCACTGACAGTATGTTAGAGTCACTGTCATGATGAGTGTAATCCATGTGCCCATTGACCAGTTTATCTCCTGTAGTTCCAGGATGTGGATCAGATTTGCCGCCTCTCTCCAGTAAACATACTAATAGCTGATCTATTCTGGTGTCCAGGTGCTCCTGTAAACATCTCATCCTCTGATCAACGTGGTTCATAAGATTCCTCTCCAGACGCTCCATATGAGCAGACAGCACTTTCTCCAAAGCTGGATCTAACTCCTTCTCTCTGTAATAAAAGTAAAAACACTTCAGGCAACAAGTAAAAAAACAAGCATTGAGCCACGAAGAACATCGAGCAAACCCGACAACTGTGCTAAAATCCAAAAGAACGTATTTAATATTTTTATAGTTATGAGGGATATCTTTTTATACACCAACCTGTAGAACTCTGAAGAGCTGTGAGACATCGGGGGAGATTTACTAAAACTTGAGTGTACAGAATCTGGTGCAGCTTGTGCATGGTAGCCAATCAGCTTCCAACTTTGACCTATTCAATTAAAGGATAAGTTCACCTTTTTAAAAAGAAAATGCACATTTTTTGCAGGTAAAAAAAAAAAAAAAGTGCATTAACCTCTTGCTGCCCGAAAGACGGCTACAGCGCGGGCCTAAATTGCCAGGAGGGAGTCCATGTATGTCCTCCCGTGCATGTGATGCCTGTGTGCCCCCTGTGGGGGGGTGCGCGCGGCTCGCTCTGTGATCAGCGAGTCCATGAGATCCCGGCCTCTTACCACGTGATTAGCTGTCAGCCAATGATAGCTAATCATGTGATGTAAACAGAGTTGGTAATCAATTTTTTCTTTAAAAAAAGAGAGCTGATTACTGTCTGGAGTAAACAGGACATCGGTCCCGCACACTCCAGACCCACTGCTGCTAAGCAGTGCCCACCAGTGCCACCTATCAGTGCTGACAATCAGTGTCGCCTACCAGTGCCCATCGGTGTCCCCTACCAGTGACCATCGGTGTCCCCTACTAGTGCCCATCAGTGTCCCCTACCAGTGCCCATCAGTGTCCCTTACCAGTGCCCATCAGTGTCCCTTACCAGTGACCATCGGTGTCCCTTACCAGTGACCATCGGTGTCCCCTACCAGTGACCATCGGTGTCCCCTACCAGTGACCATCGGTGTCCCCTACCAGTGACCATCGGTGTCCCCTACCAGTGACCATCGGTGTCCCCTACCAGTGACCATCGGTGTCCCCTACCAGTGACCATCGGTGTCCCCTACCAGTGACCATCGGTGTCCCCTACCAGTGACCATCGGTGTCCCCTACCAGTGACCATCGGTGTCCCCTACCAGTGCCCATCAGTGTCCCTTACCAGTGCCCATCGGTGCCCCTTACCAGTGCCCATCGGTGCCCCTTACCAGTGCCCCTTACCAGTGCCCCTTACCAGTGCCCATCGGTGTCCCCTACCAGTGACCATTGGTGCCCCTTACCAGTGCCCATCGGTGCCCCTTACCAGTGCCCATCGGTGCCCCTTACCAGTGCCCATCGGTGCAGCCTCATCAGTGCACATTAATGAAGGATAAAAATTACCTGTTTGCAAAATGTTATAACAAACTATGAAAAATGTTTTTTTTTTGTTTGTTTGTTTTGCAAAAAATAAAAAAAATCCAGCAGTGATTAAATACCACCAAAAGAAAACTTTATTTTTGTGAAAAAAATGATAAAAATTACATATGGGTGTAGCATGACCGCGCAATTGTCATTCAAAGTGTGACAGCGCTAAAAGCTGAAAATTGGCCTGGGCAGGAAGGGGGTTTAAGTGCCCGATAAGCAAGTGGTTAATTGTTTGGTTTCTAAGGAGCCTGCAGAGCATTGCATCTGCAATAAGCAGATCATGGGTGCAATGTCCAGTTCCTGCTGACTCTCAGGATAGCTGCCTGCTCGTACCTCGTACAGACAGGCAATTACCTGAGAGCAGGAAGATCCATGGACTATGAGGACACCCTCCAGCGCCCTCGCAGCGCATTGAAAACTACAAGCTGTCAGCTGCAATAGCTGACAGTCCTTTTAGGCAGGAAACTGTGAATGAAGGATGCAGTCCTGTGGGCAGAGCTCCGCATGGCCGTGCTGTTTTCAAATAGTGACAGCAGGTACAGGGAGAAGATCTCTGACCCGCTGTTGTCATAGGGAGGGAGAACGGGAGGGAGAGGCTGCAGATGATGGAACATGTTCCACCCTAAAATCGGGAGGAACGTGTAACATGTTCCAAAGGTGTACTTATCCTTTAAAGTGATTGTAAAGGATCAAAACAGGATTTTTTCTTCATACTTACCTGAAAAATCCTTTTCTTTGAGTACATCATGGGACACAAAGTCAGGCTAATATTCATTACCTACTGAGTTATACTCCATCTCCAGGTGAATAAACACTGGTAGACCAAAGGTCTTCAGACAGGAAGTGATCCCCTAAATAACCTCTACCATTTTGTGAGTATAACACTGGTGTGTGTTTTTAATACATGGTTTTTGTAGTAATGCACTAGGCATTTACACCCTCTTGTGTATGTTTTCACAGTATTCGGAAGACCACCCAGTCTGGGGAGGGCTGCATCATTGAAACCATTGCCCGCCATAATCCTTTTTTGGGGAAGTCTTTTGATCGATTTATTTTTTTTTTGGTTTGTCTTGGGACAGAAGGTATTTTACCTTAAAAGGGATTGTAAAGGCAGAAGGTTTTTTTATCTTAATGCATTCTATTCATTAAGATAAAAAGCCTTCTGTGTGCAGCAGCCCCCCTCCCCCCAATACTTACCTGAGGTCCCTCTCTGTCCAGCAATGTCCACCAGTGTCTCAGCCACCAGAGATTCTCCCTCCTGATTGGCGGAGACACAGCAGCTGTGCCATTGGCTCCCGCTGCTGTCGATTAAAGTCAGCTAGCCAATCAGGGGAGGAAGGGGGCGGGGCTCCGTGTCTGATTATAAACAGGGAGCTGTGACTCGGCTTGGGTGCCCCTATAGCAAGCAGCGGGGGCACTTAACAGGAGGGAGGGGCCAGGATCACAGAAGAGGGACCCGAGAAGAAGAGGAGGATCCAGGCTGCTCTGTACAAAACCAACTGCACAGAGGAGGAAAGTATAACATGTTTGTTATTTTTATAGACTTTACAATCACTTTAATGCAGAGAATGCATTAAGGTAAAAAAAAAAAAAAAATGTCAGTCTTTAGATCCCCTTTAAGATTTGTCTTTTGAGTGTCTAAATTACCCACCTTGGCATTGAACATGACTTTCCTCCGCTGTCTCGATCGGTGTTCCCCTGCACAGTAAGATTTTGCAGGAGAGGCCGAATAGATTCAGGAGAGACGTCCTGACCCAGCTGGTTCTGCAGAAATGAGGACATCATAGACTTGAGATCGGTGGGTGGAGGTTGTTGGAAGGAGGAATGGCTCTGTGCAGCTTCCAGTCTTGTATCAGGAATCGTTTGGACCAGCTGGGGAGTTTCTTCTTTTGGATCCTTTTTGTTCCGATACACCTGAGGCTGGAGGCTGCCAAACAGCTGCAGTAAGTGAGACCCAAATGGAGCCTGATTCTGTAAGCAAGAAAGACATAAACTGAAGGGAACTGCAGACTCCATGAACGTCCAATCAAAACAACAAATTCACTGCAGTCACCATGCAGGTACCACCATGCAAAGGAGGTAAGTGCAGGCACACACACATAGGAGGAATATAGGGACAAAATCACTGCAGACCCCATACAGGCACACAAGGAAAGTACACATGGACTTTAGAACCTATAGGCCCCTTTCACACTTGTGTGACTTGTCCTGCGACTTGGGACTACAAAGTCGCATGACAAGTCGTACCCCCCCATGATTTCCAATCAGTACCGTTCATATCTGTGCAAGTCGCACCGACTTCAAACGTATACCCTGTACTACTTTGGTCCAACTTTGATGTGAGTTGAGGTCCATAGACCTCACGTTTACACAGGCATTCCCTGAAATCGCGGGAAAAGTCGCGCGACTTTCAAGTTTCGGCAGTGTGAAAGGAGCCTTACTATAAAACTGGAGAGTACAAATCTGGTGCAGCTGTGCATTGTAGCCAATCAGCTTCTAACTTCAGCTTGTTCAATTAAGCTTTGACCAAAAAAAAAAAAAAAACTGGAAGCCGATTGGGTTCTATGCAGAGCTGCTCCGGATTTTGCACGCTCCAGTTTTAGTCCAACATTAAACATTTTTGTTCTAGTTCTGGGTAGATTAAAGAAAATGTGGGAATCTCTGTCAGTTTATTGCGTCCCCACTTAAAGAGGAAGTAAACTTCCCTCTAATGTTTATACCTATAGGCAAGCCTATAATAAGGCTTACCTGTAGGTACTGTAAATATCTCTTAAACTTTCACCGTTTAGGAGATATTTACTGTATACTGCGCCACTGACGTCATCGGAGCATGCGCTCTGAAGGAACGGCCGCCCGTGCCGTTTTCTCAGAAGCCTGTGCCGTGACCGGCGGCTCTGACGACACGCAGCTCCAGCCAGTCACACCGCCAGAGCCGCGGACCCGGAAGGAAGACATGCGAAGATGGATGCAGCCTCGAGCGGGCATCGTTTGCAGGTAAGTTTCACATAATTTGCTAGTATGTGATGCATACTAGCACATTATGCCTTTACTTTGCAGGAAAGAAAAAAAAAAAGCAGAGTTTACTTCCTCTTTAACCACTTCCGCCCTGCCGCACGCCAATATATGTCGTAAGTTTGAAGAGGAATATCGTTGTTATTGCAGCAGCTGCTGCCATAACTCTGGTATCCTCTTTTTCGGCCGGCGGTCCTGTTTCCAATAATAGTGGTCTCTGCGGTGGATTCGCCGCAAGATCACTTTCATCGGCGGCAGGAGCCCCCCCCCCCCTTCCGCAGTGCTCCAGTGCCCTCCGCGGCTTATCGGAGCCGTTGGCAGTGGCGGAGGCGATCGGATGTTCTTCTATGCTGGGTATGGAGACGTCTCCATACCATTGCTGGGTGGAAACTACGTCAAAATGTCACTTCCGCTCATAGCTCTTAAAGGGACTTTTTTTTTTTTTTTTTTTTAAATGACAAATTTTTATTTTATTTTTTTTATTGCATTTTAGTGTAAATATGAGATCTAAGGCCTTTTTGACCCCAGATCTTATATTAAAGAGGACCTGTCATGCTTTTTTTTCTTTTACAAAGGATGTTTACATTCCTTGTAATAGCAATAAAAGTGACACAATTTTTTTTAAAAGAAGTGTAAAAATAAAAAATAAAAGGTAAAATAAATTAGAAAAAATAAATATATTTTTTTTAAACGCGCCCCATTCCGCCGAGCTCGCATGCAGAAGCAAACGCATATGTGAGTAGCGCCCGCATATGAAAACAGTGTTCAAACCACACATGTGAGGTATCGCCGCGATCGGTAAAGCGAGAGCAATAATTCTAGCCCTAGCCCTTCTCTGTAACTCAAAACATGCAACCTGTAGAATTTTTTAAACGTCGCCTATGGAGATTTTTAAGGGTAAAAGTTTGTCGCCATTCCACGAGCGGGCACAATTTTGAAGCGTGACATGTTGGGTATCAATTTACTCGGCGTAACATTATCTTTCACAATATATAAAAAAAATTGGGCTAACTTTACTGTTGTCTTATTTTTTAATTCAAAAAAGTGTATTTTTTTTTTAAAAAAGTGCGCTTGTAAGACCGCTGCGCAAATACGATGTGACAGAAAGTATGGCAACGACCGCCATTTTATTCTCTAAGGTGTTAGAAAAAAAAATGTATAATGTTTGGGGGTTCTAAGTAATTTTCTAGCAAAAAAAAATGTTTTTAACTTGTAAACAACAAACCTCAAAAAGAGGTTATATAAGACCCCACATCTCTCCTCCAGGCTTGAAAGACCGAGCTCAAAAAAAAAAATAAAAAAAAATAAATGAACTGTCTCAGCTTTTCCAGCCGCGTCCCCGGCATTGTTTACTTTTGCAGCCCGGACGTGACGTCAAAACCTCCCGCCTGGGCCTCTGAGTGTCATAGAGAAGAGGGTCACCAGAAAGCCCTATGCTCAACTTCCAGCGGAGACCGATTCGTTCTCCGGCTCACCAATCGCACAGGGGAGCCAGTAGAAGAGCCGGAGGGTGGCGGGAAGGGGGGGGGGGGGGGGGGTGAGCGTTCCTTCCCGCCACCTGTAAGAACGATCAAGCGGCTGAGCTGCCGCTATGATTATTCTTATGTTGCACATAATCACCGGCCGAAAAAGATGATATCTGGATGATGCCTGTAGGTATCAACCAGATATTCTCACTCAAAGTCCATGACGTTATATGACATCCCCTGGGCGGGAAGTGGTTAAAGGGATTGCAGCCACCGTTAGCAGTATACACATGTATATATACACATGGCTCACCTTCTGCTGAGCTCGCACCATGTTCATCAGCTGCTCGGCTCCAGGTGACATTTTCCCACCCATGCTGTCCATCATACTCTGCACACGCTCCAGATTAATGGACGTCCCGAACCCAGATGGAGTCTGGGAGCTTCTCTCAGGGACGGACGTCACTTGCACGGCCATCTCACCCACAAGGACACTTTGTTTTTCTCCAAGTGAAAGTAGCTGCAAAAGGGAAAAAGAAACAAAACAGTCCCTATATCAGTAAAATATAAGTAAATGTAATGATAAACTTCTGCATTAAAGTGGTTTTAAACCCACGAACAAAACAAACAAAAAAACATGCAAGACAAAGGCATAATGAGCTAGTATGCATAGCATACTAGCTCATTATGCATTACTTACCTTAGATCAAAGCCCCCGCAGCGGTCCTCGGTCACCGCTCCAGCCGGCGACATCGCTCCCGAGGTTACGTCAGGGTATCGCGGGCTCAGGCGCTGTGATTGCTCTCGGCTTCCTCTCTCTCTCTCTCTCTCTCTCCCTCCCCCTGCAGTGTATTGCTGTCTCATTTGTATCCTGAATGAACACAGCTTCGTGGAAGCCACTTCACCAACGTTGCCCTTCTGGGCCACCTACAGTCCAGCACCACCCAAGCCTGTCTGACTCCACCTGGCGTACGCCTTGTTGAGTCCACCGAGTCCGGTAAGCCTTTTCACTTTCAGTGGTGGTGTGTAGGCTTTCTCTCCAGATGGTTTACACCCTTGAAGAGATCTGTTCCAGGGGATTTTGAGAAAAGAATTTTTTCTCAAGGATGTCTTGCCTTTGGATACATGCATTTTGAACTGTCGGTCCATAGACTTTACATCTGATTTTTCTTCAAAAGCGCTACACTTATTTTGGTTTCTGATATTGTTTACACTTGCTAGTTGTGTTAGCTGCTCATTTGTCCTTTCTGGTAGCGCAGAATCATTGTGTATATTTAGTCTAATAGAGGGTCTGGCAAAGACTTAGACAAATGGGTTCATAAACCCTTAGAAAGGGGTTGTAAACCTACGTGTTTTTTCACCTTAATGCATTCTATGGCAGTGACCGGCCCCCCGTTTTACTTACCTGAGCCCTAGAACTTGACCCACGGGGACGCGCTGTGCCTCTGCCCGGGGGTTCTCGGCTCTTGATTGGATAGATTGATAGCAGCGCAGCCATTGGCTCCTGCTACTGTCAATCAAATCCAATTAATGCGGGCGCCAGGGGGCGGGGCCGAGTCATACATTCGGTTTCTATGGACGCAGAATGCTGGACTCGGGAGCGCGCCCGCAAGGTAACCCTCGGGGAGAGCGCTTCTCCCAGGGGGTTATCTGATGTGGGGAGGAGCCGAGAGAGCCACCGAGGGAACCTAGAAGAGGATATTCGGGGCCACCTTGTGCAAAACGAGCTGCCCAGGGGAGGTAAGTATGACGTGTTTGCTATTTAAAAAAAAAAAAAACCCTTACAATCACTTTAAGTAGGCAGACACCTAAAGAAGTACCTTGACTTTACAAGCGGGCACAGGAAAATTGAACTTCAAGTATGCTCTGTACAAGGTGAAGGGCTCCTCGTCTCCACAACTTCTGAAGGAACATCTTTCTCCACGACTGGTACCCAAATACTCTTCCTCCTCCTCCTGACCATCCTCAGAGAGGCTGTACACCTCTATGGTTCTGGCTTCACTGCATAAGCTGACTTCCAGTATATGGTGTGTCCCTTGTGCAGCACTGGAGATGGTCAGGGTGCAAGGAATGGCATCAGCTGTGGGACATGGCAGCTCCAAAGTGACACACTCCTCCCTGAAAGAGAAACACGAAGCTTGCATTAAAACATTATGTGAGCAGCAAGGCGTCGTTCACACATGCGGCGGTCCCTGTACACCCCTTGGGAAAGTGACCCACCATAAATCGCTCTTCAGAGGTGGGTTGCAGGCATTCAGAAGTATACTGCTGCTAGAGCTGCACGATTAATCGTCAAGAATCGGTATCGTGATTTTTTTCCCTGTTGCGATCTTGACAAAAGTATTTCCCGATTCTTTCTATGCAGAGAATTCTCTCTGCTCTGCCAAGAATCACAACATTCTTTAGCAGTGGAACTAAGTCTAAACATTGTAACAATTTGTCAAAGGAATAGTCTTTGGTGTGTAAATGAGGAAAGTTTGACCGACTTAAAGAGGAAGTAAACCCCGATGAGTTTACTTCCCTTTTGTTTCCCTGCAAAGGTAAAGCATAATGGGCTCCTATGCATCGCATTGTAGCCCATTATGTGTCACTTACCTGACAAGGGAGCCTGCGATGTCACCGCTGTCCCTTCTCCTACAAAGCGTCCATCTTCTTTCCGGGTATCGCAGCTCCGGCGCTGTGATTGGCCGGAGCCGCGATGACGTCACTCCCGCACATGCACGCTGGTACCGCCAGTAACAGCATGATTGCCGTTAGAGACGGCGCGCTCAGTGCACCTGCGCGCCATTGTCTACAGCGCATGCGCCGTGGACATCGGTGCCTGTCTTTTGAACATATCTCCTAAACCGTGTAGGTTTAGGAGATATTCGTTGCACCTACAGGTAAGCCTTAATCTAGGCTTACCTGTAGGTAAAAGTGGTCTGTAAGGGTTTACAACCACTTTAAACACTAAACCTTTTTCTGACATTTGTTGGTTTCAAGTTAAAATCATTTTTTTTTTTGCTAGAAAATTACTTAGAACCCCCAAACATTATATACATTTTTTTTTTTTAGTAGAGACCCTAGAGAATAAAATGGTGGTTGTTCCAATATTTTATGTCACACTGTATTTGCGCAGCGGTCTTTCAAATGCAATTTTTTTGGAAAGAATTACTTTAATGAATTAAAAAAAAAAACTAACCAGTAAAGCTATCCCAATTTGTTTTTGTATGTGAAATATTTTACGCCGCGAGAATCGTGATTTTTATTCTAAGCAAAAAAATGATGATTCTCATTTTGGCCACAATCGTGCAGCTCCAACTGCTGCCTGTTTTTTTTTGGGTTTTTTTTTCAGTTGAAGGGGCATTATATGGTGGGCAGTCAAGATGCAATAAAGACCAACTGTTTTTACTGTCCCTCTGCCTCCAGTGTTAAAGTAGGGAGACATTGTTGCTGAGGACAGTAGTGAAAGAGCTGTGTGAAGACAGTTCTATAGGGGAGGAATATACGTATGAGTGGAGGGGCTGCTTAGCTCTGCAGAGGAGGGACAGTTGGGAGGCAACTGTGCAGGGGAGGGACAGTGGGGAAACAACTTTGTGGGGGAGGAAAATTAGGAAGACATCTTTTCAGGTGAGGGACAATGGGGAGATAGTTTTGCAGAGGGGGGCTTTAGGTAAAGTTCTGCAAGGGAGGGGCAAAGGGGAGACGGTTGAGCAAGAGAGAGGGAGAGCAAGAAGCCAGCGCCATTCATTTGCAAGCTGCTCTTACCTTTGGGGGGAGGGTGTATAGCTCTGCAGGGGAGGCATAGAGATGGCTCTGTAGGGGAGGAACAGTGGACAGCCAGTTCTGCAGAGGGGAGAAAGTGAGGTGACAGCTCTGTGAGGGGAAGTATGGAGACATTTTTGTTGAAGAGTGACAATAGAGAAAGAACTATGCTGGGGGAGGGACAGTTAGGAGATGGCTTTGCAAGGGAGGAAAATAGAGGGAGGCTTAGTTTTGCAGGGGAGATTGCTCGGTAGAGGAAGGATGGTGGGAAGGGGGATAGGTGAAGAGTATTGGAAGGGTGAGGTGTTAGGTCTGTAGGGGAGGAACAGTGGAAACATAGTTGTGCAGGGGAGGGACATTAGGTAGAGTTCTGCAAGGGAGGGGCATTGGGGAGACAACTATGCAGGGGAAGGGCATTAGGCAGAGTTCTGCCAGGGAGGGGCATTGGGGAGACAACTGTGTGGGGGGGGACATTAGGTAGGGTTCTGCCAGAGAGGGGCATTGGGGAGACAACTATGCAGGGGAGGGACATTAGGTAGATTTCTGCAAGGGAGGGGCATTGGGGAGACAACTGTGCAGGGGAGGGACATTAGGTAGAGTTCTGCAGGGGAGGGGCATTGGGGAGACAACTGTACAGGGGGGGCATTAGGTAGGGTTCTGCAAAGGAGGGGCATTGGGGATACAACTATGCAGGGGAGGGACATTAGGTAGAGTTCTGCAGGGGAGGAGCATTGGGGAGACAACTATGGAGGGGCATTAAGTAGAGTCCTGCAAGGGAGGGGCATTGGGGAGACAACTATGCAGGGGAGGGACATTAGGTAGAGTTCTGCAGGGGAGGGGCATTGGGGAGACAACTATGCAGGGGAGGGACATTGGGCGGAGTTCTGCAAGGGAGGGGCATTGGGGAGACAACTATGCAGGGGAGGGACATTAGAGTTCAGCAGGGGAGGGGCATTGGGGAGACAACTATGCAGGGGAGGGACATTAGGTAGAGTTCTGCAAGGAAGGGGCATTGGGGAGACAACTATGCAGGGGAGGGACATTAGGTAGAGTTCTGCAAGGGAGGGGCATTGGGGAGACAACTATGCAGGGGAGGGACATTGGGTGGAGTTCTGCAAGGGAGGGGCATTGGGGAGACAACTATGCAGGGGAGGGACATTGGGCGGAGTTCTGCAAGGGAGGGGCATTGGGGAGACAACTATGCAGGGGAGGGACATTGGGCGGAGTTCTGCAAGGGAGGGGCATTGGGGAGACAACTATGCAGGGGAGGGACATTAGAGTTCTGCAGGGGAGGGGCATTGGGGAGACAACTATGCAGGGGAGGGACATTGGGCGGAGTTCTGCAAGGGAGGGGCATTGGGGAGACAAGTATGCAGGGGAGGGACATTTGGTGGAGTTCTGCAAGGGAGGGGCATTGGGGAGACAACTATGCAGGGGAGGGACATTAGGTAGAGTTCTGCAGGGGAGGGGCATTGGGGAGACAACTATGCAGGGAATGGACATTAGGTAGAGTTCTGCAAGGGAGGGGCATTGGGGAGATAACTATGCAGGGGAAGGGTATTAGGTAGAGTTCTGCCAGGGAGGGGCATTGGGGAGACAACTGTGCAGGGGGGGGGACATTAGGTAGGGTTCTGCAAGGGAGGGGCATTGGGGAGACAACTATGCAGGGGAGGGACATTAGGTAGAGTTCTGCGGGGGTGGGGCATTGGGGAGACAACTGTACAAGGGGGGCATTAGGTAGGGTTCTTCAAGGGAGGGGCATTGAGGAGACAACTATGCAGGGGAGGGACATTAGGTAGAGTTCTGCAGGGGAGGGGCATTGGGTAGAGTTCTGCAAAGGAGGGGCATTGGGGAGACAACTATGCAGGGGAGGGACATTAGGTAGAGTTCTGCAGGGGAGGGGCATTGGGGAGACAACTATGCAGGGGAGGGACATTGGGTAGAGTTCTGCAAGGGAGGGGCATTTGGGAGACAACTATGCAGGGGAGGGACATTAGGTAGAGTTCTGCAAGGGAGGGGCATTGGGGAGATAACTATGCAGGGGAAGGGTATTAGGTAGAGTTCTGCCAGGGAGGGGCATTGGGGAGACAACTGTGCAGGGGGGGGACATTAGGTAGGGTTCTGCAAGGGAGGGGCATTGGGGAGACAACTATGCAGGGGAGGGACATTAGGTAGAGTTCTGCGGGGGAGGGGCATTGGGGAGACATCTATGCAGGGGAGGGACATTAGGTAGAGTTCTGCAGGGGAGGTGCATTGGGTAGAGTTCTGCAAAGGAGGGGCATTGGGGAGACAACTATGCAGGGGAGGGACATTAGGTAGAGTTCTGCAGGGGAGGGGCATTGGGGAGACAACTATGCAGGGGAGGGACATTGGGTAGAGTTCTGCAAGGGAGGGGCATTTGGGAGACAACTATGCAGGGGAGGGACATTAGGTATAGTTCTGCAGGGGAGGGGCATTGGGGAGACAACTATGCAGGGGAGGGGCATTGGGGAGACAACTATGCAGGGGAGGGACATTAGGTATAGTTCTGCAGGGGAGGGGCATTGGGGAGACAGCTATGCAGGGGAGGGACATTGGGTAGAGTTCTGCAAGGGAGGGGCATTGGGGAGACAACTATGCAGGGGAGGGACATTAGGTGGAGTTCTGCGGGGGGAGGGGCATTGGGGAGACAACTATGCAGGGGAGGGACATTAGGTAGAGTTCTGCAAGGGAGGGGCATTGGGGAGACAACTATGCAGGGGAGGGACATTAGGTAGAGTTCTGCAAGGGAGGGGCATTGGGGAGACAACTATGCAGGGGAGGGACATTAGGTAGAGTTCTGCAAGGGAGGGGCATTGGGGAGACAACTATGCAGGGGAGGGACATTGGGTGGAGTTCTGCAAGGGAGGGGCATTGGGGAGACAACTATGCAGGGGAGGGACATTGGGCGGAGTTCTGCAAGGGAGGGGCATTGGGGAGACAACTATGCAGGGGAGGGACATTAGGTAGAGTTCTGCAGGGGAGGGGCATTGGGGAGACAACTATGCAGGGAAGGGACATTAGGTAGAGTTCTGCAAGGGAGGGGCATTGGGGAGATAACTATGCAGGGGAAGGGTATTAGGTAGAGTTCTGCCAGGGAGGGGCATTGGGGAGACAACTGTGCAGGGGGGGGACATTAGGTAGGGTTCTGCAAGGGAGGGGCATTGGGGAGACAACTATGCAGGGGAGGGACATTAGGTAGAGTTCTGCGGGGGAGGGGCATTGGGGAGACATCTATGCAGGGGAGGGACATTAGGTAGAGTTCTGCGGGGGAGGGGCATTGGGGAGACAACTGTACAAGGGGGGCATTAGGTAGGGTTCTTCAAGGGAGGGGCATTGAGGAGACAACTATGCAGGGGAGGGACATTAGGTAGAGTTCTGCAGGGGAGGGGCATTGGGGAGACAACTATGCATGGGAGGGACATTAGGTAGAGTTCTGCAGGGGAGGGGCATTGGGGAGACAACTATGCAGGGGAGGGACATTGGGTAGAGTTCTGCAAGGGAGGGGCATTTGGGAGACAACTATGCAGGGGAGGGACATTAGGTATAGTTCTGCAGGGGAGGGGCATTGGGGAGACAACTATGCAGGGGAGGGGCATTGGGGAGACAACTATGCATGGGAGGGACATTAGGTAGAGTTCTGCAGGGGAGGGGCATTGGGGAGACAACTATGCAGGGGAGGGACATTGGGTAGAGTTCTGCAAGGGAGGGGCATTTGGGAGACAACTATGCAGGGGAGGGACATTAGGTATAGTTCTGCAGGGGAGGGGCATTGGGGAGACAACTATGCAGGGGAGGGGCATTGGGGAGACAACTATGCAGGGGAGGGACATTAGGTATAGTTCTGCAGGGGAGGGGCATTGGGGAGACAACTATGCAGGGGAGGGACATTGGGCGGAGTTCTGCAAGGGAGGGGCATTGGAGAGACAACTATGCAGGGGAGGGACATTAGGTGGAGTTCTGCGGGGGGAGGGGCATTGGGGAGACAACTGTACAGGGGGGGACATTAGGTAGGGTTCTGCAAGGGAGGGGCATTGGGGAGACAACTATGCAGGGGAGGGACATTGGGTATAGTTCTGCAGGGGAGGGGTATTGGGGAGACATCTATGCAGGGGAGGGGCATTGGGTAGAGTTCTGCAAAGGAGGGGCATTGGGGAGACAACTATGCAGGGGAGGGACAGCAGGGAGTCGGGGCCAACAATGACAAGCTGCTCTCACCTTGATGTGATCCCTGGGGTGGTGGTAGCTGTTAGGTCGGGGTCTGTGACATGGAGCACAGAGGAGAGATCCCCATGACAGAGCCAGGAGCTGGAGCACAGCACGGGGCCCCGGGCACTCTGCACTGAGGACATCCCCGGCACTACTAGGCCATCACTGGACCTGTCATCACCATATTACAGAGTTCTGCCCGCCCGCCGAGACACTCTCCCCATTACAGCAAAAATCAATGAGCTCCTGTAGAGAGGAACAGATTATCCAAGGAACAACTTCCGCCCGCTGCAAAAGGCACTAGAGATGTCTGTCGTCTGCGGCCATTTTGTCGTAGTCCGCCTTCGTCTGTTGCAGCGGCCATTCTGTCGAAGTTTCTCGTTACAAGCCTAATGACTTTTTACTCAAATGTAACCCTGCTAATATGCCTGGTTGATCTCCTACTCAAGTCATGCTTTCATTCTAATTTTTTCCTACTTCTCGCCATTTCAATAATGTACCTGGATGAGGAGTTTTGGTCTCCGAAAAAATGGCCGGTGTTCCGTCAGATTAGGCGACCCGTCAGAATTGGTAACAGAAGTGACGTCGCATGGCCGCCATCTTGCTACACCCCGCACTCTTTGACATTAATGATATACCAAGAAAGGGGGTGTAGCGTGACATATGGGGACTGATCACCTTTGGCTACCCGCTGGACTGCACATGCGCGACACCACCATATGCGTTCCAACACTGTTTGCCACAGGGCCCCTCGCCTCGCGGCCTCGCTTCGCTCGGCATAATCATAATCTAAATCTATGTCCACTTGGATGGTGGAGCATGAACCTGGACTCAGGGGTGTGGGCACTAAATTCTGCGCAAGATCGCCACAGTGTTGGAACGCATATGGCGGCGTCGTGCATGCGCAGTACAGCGGGTAGCCAAACGTGATGGGTCGCCACATGTGACACTACAGGGGCAAGCGGACATCTTGTTACACCCACCGGAGTTTTGCATTTCACAGTTATTTTTAACAGTAAACGGAGCTTATATAGTGAAATACAGTATTTGGAAATCCATCAAACTATTTACATGTTGAATTTTAAAAACAGCAACAAACTTGATGATCTCACAGGTTTGCTAATCTGACAGAACACTGCTGCTTTTATAATTCAACATGTAAATAGTCCGATGGATTTCCAAATACTGTATTTGACGATATAAACTCCATTTACTGTTAAAAATAACTGTGAAATGCGAAACTCTGGTGGGTGTAACAAGATGTCCGCTTGCCTCCTTCTTGGTGTAACCATACTGTGGATGAGTGCGGGGTGTAGCAAGATGGCGGCAATAGAACGTCACTTCCCTTGCCAATTCTGACGGGTCGCCATATCTGAACACCATCAGATTAGGCGGCTCGTCAAATTTTGTAATGGAAGTGACATTCTGTCACAGCCATCTTGGTACGCATCTGGCCACACTAAGCCTACATTCTAAAGTCGCCAAGCGGACATCTTTTTACATTCACACAAATCTTGCATTTCACCCTTATTTTTACCAGTAAATGGAGCTTATATCGTCAAATACAGTATTTAGAAGTTCGAGACACTGTTTTTATGCTGAATTGTAAAAGCAGCGGCAAGCCTGCTGATCTCACACGTTTGCTAATCTGACAGAAGACCGCTGCTTTTTAAATGCAACATCAAAACAGTCTCACAGATTTCTAAATACTGTATTTCACGATATAAGCTCAGTTTAGTGGTAAAAATAAGTGTGAAATGCAAGACTTCGTGTAAAAAGATGTCTGCTTGGCGACTTCAGACTGTAAGCCTACTGCGGCTGAGTGCGGGGTGTACCAAGATGGCCATGACGGAATGTCACTTCCGTTACAAGCTTTGACGGGTCGCCTAATCTGATGGAACAACTAAACTGTCATGCAGGTGTTTCGTCAGATTAGTCGACCCATCAGATTTTGTAACGGAAGTGACATTCCGTCGTCGCCATCTTGCTACACCCCGCACTCGTCCACAGTAAGGATTCAGTGAGAAGGTGACCAGCGGACAGCTTGTTACACCCACCAGAATCATGCATTTCACACTTATTTTTACCAGTAAACTGAGCTTATATAGAGAAATACAATATTTAGCTATCCGTCTGACTGCTTTGATATTGAATTGTAAAAGTAGCGGTGTTCTGTCAGATTAGCAAACCTGGGAGATCGGCAGGCTTGCCACTGCTTTTACAATTCAACCTCAGAACAGTCAGACGGATTTCTAACTATTGTATTTCTCTATATAAGCTCAGTTTACTGGTAAAAAAAACTGTGAAATGCAAGACTCCGGTGGGTGTACAAATATGTCTGCTTTCCACCTTCTCACTGTATGCTTACTGCGGCCGAGTGCAGGGTGTACTATAGGGTGACCAGATGTCCCCAGTTTCCGGGGGCAATCCCCGGATTGAGGATGCTGTCCCCGGAGCCAGTCTGTCCCCGGATTTGTCCCCAGATCTGTCAGGGGGGCCCGGAGGTAGAGAGGGCGGGGACCCCCAAATCATGTGCACCAATAAGCTAATCCCCCGCGGTGCAGCTATTAAAAACAAACGTCTCCGGGCCCCCTGTGTTCAGTGGGGGCCGGGGGGACAGAGAGCGGACTATTTTTTCATTATCGGGTATAGGCGGAATAATCCACTGCAGCGCGCTGCACAGTTGAAGCCCGGCCTCTTCAATATGAATACACCACAGTCGGGAGCGCTGCAGGGGAATAATCCGCCCTATACCCGAAAATAAAAAAATAGTCCACTCTCTGTCCCCCGGCTCCTACTGAACGCAGGGGACCCGGAGACGTTTGTTTTCTAAATAGCTGCACTGCGGGGGATTAGCTTATTGGTGGACAGGATTTGGGAGGGCACTGGGCACTGGTGAGGCTGCATTGCTGGGTACTCATGAGGCTGCATTGCTGGACACTGGTGAGGCTGCGTTGCTGGGCACCGGTGAGGCTGCATTGCTGGGCACTGGTGAGGCTGCATTGCTGGGCACTGGTGAGGCTGCATTCCTGGGCACCAGCGAGGCTGCATTGCTGGGCACTGGTGAGGCTGCATAGATGGGCACTGGTAAGGCTGCATTGCTGGGCACTGGTGAGGCTGCATAGATGGGCACTGGTAAGGCTGCATTGCTGGGCACTGGTGAGGCTGCATTGCTGGGCACTGGTGAGGCTGCATTGCTGGGCACTGGTGAGGCTGCATTCCTGGGCACCAGTGAGGCTGCATTGCTGGGCACTGGTGAGGCTGCATAGATGGGCACTGGTAAGGCTGCATTGTTGGGCACTGGTGAGGCTGCATAGATGGGCACTGGTAAGGATGCATTGCTGGGCACTGGTGAGGCTGCATTGCTGGGCACTGGTGAGGCTGCATTGCTGGGCACTGGTGAGGCTGCATTCCTGGGCACCAGTGAGGCTGCATTGCTGGGCACTGGTGAGGCTGCATAGATGGGCACTGGTGAGGCTGCATTCCTGGGCACCAGTGAGGCTGCATTGCTGGGCACTGATAAGGCTGCATAGATGGGCACTGGCAACAGAATACAGTCCGGTACAGGAAGATTTAGCTGTTTTGACAGCACAGCGGCTAAGCAGGACAAAGTTGTCGCCAACTCAGAGGCGGCCATTTTTTTGGCTACAATCGGAGAGGAGTAACAATCTCCGCTCATATCGTGCACCGGACTCTATTCGGTTGCCGGTGCTGTGTCCAAACAGCCATTCCTGAAAATCTCTAATTACTGATGGTTAAAAGAAACTGGAAGTTAAGTCGTTGGAGTCTCTGACGAGTTGGCTATTTTGACAGAACACTGCGACGTAACGTCACTTCCGTTACAAAAGCTAATGGTTCGCCTAATCTGACGAAACACGTGTATGAGTCAGGTGTAGCGAGCGGAGTTAGAGGACTGGAGCAGCTCTTATCCTCAGCCTGCTCACAGCACCACCTATGGGTTGGCTGAATAAAGCGAGCATTGAAGATAACACAGCAGAGTTCATAGGCTCCATTTATGTGACTATGAGGATTTCTCCAGCTGGAGTTATAAACTGTACATGCACTGAACTGTGATCCTTTCTTTGCTTTTTTTGCTGGCATTAAGGGCCCTTTCCATTTGTTTTGGGGTAAACAAAAGAAGGAAAAAAAATGCATAAAAAATGTATCCTTTAAATCCTATGGAACTCTTTTGCCCTGTACACACGACCAGTTTTGCCGTCGGAATAAACTCCGAAGGTTTCTCCGACGGAACTCCGACGGAATTCCGCTCAAGCGGTCTTGTCTACACAAGGTCAACCCAAAGTCCGACCGTCCAGAACGCGGTGACGTACAACACGTACGACGGGACTAGAAAAAAGGAAGTTCAATAACCAGTAGCCAATAGATTCCGTCTCGTACTTGCTTCAGAGCATGCGTCGTTTTTGGTCCGACGGAACAGCATACAGACGATCGGTTTTCCCGATAGGAATTGGTTCCGTCGGAAATATTTAGAACATGTTCCATTTCTAGGTCCGTCAATATTTTAAAAAAATAAAAGTCCGATGAGGCACACACACGATCGGAAATGACGATGAAAAGCTTCCGTCAGACTTCTTCTGTCGGACATTCCGCTCGTGTGTACACGGCTTTAAAGTGGTGTTCCGGCCGAAATTATACTTTTTAAATAAAAATACCCCTATAATACACAAGCCTAATGTATTCTAGTAAAGTTAGTCTGTAAACTAAGGTCTGTTTTGTTAGTTTATAGCAGTAGTTTGTTATTTTATAAACTAACAGCAGGCCGTGGCCATCTTAGGTGTGGGCATCTGAAGCCAGACTGTATTTCTTCCTGGATCTCATCCTTGCAGATCTCGCACATGCTCAGTGCAGCACAAGCAGTGTAATAGGTTTCAGGTCAGGTTTCCATAGCAATGGCAGTTTCAGAGGAAGTTGCTGCCCCTTCCCAGAAGGCATTGCAAACAGGAAATGATGCGATGGGCCGCGGCCAGGAAGGAGGAAGTGAAAAATGAATACAGCAGATATACAGTAGGTGCTGAGAAAAAAAAATATCCAATTCGTTTACAGTGAACAGTTTAGTGAGGGATGCTGAAGAGTTGTGAAAGTGGGTGGAACTCCACTTTAAAGTGGTAGTAAAGTCTTTTTTTTTAACTTGTACCTACTGGTAAGCCTATAATAAGACTTACCTGTAGGTACAGTGAATATGGTAACTTACCGGGTGATGTTTGCCCTTTTGCCTTGATCACAATCCAAAGCCCACCAGACTAGACCAATAGTCCTGACACTATTGACTGTTTGCCGGATGATGATCTGACTTTTCCAGCGATGCTGTGGGCTACACACAGTCCATGTTATGTAATTGGTGAAGCACTTATGTTAATGGTATTATACTATATGTGTATTTTGAGAAATGTGAAAAAAGTCATTGAAAATGATGTAAATGTGGTTATAATGATTTTTTTTTGTAATCTGATTGACAACTTTTAGATAGATGTAGAGTTACCCAGAAGAATCAGACTCGCGGCTCTGTGAAACGCGTCGGTATACTCCATGCACCAGCATCCTTCAAGTTTTAATAAGGATCTAAGTATCGTTTTTGGCAAATGCCAATGTATTTGTCAATCTTTTATGTTATTTATGTAATTTGTAATAAAATGAAAAATTGTTATTACTATATTTGTGTGTGCTTACCTCAGTGACAATTTCACATTCTTCAAAGTCCCATTACCCTATGGGGGGGGGGGGGAGTGGGTTCTCCAAATTCCTTTCCATTATATGTCTCAGGGATGTGGCTATGATTTATTGTCCCTAGAACAGGTCTAACAACAATACATGTATTCTTCTTGTGCATAGCAGTCTATTCATTTGAATGGGCTGCTGTATCCATTGAAAACACAGGGAAAAGGTCCCTGCGCCTTTTCAGAAAACACGGCCAGTAGGGAAGCCACAAAGTGCAGTGCGGTTTCCAGTGTGTGGGGGTGCGTTTAAGGATTAATGGTACCCTCACGCATCTCCTAAACGGCATCTTGTTTTTAGTTTGAGTGCGGGAAGGCATGCGATTACAAACCTTCTCAGAGTAAACATTAATGAGGCCAGCCATGGAAAGGTCTATTATGAATTTTAAAATAACAGAGCCACAAACCACAGTGCAAACAAAACCAAAAAAAAGTGCAAATTCCTAAAGTGCAAGTGTTGTGCATATACCATACACTATGCATATCAACACACATACAAATAATACCATCAAATTGTCAAAAATCAAATGTGAACTAACAAGCATGTAGCCAGTGAAAGCCCGTGTTGGAATTTTGAACCAGTCCCAAAACTCAGTTTTCTTCAAAAGGTGCTCCGGTGCAAAGAGTATTAAAAAAGTGCTATGGTGCTCCAAACAATATCACGCGGTGATCAGTGCTTCACACACCCCCTTTGTGCTTTAACCGCTTCCCGACCACCCGCCGTCATTATACCGCGGCAAGGTGGCTCTTTCCTACAAATCGCCATAGCTATACGTCGGCACGGGAACTCGCTTTTGTGGGAGCGCTCTCCCATTGGCCAGCGGAGGAGAGCCGATCAGCAGGTCTGGCGGTCTCGATGTCCGCCGGCCACCCGCGATCGTTCCCCGCAGTGACAGAACAGGGGGGATCTTTCTGTGTAAACAAGCCAAATCTCCGTTCTGACAGGGGAGATCACACAGATCCTGTCTTTCTGCTAAGCAAGAAGACGGATCGGTGTATTTCCCCGAGTCACACTGTCCCCCATACAGTTAAAACACACAAACAGGGAACACATTTAACCCCTTGATCGCCCCCTGGTGTTAACCCCTTCCATGCCAGTTTTTAGCACTGATCACTGTAATAATGTCACTGGTTCCCAAAAAAAGTGTCAAAAATGTCAGTTAGGTGTCCGATCTGTCTGCCGCAATGTCGTAATCCCACTAAAAATCACAGATCGCCGCCATTACTAGTAAAAAAAAGAAAAGAAAAGAAAAATGCCATAAATCTATCCCCTATTTTGTGGATGCTACAAATTTTGCGCAAACCAATCAACATCCGCTTATTGTGATTTTTTATAACCAAAACTATGTAGTAGAATACATATCGGCCTAAACTGAGGAAGAAATTTTTTTTTTTACATTTTTTTTTTGGAAATGTTCTATAGCAGAAAGTAAAACATTTTTTTTTTTTAAATGGTCACTCTTTTTTTGTTTATAGCGCAAAAAAAAAAGAACGCAGAGGTAATCAAATACCACCAAAAAAAAGCTCTATTTGTTGGGAAAAAGGGACATCGATTTTGTTTGGGTACAACGGCGCACAACCATGCCATTGTCAAAACAACGCAGTGCCATATCGCAAAAAAATGGCCCGGTCTGGAAGTTGGTAAAACCTTTCAGGGCTGATGTGGTTAACTCACCAGATGATATGGATCCCTTAGCAGGGGTCTGTCAGGCTTAGGCTGGTAATCAGGGAAATGACACTTCATTTAAATCTTCCTATATCTCTGTGACTCATACATGAAGGAGAGAGAGTCCAATATAGTATAGTATGTCTTGATTATTTGAGTAGAAAATTAAAAAACACACTTACAATGTTCCAGAGAAAAAAAATAATTTGTCAATCATCCTAAAATGTGGCAGTCCGCTCGCTCAAGGAAGCAGCTTGGTTCTCACAGACCGTTTCTTTGATAACGCCCTGTGGGAGAGTTAGGGTTAGTTATTTATTATTATTTAATTTTGTAAGGGGTAAGGGTAAGTTAAGGGTTAATTATTTAGTTACTGTTACTTAGTATTAATTAATTAATTTTTTATTTAGGATTTTTATTTGTGTATTTATTTTACATTTTTTTATTCATTTATTATTATTCGTATAATAATAATAATAAATAAAATAAATAAATAAATAAAATAATAATAAATAACCCTAACCCCAACTCCTAATCCTTTTTTTTTTTTTCAAATAATTTTCTTTTATTGAGAAAAAAGAGAGCATATACAGAAAACGAAAACATTGGTAGAGCATTGAAGAATTACAGAGTAATATCATACCGTTGTCCATAAGAAAAACAATCACTTCAGCACTGAGTCAATCGTGGTGAGGGAAATGGACCAGCCTGTAGACCCATATGGATCCAGATATGGCGGATAATATCCATGCAGAAGTTTGGTTGATGCGCGAATGGTGTCCGTATGGGTTGGTGGGGTTTGTATTGTGGGGGGAGGACATTGCTGAAGAGGGGAATAGATAGAGAGAAAAGCAAGTAGAAATTAGGAGTGTTTTGTAGTTGAAGAGGGTAGTCTTATATTCTACCTGTAGTAGGACTCCAGGGCGGGTGTTGTGCGGTCATATGAAGTGGGGATAATACTCAATTAGGTGGGTATCAAGATGAGATATTAAGGGGAGGAAGGGGGGGTATGAGAGGGAAGGGGAGAGGGGGGGCGGAATAGATGGGGGAGGGATAGGAAGGGTTGGATGTCTCTGGCTTCCCTTGATTGTTTTCATTCGGATGCGGAGAGGCGAGGTGAAGTTTGGGTAGTTGAGTGAATTCTGTCAAGGTTTTTAAATCCTTGCTAAGTAGGTGGGTTCATGATAATAGAGTATTCACATGTTGTCTGGTAGTGTAGCCAACAGGCCCACTTTTGGCTGAATTTTGTCGGGGTATCACGTGAGATGTAAATGAGTTTCTCCATTTCTGCGACTTTTTGAATGCTTGTGAGCCATTCTTTGAGAGTCGGTATTTGTTTTGAGTACCAGTGAATGGGGATGCATTGTTTAGCAGGGTTGATCATATGCATTGTTAGAGATTTGTGATAAGAAGTATGTGGTAGGGGCGAGTGATGGAGAAGGAATTGGGCCGGGTATAAGTCTAGACTGGAGGTAAGTTGGGCGGTTATGCGACGAACATCTGACCAATAGTGTAGCAGGGGGGGCAGGCATGACCACCAAATGTGAAGTAGAGCACCTCTTTCTTGGTGACATCTCCAACAGATCTCAGGAATTTCAGGTTTGAATTTGTGTAGGAGTGCAGGAGTGCGGTACCACCTGGATTGGACTTTGAATCCGGTTTCCTGGGTGGTAACGTTTGTTGACCCTTTGTGTATGGTTTTCCCAGTTCTCTTCCGTGAGTGAAATGGAGAGTTCAGACTCCCACTTTTTACAGGCTAAGGTGTCATTGGCCTTGAAGTCAGCAAAGAGAGGATTGTGTATATAGGAGATAAGGTGAGTTTGGGGTGTTGTCTTGGTGCAAAGAATTTCCAAGGGGGAGAGTTGTCTTGAGCAATGAAAGTTATTGTTCAAGGGTTTAAGGTAGTGGGCAATTAGCAGATATGCCCGGGGGGGGGGGGGTAGGTGTTTTCTCTAGCCGTGTGCCAATCTGGGCTGCAGTAAGCAGCTTGCCTTGGTGGAAAAATTGGTGGGCCCTAATTCGGTCTGATGTTCAGTGGTCATTGAGGAATAGGTGATGCATTCCTGGGGGGAAGTCAGGGTTCAATTTTATTGGGGTCAGTGGGCCAGGGGTGGAGGAAATAGCCGTATGTTTACATGTCTGGTGGAAACATTGTAAGGTGGGTCCTATTAGAGGGTGGAGACATATGTCTAATGGGACGTGTCGAGAGGTGATCCACAGAAGTAAGTTTAGAGGTAAGAATGTAAAGGAGGCTTCCAGAGTAACCCAATCTTTGTGGGGAGCATGGACATTCCAGTCTACTATCCTGGAAAGGTGCGTAGCGGTGTGGTAGTTTCGGAGGTTTGGCAGATCGATGCCACCCAGATGTTTAGGGCAAGTGAGTTGATTGTAACTAATTCTGTGTGTGCATCACTCCAGAGGAATTTGGAGCATAACTGCCTGTAAGTCCTGGAGAAGGAGGGCGGGATATGAATGGGGATCGTTTGGAGTAGGTATAGAAGTCTCGGCAGAGAGTTCATTTTCAGAATGGCCGCTCTGCCGAACCAGGAGAACAAAGGTTTGTTCCAATTTTTAAGGTCAGAGGTTAATTTGTTAAGAAGAGGAAGATGGTTCTTTGCGTAAAGATATGCGAATTTGGAGGGGATTTGGATGCCCAAATACGTAATCGAGTCGTTTTTCCACTGGTAGGGGAAGTTCTCCTTACATTGGTATACTAGGGGTTGTGGGAGAGAGATATTAAGGGCATAAGATTTTGAAAGGTTAATTTTAAGATTAGAAAGAGATTGGAATTGTTTAAATTCTGACAGTATAATTGGAAGGGTAATCAGTGGGTTTGTTAGGAATAGTAGTATGTCATCCGCGAAGGCGGCGTATTTGTATTCCTTCATGGGCGAATGGATTCCCTGTATGTCTGGGTTGAATCTCAGTTTGCAGAGAAAAGGTTCAAAGGTTAGCATGAAGAGGATAGGGGACAGAGGGCATGCCTGCCTTGTCCCGTTGCAGATGGGGAAGGCATTTGACAGAGTGTTGTTGACCCGGACTTTGGCTGAGGGGTTAGCGTATAGTGAGAGGATCAGACCAATCATGTGAGGGCCTATGCCAATGGCTTGAAGGACTGCCGTCATGTAGTCCCATGACACTCTGTCAAATGCCTTCTCCACATCTAGGGATAGGAAAAAGCCTTTTTGGTTAGTTTGGGTGATCAGGTGATGTAGATTGATAGCTTTGATGGTGTTATCCCTGGCTTCACGTCTAGGGATAAATCCAACTTGGTCTTGTGAGATGATGGAGGGAAGGAGTGGTAGTAGTCTGCTAGAATTTTGGAAAATAACTTAATGTCTGAATTTAATAGTGAGATTGGCCTATATTTCCCCGTTTGGGTGGGATCTTTCCTATCTTTGGGGATGACCACATGTGGGCCTCCAACATACCCCGAGGGAGAGGGGCTGCGGGAGAGGGAGAGTTGAAGGTGTTTAAAAAGGGTGTTTTAAGAGTTTTCGAGAATGTCTTGTAATATACTGCGGATAGGCCGTCTGGACCTGGGCTTTTTCCGGGCTTAAGTTGTTTGATCATTTGCTCCCATTCTGAGATGGTGATCGGGGATTCCAGGGTAGTTGCCGCTTCTTTAGAAATTTTACCTGGGGCAAACTGGTCCAGGAACGAGATAAGTTCTTTGGATCTCATGTTGGGGGTTCTAATTTGTTGAGGTCGTATAGGGAGGAATAATATTTTTCGAATTCTGATGCTATGTCGTTATTGTTTAAGAGGGTTTTACCTGTGGGAGAGTGTAATTGATGGATCGTGTTGTTAGATTTTTTCTTGTGCAGAGCCTGCGCGAGAAGATGACTGCTCTTCTTTCTGTACTCATAAAAGAGTTTTTGGGAGAGAATGTAGTTTTTCTTAAGATTATGGTTCAGTTCTTCTTGAATAAGTGTTCGAGTTTCGATCAGTTCGGAGTGTGTTTGTTGAGCTAAGTTGCGTTTGTGAAGTATTTCTATTTTTTTCAGTTTGGTGAATGTCTGCGAGTTTTGTTTTCTTTGCTTTTTTTTAGTGCTGCTGTTATAGAGATCAGTTTGCCACGTACGACACATTTGTGTGCTTCCCACTATGTCAGCTTCGAAGTGCCTGGGGTATCATTTTCATTGAAATAGTTGGATAAGCATTTACGGATCTCCTGTTCATTTATCCTGTCTGTCAATATAGAGGGATCCAGTTTCCATATGTATGCATGATTGACTGTGTCAGGGAATGTGAGGGTCATTGAAATAGGGTGGTGGTCAGAGAACGTCATTGGGTCTATGGTTGCTGTCTTTAGGGTAGGGAGGTCCTGTTGTGTGATAAAAAGGTAGTCAATACGTGAATATTTGTTATGGGGGGCAGAGAAATAAGTAAAGTCTTTGTCTTTTGGGTGGAGTGTTCTCCAGGAGTCATGGAGTGACAGGTCTTGGAGACAGTGTCTGATTTGCCGTAGTGCCCTGTATGGTAAGTGGGTTTTACCTGAGGAAGTATCTAGATGAGGGTCTAAGGGGACATTAAAGTCTCCCCCTAGTATTGATATACCTTCTTGAAAGGAGGTCAATTGTTTTGTTACTGGTCGGAGAAAGGTGACTTGGGCTGTGTTGGGGCTAAATGTTAGCTAACATGATTGGTCTGTTCCTAAAGGTACCCTTGAGGAAGATGAATCTCCCTTGTTCGTCGAGGTGGGTATCTGTGATTTGTAAGGGTGTATTTTTAGAAAGGAGGATGGAAACTCCCTTGGATTTTGGGATAGGGGAAGTTGCATGGTAGCTGTGGGGGAAAGAGTGATTTTTGAGTGTCGGTGTACTTTTGGAGCAGAAGTGAGTCTCCTGAAGGAAAACCACATCTGCTTTTGCGTTTCGCAAATTGGCTAAGAGTTGTGATAGTTTTTCTGGAGTGTTTAAACCTCTGGTATTGAAGGAGAGTACTTTCAGTGAAAGACCAGAGACTGTCATTTTGAAATGAGCCATGTCGGTTGTTTGGCGAGGCTGACAGATTATAGTGTCGTGTAATGAAAGGGAAGCCAGAGACCGGGAAGGAGGGGAAAGGACTAAATTTAGAGGGGTAGAAGGGAGGAGGGTGGAGTGGGACTAGAGAGGGTGTTAGAATGTACGAGGTGTGGATGAGAGGATTGTGGGAGCTGCCAGAGGGGTGAACTGGGAGTAGTACCGGTTATTGGGATTGCCCTGCAGTCCCTCTCAGTATATCGGGGGGAACCGGTTCGGGTCAGCGAAGGCTACCAGAGTCCGCTGTTGGTGGGGGTAGAAGGTGACGTTCGACCAAAAGAGGGAGTACTGTGTCCCTGTGAGGTCATATGGGTTGCGTAGGGAGGTGATGGGTTGCTCTTTCAGGAGCTGATCGAGGAAGGTGAGTGTCTCGTTGATCTCTTAAGACAATGCAGAGTTTACGTGAAGCTATGGTAGGAGAATATATAGTTTATGTAGAAGAGGGGGTTAGGTGGAGGAGTTTGGCGCTGCATGTAGGGTGATGAGCAGTGTGGTCATATCAATGCACAAATGGCATCACTGGTCTTTGATAGGTAATGATCATGAGTGGATTTGATGAGATGAGATTAAATGTATATACAGGTACAAGGCATTAAATCAGTAAGT
The DNA here is from genome assembly GCA_037952925.1 of Lithobates clamitans. NCBI lineage: Eukaryota > Metazoa > Chordata > Amphibia > Anura > Ranidae > Lithobates > Lithobates clamitans. The sequence goes on from JBBGZY010002433.1 coordinate 2,694,038, forward strand.
AAACTTGATAACTTGAAACTGTAAGCATGAAACATGAAACCGAAGGACTGTAAAAATAGTCATCCAGTATGTTGCAACTGAGGGATCATCATTTACATGACACAGGGTGTGGGAGAGTCCGCAAGTCAAAGACATAACTCAAACATTTTCACAGTATTAGGGGAGGTCAATCTTGTTCATATTGAAAGTATACCTGTGGGGATAGCGGTGGGATAATGTCAGGCCCTTGCTTCCTAATCCGAGGAAGACATGCTCAGCCCTGGTCTAGGGGGTAGCATTATGTGTATACGTCCCTTCAGGTTTGGTGAGGGAGTGTGTGTTGTGTACTAACTAGGAGTATGGATTTGCTCCTGCAAGTGAGGTATATCTAGGATTGGTGGGGAGATGTGGACTTCTTACCCGAGCATGTCTCCCTCATGTTTCAGGCGGCTGTTCTATGTCTAGAAGTTTAGAATTCTATGAAATAGGATTATCTAAGGTAGGCAAAAACAAATGTTTAAACCAATGTTTCACGACTAGACACAAAAACATTGTACTTCCAATGAGGGGAGCGATGGGAAGAAGAAAAGAGGGGGGGGGGGTAGGGAAAGGGAATAGAGGGGATGGTTGGGGTAGGCACAATCTTATTTAGGAGGAACAGAGTAGGGTAGAGGGAGAAAAGTAGGAGGGAGAGGATGGGTTTAGAGGATAGTTAGACTACTCGGCACAAACTTTAGTTAGGAGATGATCACTGTTTTCGTTCGGATCTTAGATAAGATGATGGACCAGGATCGAGCAGGAACAGGTTCTTTGGTATCTAATATGGGATGGCACATGTATTAGCTGATGATTGTAGTCCCTTTCGTGGTTGGAGCATCATATCGGTGCTCATGATGTCTTTTTTAGGGTGCAAGTCTTCATCCAGTGTGCTTGAAGTAATTGTAAGCTGCAAGCTGTCCTGCTTCTTGTAGTAAGGCAAACAATGTGTTATCATATTAGTAAGTGCAGGCAAGGTGCTTGTTATGTGGATGAGGAAAAAGCCTTGGTGAGGGAAGTAATTCGGGGATTCTTTGACTCCAGTTTATTCTGATTAACCGGTGTAGATTTATTCTGATTAACCGGTGTAGGTATGTTGATTAGTTGGGATACAGATCAGTACTGTAGCCAGCCTGGGTCACAAGGGAATTGATCTGTTTCTTGGGACCCTGTCAGGGCGAGTGGCATCAGAATAGGTATCCTCAGATAGGTATTAGAGGAAGAAGTTAAGTGTCAGTAACACTGGAGGTAGGGTATAGAACATGGAGTCCGAGTCCCTGTGCCATGTATTTGAGTAAGGGATATCCCAGTTACCTGTTTAGGCGATGCGTGCCCTGCGGTGTGCTGGAGAGGCTGTAGGACTACCATTCCGTGGTGCGCTCTGATCTCTCAGTGGGGAGCGAGGAGGTAGTAGATGAGGATGGCGGCGGCCGATACTGAAGTTGCCCGCTTCTGCAATTCCATCCATGGAGGTAGCTCGTTTGAGGGAGGAAGGGTGGAAGTCCGCTGTACCAGTCCGGTAGTTCTACTAGTGGGATATCCAATTGAGAACAAAAATGATCCAAGTCTTCCGGCACTCAGAGAGTCGCTGGATGACCTTGATGAAAGGCTGATAGGCCAAAGGGGAATTTCCACCTGTATAGTATGGATCTGGCCCTAAGGACATCCAGTAAGGCCCGCAGTTCTCTTCTTCGTTGCAGGCTGATGTTGGACAGGTCTTGGTAAATTTTCACCACCGAACCTTGAACGGTCATCTGATTGCGATTTCTGGGCTAAATGGAGGATTTTTTCCTTTAGCTGAAAATCCATAAGGCAGCAGACTGTGTCCCTGGGGGGATCAATGTCTCACCCCCTCGAGTGCAGTGCTCTGTGGATTCGCTCAAAGGAGATCAGCGTGTCTGGGGGCCTTTCCAGTAGGTTATTGAACACGGTAGTGACCGTTTGGGAGAGCTGAGTGGGATCGATCGATCCGGGACTCCCCTCACCCGCCTTCCGCAATTGTCGAGGTCCTCCATGTGACGGTTAATGTCCCTAAGATGGATGGCGTGGGATTCTGTTATCTGCTGCACATGACAAAGTGATGATTCATGGAGCGCTTGGGTTATTTCCACCTCCTCCACCCTGAGTGACATGGCTTGAATGTCAGATCTCATGTCAGTAATGGCCGCGGCCGCCATAAGTGTGTTTTTTATATCGGCCGCAACACTGCGGAGATCTTCGAGATTCACAGCAGAGGAATGTCTCTGCTCTGTGAGCAATCCGGCCGAGCTCCGGAGCGGTGGGGGCTGACGCTCGGGGAGCGGGACTCACGTGAGGAGGCTGCCTGTGATGTCTGCATCCTGCCCGTAGCGGAAGATCTCCGGTATCTGCCTGCTGAGCTGCGTTTCTTGTCCCCGGAGGGGGGGAGCGGGATCTTGTTGCTGAGACACTGCGGGATGTTCTCACCATGTTAAGGCTGTTTAAAGTGCTTAAAAGCTGAAATAGCTGGACCTCATGGAGCTCCAGTTCTACACGTCCATCTTGGAATGGCTCCAGACCACGCCCCCCAACTTCTAATCCTAACCCTAACCTAAACTGAACTCGAACCCTTTACCCTAACGAAAAAACATTATAATAAATGAATAAAAATAAAAGAAGAAATACAAGCTAATGGAAAGCTAAAAAAGCTGAAATACCTTGCAACAAATGATGCAACAGATAGTTTTCTCTATACAAACGCGCAAAAACACGCCAAAAACGCCAGCCAAAAACGTGCAAAAAAAAAATGCCGGAAAAGCGCTCAAAGATGCTACGCTCATGCTTACCAGGTATAGGTATGTAGGTTCGCAGGCTAGGGGCCAGAAGTGCCTGGTGTAGTTCCCCAAATTGACCACTAGATGTTGTAGAACTTTACCCATAACAATTTGATAAAAAAGAATGTTCTTTAGAAAGGAACATACACTCTACATTTATATTTATGCTACCAAAATTAGTGTGTGCTGTAAATTGACTCCAGCAATGTTCCTGTTTCTTCTTGCTGGAAGCTGCCATTTTGCTGAAGCTCAGAACCCCTGAGTAGAAGTAAATCATAAAGCGGAACTAAACCCATTGATTTAACATTCCTGGAATGCCGGGAGTGCTAACTGTCACATTTGCTTGCTTCCTCATCCAAACTGTCAAACAATCAAATGCCTGGTGTCATAACTTATCACATGTGCAGCACCGTGGCAGCTGCAGATTAGGCAGATAAGCAGCTTCCTTGGCTGTAAAGGATAGGAGCAGACATCCCAAGTCTCCCGCAAGGTTTGGGAGTCTCCCGCATCTCTGCTGCGGCTCCCGCACACCCGCAAGTGCCTTGCGATATCCCGGGAATGATCTGTGCAGCAGGAACAGCTGTGAACACCGATCTCCCTGTATAGCTTTTTAGCCGACAGCCGCTTCTCCTTCTCTCCCTCCCGTGGCTGTGAGCTAACAAGCTATACAGGGCGACTGGTGTTCACAGCTGTTCTCCGCCACACTGATCATTCCCAGCTGCTCCCTGTGTGCTCCTCCTCCGGCCCCCTTCATGTCCTTCTCTGCCCTCTCCGTGTTCTCCTCCTCTGTCTCCCCTCGTCCCCCACAGCCAGCTTCCCTCCTCTCCCGCTGGGTGTGGGGATCTGTCAGGATGGAGAGCAGAGGAAGGGACCGGTAAATATCTCATTTACCGAGTCCTTCCTTTTCTGAATTGGACACAGTGAGTGAGATCGCTCCTGTGTCCTGTGATAACTGAGTAGAGTAAACTGTGTGTTACTCTGCTTCAGTTTGAATGGAGGGGAGCCGCTGTCTCCTGTCCAATCATCTTCAATGCTGAGAAAGGGGTGGGGGAATCTGTGTCCTCAGTCCCTTTTTCTGTCTCAAAGGGGAGATGTCAGGGGTCTGTTTAGACCCCTGATATCTCACCAAAGCCCCCAAAAAATATAAATAAAAGGAATTGTAAAAAAAATCTAAAAATGTGAAGTGTAAAAAAATATATAAAATAAAAAATCTACTGACGTCACTCTACCAACACTGTCCACTGCCCCAACCCCCTCCCCCCAAAAAGCATTATGAAAAAAAATAAAAACCAATTAAATTGTAAAAAAAATCAATATGTAAAAATAAAAAACTACTGATACCATCCACTGCCACATACCCCCCACCCCCTTCCCCAGGAGCACTGTGAAAAATTATTGAAGGAGTGATTAAAAAAAAAAATTGCTGCGCTGGGGGGCGAATATTGCGGGCGTGGAGCGCCACCTCCCTGAAATTTGTTTTTGCAGGTTGGGGTGTCTGTAGGATAGGAGAGTTTAATTCTGCTTTAAGGCTGTCAGAAGATCGGCCTCTACAAACTCAGCAATGCCTAAAAATGCCTAAACTTGGGAGCAACTGAGCATGTGCAGAGCAGGGTGAGAAAGTGTAGTACTGGATTTTACACAGTAGACACTTATTTTTAATGTGTTACATAGCTAGACCTGCAAAAGTGGCCAGCCTAAAGTGATCTAGCAGGACTGCATTTTTTGACTAAAGTTCCACTTTAAGGTTCGGACACCTGTAGTGAAGAGTAGGCGTTGTAGCTGCCTAGGTAGCTGTTATAGGTACCACAGCTAGAAAGGGAGTCTGTATAAATAGTCCAACATGTATCCACCTGGGGAGTTTTTCATGGGGCAGCAGTGCAAGGACCAAGGCATGAAAGATGTAATCATGGAGGCTGTAGGGTCTGGGCCTTCCCCTTAACCACTTTAGCCCCGGAAGATTTTACCCCCTTCCCGACCAAAGCACTTTATGCGATTTGGCACTGTGTCGCTTTAACTGACAATTGCGCGGTCGTGCGATGTCACACCAAAACAAAATTGACGTCTTTTTTTTTCCCACAAATAGAGCTTTTTTTTGGTCACCTCTGCGGTTTTTATTTTTTGCGCTATAAACAAAAGAAGAGTGACAATTTTGAATAAAAAGCAATATATTTTACTTTTTGTTATAATAAATATCCACACAAAATATATATATATAAAAAAAACAATTTTTTTCCTCAGTTTAGCTCCATATGTATTCTTCTACAAATTTTTGGTAAAAAAAAATCGCAATAAGCGTATATTGATTGGTTTGCGCAAAAGTTATAGCGTCTACAAAATAGGGGATAGTTTTATGGCATTTTTATTATTATTTTTTTTTATTAGTAATGGCGGCGATCTGCGATTTTTATCATGACTGCGACATTATGGCGGACACATCGGACACTTTTGACACTATTTTGGGACCATTGTCATTTATACAGCAATCAGCGCTATAAAAATGCACTGATTACTGTGTAAATGACACTGGCAGGAAAGGGGTTAAACACTGGGGGGGCGATCAAGGGGTTAAGTGTGTCCAAAGGGAGTGATTCTAACTGTGGGGGGGATGGGCTACCACTGACATGACAGCGATCACTGCTGCCGATGACAGGGAGTGGTGATCTCTGTCATGTCACTAGGCAGAACAGGGAAATGTCTTGTTTACATAGGCATCTGTGTGACCGTGTGTATGCAAGACAAGTTTGAGCCAACATCCTTCAGAAAAAAAAAATGGATTTTGTTGTCGGAAAATCCTATCGTGTGTACAGGGCATAAGAGGGCCAACCTATATTGGGCAGGAATAGGTGCACGTGATCCTCTACCACATAGCGTGCACATAGAGGACACAAAGCCCAGCAAAAGTGCATATATTGCAGCTTACCAGTCCTTAGATGAGCTAGCTTCATTTGTTTTGTTTTTTTTATCTAGTATTCCTATGAATAACTCACTTTGTGTCCTAGAGTGGCTACACTCACTTCTTCACTCTATTTATGGAGGGAGCAATAGTTGTCAACCTGGCTGGACTCCAAACACATCTTCCTCTCTTCATCTCCATTATATATGTAGCGGTGCCCCGTGCCCCCCAGCCGCTGAGCCTTGTGGTCCACCTGTCACCCTGCCCAGCCCGGGATTCACTTCTCATTTACCTTAAGACAATGAACAGTTCATGTGCTTGTTTTTGTTGGTTTTATTAAGGGAATTTAACTTGGATGGGGTGAGGGAAATATGGGATGTCAGTGGATTGCATATCAATCAACTGATGGATTGTATATTAATCAATTGGGACAACTATGTACACTTCTCTGTACATGTCACTACTTGAGTCTTCTCCAGCACTTTCCTTGCTTGCAGACTAATCCTCTTCCTTCCTCCTGCACAACTCTTAATCCTCAGGACCAGCTAGCACATGGTGGTTAGGCCTGACACTGGCTCAGCCAGGCCTCAGCAATTGCCCTTTGCAGGCAGGGACCGCGGGCCCCTATTGTGTAGCAGAAATAGTGCTAGCTGTCCTACTGATGGACTACTGCTCCCGGTCAGCCCTCTTCAGGCCCTGCCAGCACTCATGGCTGCAACTGCCCGACTCCACTGCCCTGACATTGCAGTCCTCACTACTGGCTCTGCACCCATCTCTGACTGTTTCCTCTCAGTCCTCTCAGGTGTGCCTCCCCACTCCCCCTGACTGCGCATGTCACTCACCAGCCCTCCTGGCTGCAACCAGTGGTTCTCTCCTGATAACTTGCCTGACAGCCTTGCTGTCCTCTATTTCTCCTCCTGTGCCTCCTGTCCAGAACCTTCATGCTTTCTTGAAGGGCTCTGTCCTGCACCTGATCCCCAGGCCCAAGGTCACCCCCCCCCCCCCAGATTGGGGAGCTCCCTAAAAGGCCCCGCACACAATCTCCTGTTCTTCCTCCCTGCCAATCCAGGTTGGGGATTGGTCAGGGCTCCGTAGAACACCCCAAGCAGCTCCACCTCTCCTCCTCTCCTTTTAGAATGCTCTAGAAGAAAGATGGAGGTCTCAGTGAGGCTGCCTGTGAGTCACCAGCTACTAAACTTTGAACCACTCCCAGCCCACACAAACCAAAACAAACAGGCCTGGCTGCCAGCCAGGCCTGCCTAAATTTGCCTACATTACAGAACAAAAATCCTACTCTACCACCTGCCTAAGTAGAGTGTGCTACATATAAACATGGGAAGATTAGTAGTCTACAAAAGGAAGATAACATTGCTGTCAATTCAGTGCACAGGAAGCGCCAAGGACACCCCATTACTGGCAAGATCAACAGGTAAAAGCACGAGAATTCAGTCAGCGCAAAATTTATCTGTACCTAACAATAAGACACAAGCAGCTGAACACTAAGGTAAATATAAAAAAAACCCTTTACAAGTATTAAATAGAATAACAGTGCAGCGCTAAAAAAGCAACCAGCAAACTAACAAATTGCTCATGATAAAAAATCATTTGAAAGTCCACTTAAGTGAAAAAAGGTTGACAGAAAGCAGTCTCCTCTGCAGTGGTAAGGGTGCTCACAAATGTTCATAAGGTGCAACGCAATCCATGATTCCACCACCAGCTAGCCGAAATGCTCACCTCAGTTAGTGGACTAACAGGTAGGTCAAAACAGGCATTCACCACTCTCAGTGGTCATGGATGGAAGCTTAGGTAGGTAGATGGATGAGGTAGATAATCACACCACTTTACAAGACCGCACTCAGTTGTTGTCCATTTTCAGCAGTGGTATCATGTAATGTAAAAAGTATATATAGTGCACACAGTGTGGCTAAAATAACTTCCTTTATTTAAAACAGACAGGTACTCACATTTATAGCACTATAACCCTAGTGCTGGGATGGATGGTGTAATACAAGTCATAAGTATATAAGGTGGCTGCAGTGACGTCCTGGGGTACTCCCGCACGCGTATCGTCCTAAACGGGACTTCCTCAGCGGTAGAGGAGTCCCGAACGCCAAATGAATATATAAATAATGCCACTAATTAGGTTCACATGAATAATCAAGCTCCAGCGGAAGTCGTCCAATCAGCTAGGACCGCTCGAAGGTTAAGGAAATACTTCCTGTTGTCAATACCAGGTTGCTATAGCAGCCGCGACGTCATCGACGGCAGGACGCCCAGTCACGTGACCTGACATACAAGGGAGATACTTCCTATTTACACCTACAAGTCGCCATAACAGCCGTGGCATCATTGACGACATGACGCCCGGCCATGTGACCTAAACACATTACCAGCTCTAGCTGGAACACATATGGGGGAGAGAACTCCGCCCTTTCAAACCAACCCTCCCTATGGAGCCATTTCCAAGGTAACAGGTCAACTAAGCCACAGACCGCCCATATACAACCCGCTCTGTGAGATAGTTCAAGAGCCTGAGTATACATGTAGCTATAAATGGCTAAATTTTAAACCTTATACCTGGGATAGTTCGATGGATAACAGAACTAAGTTATAGTTATCCATATGGAAAATTAATAAATTATTCAAAAAATATATAAAAAGGGAAAGGACTGAACAATCCTCACTGGTTTTAAAATCGACATCATCGCAGCCACCTTTTAACACTAGTACAGTATATCATCACCATTCAATCTTCAAACATGTATTATCAACCCAGACATAATAAATAGATCCTGTATAAGTATATACTTTACAATAAAAATATTCCTTAAAAATTATAACCTGATAAAACACGGGGGGGGGGATTAATTATCAATCTGAAATAAAACAATTTAAATCAAATTCAACATTGAGCCCTGTAGGTACCCCCACTTGGGCCTCGTAGACCCAGAAGGACTCTTGGTGGCTCAATTGTCGAATAAAATTCCCCCCCTCCAGTGCGGGGTCACTCTCTCAACCCCCCAGAATTTGAATTTGGCTGGGTTGCGACCGTGACATCATTTAAAATATTTGGAGACATTGTGTGTGACCAGACCTTTTTTGATATTAGTCACATGTTCTCTAATTCGTATGTGTAGAGGTCTAGATGTTCTCCCTACATATTGGAGGCCACAATCACACTCCATGATATACACTACCCCTGATGTAGAACATGTTATAAAATCCTTAATTTGATAAACTTTCTTTGTTTCCGTGGCGACAAACTCTCTACCTTTTTTAACATTACCCTTAGCCTGTTTGCATGGTGGACATCGTCCACAGGCATAAAAACCTGTCAATATGTTGAATATTCTGTTTTCGAATAGGACTGGTGGATCAATGGCCCCAGGGGCCAATTTATCTCTTAAAGAGGGGGCCTTCTTATATACGAACTGGGGATACTCAGAGAGAACTGGACCAAGTACCCTATCCTGCTTGAGAATAGGCCAATGTTTACACACAATCCTTTCAAATGTTTTATATTGTACGTTGAAGTCCAGAATCATTCTTACGTTCCCAGATGTATCCTGTTTGTCCTTAGGACAATTGGACACCAATGATGATCTATCCAACACCCGGACACTCTCAATATCAATTTCTATATTAGATCTGTCATACCCCTTTTGCAAAAAGCGAGCTGACAACACCTGTGATTGTGAAAGGTAATCACTTTCATGTGTACAGTTTCACCTAATGCGTACAAATTTTCCCTTTGGAATGTTACACAACCACTGGGTGTGGTGGCAACTTCCGAGGGGAATGAACGCATTGCGATCGGTAGGTTTAAAGTGATTCTTTAACCTTAACCGTTTGCCCTCCTTCGAGATATCTAAATCAAGAAAGACTATCCGATCGCTGCTCACATTCCAGGATAGGACAATATTCCTATTGTTCCTGTCTAGCTTCTGCATGAATAAATCCAGATTGGGCCTGTCCCCTTTCCAAATCATAATGATATCGTCGATATACTTTTGGTAACAAACAAGTTCTGGGGGTGTATTTTTAAAGATGACATCTTCCTCCCAGTGTGCCATGAAAAGGTTGGCCACACTGGGAGCAAACCGAGCCCCCATCGCTACACCTCTCGTTTGGAGGTAAAACTGTTTGTTATACCAAAAGTAGTTTTTAGATAAACAGAACTTTAGATAATCCAAAATGAAATTCATATGTCTTCTAGTTAGGTCAGATGTTCTAAATGCCCACTGTACAGAAGTGAGAGCATCCTCATGGCTGATAATCGTGTACAAAGAACTCACATCTGCCGTTATCAAAAAAACAGAAGACGAAAAAGAGAGAGCCTCAAGAATCTGGATGATGTGTTTGGTATCTTTCAAGAAAGAACGGGTTTTTGAGACAATAGGTTGAAGGAAAAAATCAATGTAATGTGTGTAAAGAGTCGATCCCATTAACTATTGGCCGGCCTGGTGGATTAGTACTGTTCTTATGGATTTTTGCCAAAAAGTATATTATTGGAGTGCGACAGAATAATGGATCTAAACAGAGTGTTTCTTTGGTATTAAGAACTCCTATATGTTTCCCTCTTTCTACAAGTGAATGTAACTCCTCCTTAAACTGAAACATGGGATCCCTAGTGAGCATCACATATGTGTTATAATCACTAAGAAGATTCTCCATTTTGTTGTTATAATATGCTTTGCTAAGTACGACCAGGCCTCCTCCTTTGTCCGCTGGACGTATCACCAGATCTTTCTGCTCCATCAAGGATTCAATTCCCTTCTTAATATATGCTGGATCATGAGTGATTGAAGATCTTCAATTACCATATTTTTAAAGATATCAACATGTTTCGCATCCAAGATCAACAGGTATTTTCTGTTACCTTTTGTACCACCACCCCCTCCCTTTAGAATGTAAGCTCTACAAGCAGGGCCCTCCTGTACCTTTTGTATTGAACTGTACTGTAATTGTGTTGTCCCCCTTATACATTGTAAAGCGCTGAGTAAACTGTTGGCGCTATATAAATCTCGTATAATAATAATAATAATAATAATACTTGCTGAAAGTGTTCTTATCCTGAAAAATATAACCTAATGCAGCTATATGTCATGCTGGGTCCTCGTGGATCCTTTGCCCACAGCTCCCGGGTCAAACATTCCTGGCAGTTACCAGTGGAGTATAATCACGTGATCTCATTTTTAGCAGATTTGTAAGTATGGGCCCCTTATCATGACCCTCAACTTTTGGACTAATAGAATATTATTTACTATATTTGTTATACATTTCAGGGTTCAACTCTTTTTTTATTATTTTTTTTTATTATTTTTTAAGAAAAAAGAACATAACATTCATAAGAAAAATTCAAATTCAAAGACTAAACATATAAAAGAAAAAAAGAGATACAATCGTTACATTTAACAGTTGATATTTAACATTTGTAACATTCCTGAAGTATAAAAGGAAGAGGATACAAAATGTTATCCAAGTTAGATCTATACTTCTACTCTGGAATTTCCCACTCCAAATGTCCAACTTTAACAGTTTATACCATTTCTTCAGAGAGGGATGAAGTAAGAGAAAGAGGCAAAAGAAAGAGGGGGAGAGGAAGGCAGAGGAGGAGGGGGGGGAGGGGAGGAGAGGAGAAGGGGGAAAAAAAGGGGGGGGTAGAGGGAGCGGATTTGTTATATATTTCAAAACTGTTTTCATTTATAGATATTTGTGTGTGTATCAGCCCCTGGGGAAGTGAATGGTTATAAAAATGCATTTTCACACCCATCATAGATCGATTTCTGGAATACTGTATTTGGTTATGGAATATATTATGTCAATTACTACAAATCTGTTTGACAATATGGTACCTGTACGTGTTGATCTGTTGGTATTGCATTCACCAATAAATCCGCATGTAATTTATTTTACAAATGGATGTGTTGCGCCCAGAGGTGTATTTAGGTTTTGTGCTGCCCTAGGCCTGACTAAACTTGTGCACCCCCTAATTTAAATACGACCCACCCTTTCCTGTCAATGCCAAGCCCCTTCCTGTTTAAGACCCGCCCTGTCATCTGTAAACCACACCCTTTCCTCTTTAGGCCCCACCTTTTCTTTTTAGAGCTCCACCTCTTTCTCTCTGTACATTAACCACCTCCCACCCGGCCACTGCACATAAACGGCCGGGTGGTCATTTCCTTGTCCTGATTGGACGTTCAGGAACGTTCCTCAGAGCAAGTGCTCCAAGCACGGCCACAAGGCGCGCTGAGGCTTGGTCCTGTGATCATTATGATCACAGAATCCAGCTGAGCAGAGATCGGGATATGGGCGCTGTGATCGCCCCTCCCGATCACGTGACGGCTGTGTCCAATCACAGCCGTCACAATGTAAACAGAGACGCATGTGTCTGTGACAGTTCTCCCCGCCAAGCTCAGTGCAGGGGGGGGGGGGGAACTGCAGATCTGTGACAGCTCTCTGTGCGAGAATGATTTTACACAGAGAGCTGTTATAGATCTATATTTTATATTTTATAACAGAAACTAAGAAAAATGCTTTTTTTGTTTAAATGTTCAGTCTTTTTTTATTTGTAGTGTAAAAAATAAAAATCCCAGCGGTGATTAAATACCACCAAAGAAAAGCTCTATTTGTGTGAAAAAAAACATTAAAATGTAATTTGAGTACAGTGTTGCATGACCGCGCAATTGTCATTCAAAATGTGACAGCGCTGAAAGCTAAAAATTGGTCTGGGAAGGAGGGGGGTGAAAGTGCCCAGTATTGAAGTGTTTAAAAGTGGGTACCAAGTGCAGCCTCGTCAGTGCCCATCAAAGCAGCCTCGTCAGTGCCCATCAAAGCAGCCTCGTCAGTGCCCATCAATGCAGCCTCATCAGTGCCCATCAAAGCTGCCTCATCAGTGCCCAGCAATGCAGCCTAATCAGTGCCTATCAAAGCAGCCTCATCAGTGCCCATCAAAGCAGCCTCATCAGTGCCCATCAAAGCAGCCTCATCAGTGCCCATCAAAGCTGCCTCATCAGTGCCCATCAAAGCAGCCTCATCAGTGCCCATCAAAGCTGCCTCATCAGTGCCCATCAAAGTTGCCTCATCAGTGCCCATCAAAGCTGCCTCATCAGTGCCTAATAAAGCTGCCTCATCAGTGCCCCTCAAAGCTGTCTCATTAGTGCCCATCAAAGCTGTCTCATTAGTGCTCATCAGTGCAGCTTCACCAGTGCCCATCAATGCAGCCTCATCAGTGCCCATCAAAGCTGTCTCATTAGTGCCCATCAAAGCTGTCTCATTAGTGCTCATCAGTGCAGCTTCATCAGTGCCCATCAATGCAGCCTCATCAGTGCCCATCAAAGCAGCCTCATCAGTGCTCATCAGTGCAGCCTCGTCAGTGCCCATCAAAGCCAGTGTGAACTGAGCCTAAGCCTAGGTTCACATTGGAGCAACTTGTCATACGATTTGAGAAATCAAATCGCATGAAAAGTCGCAGGCTATTGGAGGCAATGGCACTGTTCCAATCTGTGCGACACTGATTTTGCAGCGTCGCACCGATTTGCAAAAGTAGTTTCTGTACTACTTTTGCCGATTTCAGGTGCAACTTCAATAGACATCTGTGAATGAAGACACACAAATGTCTATCAAGTAGCACCTAAAATCGCGCTGACTTTGCTACTTTGAAATCGCACTACTTCAAGTGAAATAGCGTGGTTTCAAAGTAGCATCAATGTGAACCTGGGGCTTAGAGATACAAGGAGCTATGAAAGGTTAACCACATATACAAGCAGACACTAAGGTGTTAAATGCCATTGATTCCACAATCACCAGCCTGCAGATATTGAGCTGTAAAGAGTTAACCATATATGTAAGCAGCAGTGTACATGTGTCCATTAAAGCAGAGTAGCAAAGCACAGCAAAGACACAAAGGGTTAAATATCACAGAGTGGTATTTCAGATCACAGGGAGATGAGAGGAGAAACAAAGTCAAAGCACAGATAAGTTCTGTGTGAGGTTTAAGGAGAGACAGTGAAGAGGATGGAGATTTTATTCTCACCCTCCGGGATATGCAGACTGTAGCTGAGTCTGTCCACTGAAGACACAATCCGACCTCGGGAATCACAACACTGGAGGAGACGCTGACAAGTTCTCTCACCTGTCTATGCAGAGGGGAGGGGGAGGGGAGGGGGGAACTGTGAGCACACGCTGTGTGTGCTCCATGTGAGAGACGCTCGGCCAGCAAAGCAATGGACTTTTTTTTTGGGGGGGGGCTTTTTTCGTGCAGGGGGGGCGCGTCCGCCGCCCCCCCACAAAGTGCCGCCCTAGGCCTGGTTGCACCTCATTTAAAGTCCCAAAGGGCAAATTGTTGCAATTCTCTATATCATATTTGAGAACCGATGAGCAGCCATGTGTTATATCATGTGTATTTTATGACTGGGCTGTAAAATGCATGCCCTGAAGAGCAGATAACAGTATTTGTACTCCAATATAAATCAGTCCTATAGTAATGAATTGATTTTCCACTTGAATTTTGCTGTAGTAGAACACATGCACTTCACCTCAGGGTAACAGGTTTGAACAAGGCCTTGATGTTCTTTGTTCCCTGTACTGTTATTCTGTATTTATTTAACCTCGCCGATCCTTTTTTTCTTATCGCCCATGTCCCTTGATCTGCAAATAAACTTTAATTGTGATTTATACATGGCAAATATCATATCTCCCATATTAAGAAATCTGATTTGAATACCTGAGTCATATAAAGTGTCCTTTTGTCTACATGACAATAGTTGTAGAACAGGTTCCCTCACATGCCTGAGAAGCCGCAGAGACATTCGACTTTCAGCGAATGATCATTCTGATTTCCCTGGACTTAGCTGGGCAGAGAGGAGTGCTACAATCTGGCTTTTCTGGTTCCTCTTATAGACCTTGTGACACAATGTAGGTGGCTGATGTGCCATGACCGGCCCATGAAGCTCACAATTCCTCGAGCCATGTGGGAGAGTCAGCTGCTGCTAGGGCTCCTGTGTCTGCTGCTCTGGGGTGAGTTAAATTGGGGGGGCGGGGGGTAACAATACATGGTGACTGCTAACACCCCTCTGGTTTCTAAGGACATAGCTTTTAGAGCTTTGTGATTGGATATGATCCTGATTTTTTTTAAAGGTGATATTACTAGCGTCCTGTATGTTATGTATTGTATGTTTATGCCACGCCTGTTCATGAACAGGATAATTCACGCTAAGTGGTTTTTGCATACCCCCCCAACTTTTTGAGATGGGAACGAGGAACACCTATTAGCAAAAGTATGTAGGCATAGGACAACACCCCCCGCCACGCCCCCTTAAATGAGAATTATACAAAAAAAAATTAGTTAAACCCACAAGGGCTTTTTTTTTTACCACTACTATTCCTTTATATTGGCTTTTAAAATTTACAAATGCAGCTATTTAGAAATTGGATGAAAGGTTTAGCGCTGGGGAACACTATTTGAAAGATAAAAAGTGCATTTTATATACAACTATATGGATCAGACCAAAATGAGGGACAAATGAGGAGGAAAGAGGGACAGAGGGACATTGCTCCAAATCAGGGACAGTCCCTCGAAATCAGGGACAGTTGGGAGCTAAGGTTTTTGACCTCTGAGCGATTAGTATTGATTACTGTTCAATCAGATAGTATTCTAGATGGATGTTAAACTGCCACTATGGATGGCCTCATTTTGCTATTGAGATGATCTTTCCTTTTTCTTGTGCAATATGTTTTATTAAATGTTTAATGTTATATTATATATATATATTTTTTTTATATATATATTTTATATATATATATATATATATATATATACACACACATTACATATTTTGTATTTGTTAAACATTAAACATTTTATATATATATATATATATATATATATATATATATATATATATATATATATATATATATATATAAATAAAATGTTTAATGTTTACCAAATACAAAATATGTAATGTATATATATATATATATATATATATATATATATATATATATATATATATATATGTATATATGTGTGTGTGTGTGTGTGTATATATATTCAGTTTAACAATACAATATCAATAAAATCAATTATGGAGTATCATATTAATTATTGACCTTTTCCTCATGACACAAGATGGGGTTAACATTATTAGGTAGCCTCCTAAGGTAAGTTGTTTTAGAGGTGTTGGAATGCCCTCATCCCTAAAAAAAAGAAAAAAAACCTCCATATGGGACTAGAATGGTCATAAATGTAAAAAAAATGGTAACAATTATATTAAGCTTTATTCGTACAAATACACAATCAAAAGGCAAAAGTCGAGCGTGTGTGGTTACACATAGATATACAGAATATACATTACTGCACGAAGAGAAACCACATTTTTCTTCATGTAGTAATGTATATTCTGTATATTCTATGTGTAACCACAAACGCTGGATTTTATTATTTTTAATGTGTATTTATACGAATAAAGCTTGAATAAACATTTACACATATTTCTTTACATTTACTGTATGTCCATTATACAGTAAAAACCTTGGATTGCGAGCATAATCATTCCAGAAACATGCTTGTAATCCAAAGCACTTATGTATCAAAGCGAATTTCCCCATAAGAAATAATTGAAACCCGCCGTGCTGCTTGCTTCCTTGATCTGGTACCGATTAGCTCCTCAGATGTCCAAATAGCCAGTCTCTAGGTTGGTTCAGGTGGTTGAAGCAATCATCCTTTGCCTGGCTGTAGATGTACGTTGATTCTCAGTGGTTGTCCAGCTTCGTGCGGATGATGAGTGGAGCAGATGGAAGCTGCATGTGTGGCCGGGCTGCTAAACACAGCGCTGTTTATGCATTTCGCTCAGCTGCGCGAGCTTCATCAGAACGATGCAATAGACTGGTCAGTGGGCTTATAATGGGAATGCTCCTCCCTTTTTAAAGTTACGCCCTTAAAGGGCCACTGCCTTTCCATTTAGGTGTTTCAATTTTAAAGAAATAAATGTATCAAAACAGCGCAAAAGGCTAAAAAAAAAAACAGTACAGTAAAACCTTGGATTGCGAGTATAATTCGTTCCGGAAACAGGCTTGTAATCCAAAGCACTCTTATATCAAAGTGAACTCCCCCATAAGTAATAATAGAATCTCAAATGATTCGTTCCACAACCATTTATTCATAGGTCTTTCAGTTTATAGTCCATATAAAAAGATTATAGCAATGTGACCAGGTTGTGTAACCATAAAATTTCCATCCACAAATGGAAGCCTCCACAAGGGAAGATGCCGGACCAACCAGCAAACAGCGGGAGGGGGTGGGTGCCGCTGGGGGGGGGGTGGTTGTTTGCTGCCCCCCCCAAAAGAAAAACACCAGCTGCCACTGAGTCTAAGGGAACCCCTGCTAAAAATTACCAAATCTACAACTTACGATACATTAGTGTGATGGTCAGTGGGGAAGAATGCTCCTTACACTTGTGGCCATTGGGAAGAATTCCCCCCCTTAGGGAGAGCTAAAAAAACAATGGTGTCAGTGGGAAGTTATCTGAGGGTCAGAAGTTTGTCATTGCTCATTGGACCCCTGGAAACCTCTGGAGGAACCCTTAGGGGTTCCACAGAACCCTGGCTGAGAAACTCTGTATTATAGCCTTCATAACTGAACCACCACTGGATATCTTATCTAAGAATGTTAGTATATAATAAGACAAAAGCCCTATATACCCTGTTTCCCCGAAAATAAGACCTAGCGTGATTGTCAGTGATGGCTGCAAAATAAGCCCTACCCCCCCAAATAAGCCCTAGTTAAAGTCCTTGTAGGTCTTATTTTCAGGGTAGGGTTTATTTTCGGGGAAACAGGGTAGGGCTAATTTGAGGGGTAGGGCTTATATTGCAGCCATCACCGACAATCACACTAGGTCTTATTTTCGGGGAAACAGGATATGGGACTATAATGGACATAAATGTGGTTTCTCTTCATGCAGTAATGTATATTCTGTATATCTATGTGTAGCCACACACACTGGATTTTTGCCGTTTTATTTTGTATTTGTACGAATAAAGCTTCATATAATTGTTACACATTTTCTTTACATTTATGACCATTCTAGTCCCATATGGAGGTTTTCTTAGGGATGAGGGCATTCCAACACCCCTAAAACAACTTACCTTGGGACGCTACCTAATAATGTTAACCCCATTTCGTGCCATGAGAAAAAATGAGGAAAAGGTCAAAAGTTAACATGATACTCCATAATTAATTTTATTGATTTTACATAGTTAAACTGAATATATATATATATTAAGGCTGGGAAAATTAAATATTAATTCCTAGATTAATCGTTAATTTTTTTGATCGATCAAAATTCTTTTGATCGGTACTCCCCTCTCTGCCGGCTTCCGGGTCTTTAAACTGCATCTGAGCACCACAAACCAAAAACACTATTTTGATAAATTTTTAATATGCAAAGCAAACTCCCCGATCCATCCATGTCTCTTTATTGATGGGTTTATTTGGCTGAAAAATCACTTTGAAAAACACCCCCCCCCCCCCCCAACATCTCTGGCCGTGGCCATCTTGAGTAAGGGCAGATGATTCATGTAGCATTTCATTCCTGGAATCCATCTGCCCTTAACTCAGGCATGCAGGCAGGAGGGTTTGCATAGCTGTGAAAGCCCCTCCTAAAGACTTCTGGGATGTATGACATCATTTGCCTAGGAAAGAAACCAGGAAGTAACAGAAGAAGTTTTAAAAAAGATGATTGAGATAGTGAAGAACACAATGGGGGGTTATTTACGAAAGGCAAATCCACTTTGCACTACAAGTGTAAACTACAAGTGCAAAGCTCACTTGAAATTGCACTGAAAGTGCACTTGGAAGTGCAGCTGCTGTAGATCTGAGGGGGACATGCAAGGAGGAAAATAAAAAACAGCATTTTAGCTTGCACATGATTGGATGATAAAATCAGCAGAGCTTCCCCTCATTTCAGATCTTCCCCTGAGATCTACAGCAACTGCACTTCCTACTGCACTTTCAGTGCAATTTCAAGTGCACTTTGCACTTGTAGTTTGCACTTCTAGTGCAAAGTGGATTTACCTTTCGTAAATAACCCCCACGATCTCTATTCCCCACCACCACCACCACCCGGCAGAACGGCGGTCTGCTTTGTTTACATAGGTAGACCGCCATTCTGCCTCTCCTGAGAACGATCGGCAGGTCCCGGGGGGAGATCGCATCCACTGGACCCGCTGATTGGCTCCTGCTGTGTCCAATCACAGCGGGAGTGGTTCGCCAGTGGTGCACGCCCCATTCCCTGTGCACAAAATCATGTACAGGTACGTGATTTAATGCAGGAGGGCCGCCCTGCCGCTGTACGTCGGCGTGGGGCGGTCCAGAAGTGGTTCAGGGAAGACTAGAGGTGACCCTAGAAGAGCTTCAGTATGATAATTGATTGCATCTCTATTACCTGTGAAGCTTTTACTTTTTCTAGTTCTCCTTCTCTAATACAGTAACCACTGTACATTGTGTCAATACGTACCGTATGTACGAAATACTGTACAGCAATATAACGCCTGTATGCTGTCAACCTTTATTTTCTCATTAAACTTTAATTAACAAAAAAAAATATTTTAACTGTGCATGAATTATCTGGTCAGATGTGCCATGTCACTTGAACTGACCAATGGGGTGCAGAGTAAAACCTGACTATTCCTGGAGACCATTGGAGGCATAACAGACACTGATCCTGGACCACTGGGAGATTGGTCATGGAGAGAGGCATGGATAAAACAAAGCAGAGGTAGAATGGCTACTCGAGATATACGGAGGGCGGGAGCTAGAGGAGAAAAAGGACATTCCCTATATAGTCAAAAGTATTGGGACACCTGCCTTTACACGCACATGAACTTTAATGGCATCCCAGTCTTAGTCTGTAGGGTTCAATATTGAGTTGGCCCACCCTTTGCCGCTATAACAGCTTCAACTCTTCTGGGAAGGCTGTACACAAGATTTAGGAGCGTGTCTATGGGAATGTTTGACCATTCTTCCAGAAGTGCATTTGTGAGGTCAGGCTCTGATGTCAACCGAGAAGACCTGGCTCGTAGTTTCCACTCTAATTCATCCCAAAGCTGTCCACAAGGTTTAGGAGTGTGTCTATGGGAATGTTTGACCATTCTTCCATTTGTGAGGTCAGGCACTGATGTTGGACGAGAAGGCCTGGCTCGTAGTCTCCACTCTAATTCATCCCAAAGATGTTCTGTCAGGCTGAGGTCAGGCCAGTCAAGTTCCTCCACCCCAAACTCTCTCATCCATGTCTTTATGGGCCTTGATTTGTGCACCGGTCCAAATCATTTGGTGGAGGGGGGGATTATGGTGTGGGAATGTTCTTCAGGGATTGGGCTTGGCCCCTTAGTTCCCTTGGTAGGCGTCAGCCACCAAGAAATTTTGGACAATTTCATGCTCCCAACTTTTTGGGAACAGTTTGGGGATGGCCCCTTCCTGTTCCAACATGACTGCGTACCAGTGCACAAAGCAAGGTCTGTAAAGACATGGATGAGTGAGTTTGGGGTGGAGGAACTTGCCTGTCCTGACCTCAACACGATAGAACACCTTTGGGATAAATTAGAGCGGAGACTGGTAGCCAGGCCTTTTCATCCAAATGATACTAATGGCGGTGATCAGCGACCTATAATGGGACCGGTGCGGCGGACAATCTGACACTAACTGACACTGAGTGGGAATTGACTAACTGCTACTGACATCACCAGTGACATTAATAGGGCGTACACACGGTCGGACATTGATCGGACATTCCGACAACAAAATCCTAGGATTTTTTCAGACGGATGTTGGCTCAAACTTGTCTTGCATACACACGGTCACACAAAGTTGTCGGAAAATCCGATCGTTCTGAACGCGGTGACGTAAAACACGTACGTCGGGACTATAAACGGGGCAGTGGCCAATAGCTTTCATCTCTTTATGTATTCTGAGCATGCGTGGCACTTTGTCCGTCGGATTTGTGTACACACGATCGGAATTTCCGACAACGGATTTTGTTGTCGGAAAATTTTATCTTTTTATTTTTATCTCCTGCTCTCCAACTTTGTGTGTCGGAAAATCCGATGGAAAATGTCCGATGGAGCCCACACACGGTCGGAATTTCCGACAACACGCTTCGATCGGACATTTTCCATCGGAAAATCCGACCGTGTGTACGGGCCATAAGGCTCTGCTTCCACTACTGCGACTTGTTTTGCGACTTGACACATGTCAAGTCGCATGACAACTCAAAACCCATGTATTTCAATGGTTCCCGTTCTAATTAGTGCGACTCAAGTCGCAGCGTCTCCAAAAAAGGTTCTTGCACTACTTTGTTCCGTCTTCGGTGCGACTTGGTCTCCATAGAAAGGTATTAAGTGGCAATGCAGTCGCATGTACATGTCTGACACCGCGACTTTGTTGCGACTTCCACGGGAGTCTACGGAAGCACATGATCTCTGCTCCTCCCAAATACATCACTTCCTATATTGATGTACGTGAGTGTGTAAGACAGGTAGGGGAAATAACTAAGCCAGATAAGGAATTACATCACTCTGGCTAAATCGCAGAACATCAAAGTTGCACAAAGTCGTCTTTAAAGTCGCATCAAATCGCAACATAAATCGCATTGTAAAGTCGCAGTGTAAATCGCGTGACTTTGGGGACGCAATAGTGGAGACAGAGCCTTATACAGTGATCAGTGATAATACTATACACCGTGGGTACTCAACCTGTGCCCCCCCCCCCCCCCCAGCTGTTGTGAAACTAAAAGTCCCATCATGCCTCAGCCTTTGGGAGATACGCTTGTAACTGTCAGCTTTAAAATCCCTCATTGGACTTGTAGTTCTGTAACAGCTGGAGGGCCACAGATTGAGTACCCATGCTTACACTGTCACTGTACTGATGGTGCTGGCTGGGCAGGGGTTAAATGTGCAATGTGTGCTGCTTTTTACGAAAGATCCTTTTCTTTCTTACCTCTGCTTTGCAGGGAAAAGAAACAGAGAGATTGTTCCTTCTGTGTACAGAGCCCTGTGTTGATTGTCAGCACAGGGCTCTGGGCTGTGATTGGAGGAAGCTGATCATCAGGTCTCGGCGATGAACCATTGGCCCAGAGCCTGCTGACAGCCTTTCCGCTGTGTACAGTGCCAGTACAGGCTGCCTGTCCGCAGTATATTGTTATAAAATTGTATGCTGAAAGTGGCTGTTTATGAGAGGAGAGCCTTCCTCCCACTCTCATGGTTTATACAAATCACAGATTTTTTATAATAAAGCTCAAATATGCTTGTGTCAGTATTTATGTAATTGTAACCTACAGTGGATATAAAAAGTCTACACACCCCTGTTAAAATGTCAGATTTCTGTGATGGAAAAAAAAAGAGACAAAGGTAAATCATTTCCACCTTTAACGTGACCTATCAACTCTACAACTCAGTTAAACAACAAACTGAAATCTTTTAGGTGGAGGGAAGTAAAAATAAAAAAAACTAAAATAATAAAGTTCCATAAGTGTGCACACCCTTAACCGCTTCAGCCCCGGAAGATTTGGCTGCTCAATGACCAGGCCATTTTTTTGCGATCCGGCACTGCGTCGCTTTAACTGACAATTGCGCGGCCGTGCGACGTTGCACCCAAACAAAATTGACGTCCTTTTTTCCCCACAAATAGAGATTTCTTTTGGTGGTATTTGATCATCTCTGCGGTTTTTATTTTTTGCGCTATAAACAAAAAAAAGGGAGACAATTTTGAAAAAAAAACACAATATTTTGTACATTTTGCTATAATAAATATCCTCAATTTTTAAATAAGCAAATTTTTTCTCAGTTTAGGCCGATATGAATTCTTCTACATAATTTTGGTAATAAAAATCGCAATAAGCGTACATTGATGGGTTTGCGCAAAAGTTATAGCGTCTACAAAATAGGGGATAGATTTATAGAATTTTTATTATTATTATTTTTTTTACTAGTAAAGGCGACGATCTGCGATTTTTTAATCGGGACTGCGACATTATGGCGGACACATCGGACACTTTTGACACATTTTTTGGACCATTGGCATTTATACAGCAATCAGTGCTAAAAAATTCACTGATTACTGTAAAAAATGTCACTGGCAGGGAAGGGGTTAACACTAGGGGGCGAACAAGGGGTTAATTGTGTTCCCTCTCTGTGTTCTAACTGAAGGGGGGATGGGACTGTCTAGGGGAGATGACAGATCGCTGTTCATACTTTGTATGAACACACGATCTGTCTTTTCTCTCCTCAGAGAACCGGGAGCTGTGTGTTTACACACACAGATCCCGGTTCTCGGTGTGCCACGAGCGATCGCGGGAGCTCGGGCGGTCATCGCACCCACTGGTCACCTGCATCGACTCCAGGGGGGCGAGCAGCTCATGCGCGCCCCTAGTGGCCACAGGGCGAAGCGACGTAGCATAATGTCGTTTTGCCCAGCCGTGCCATTCTGCCGCAGTAAAACTGTGGCGGCTGGTCGCCAAGCGGTTAATAAGCGAATATTTTGTTGAAGCGCCTTTTGATTTTATTACAGCACTCAGTCTTTTTGGGGTATGAGTAAAATAGCTTAAGAATGGAGAAAAATAAAGTTAAATAAATGATTGAATAGATTGTGGTAGTGCACTCACAGCATGATCTAAGGACGTCAATGGCTATTTAGAAACAGAGTTAACTCAGGGCCTGCACTGGCCATTATCAAAAATAGATTGTATAAGTACCTAAGAATAAAGGGACCGAAATTTGTATACAAAAAGAAAAAGAAAAGGAGAAGTGCTAAAGAATGTATTAAAGTGGAGGTCCACCTAAAAAAAAAAAAATATTAAAAGCCAGCAGCTACAAATACTGCAGCTGCTGACTTTTAATAAATGGACACTTACCTATCCCAGGGTCCAGCGATGTCGGCAGCCGAAGCCGATCAATCGATCGGCTCTCGGCAGCTGCGTTCACCATCGTCGGTGAGGGAATCAGGAAGTGAAGCGTTGCGGCTTCACTTCCTGGGTTCCCTACTGCGCATGCGAGAGACGCGCTGAGCGTCCTAACTGGTCCCCGCTATCTCCTGGGACCTGTGTGTTTTCCAGGAGACACTAGGGGGGGGGACAGGCGTGACTCCCGCGGGAGTCTATTCCCGTAAGTGGGTGCAAATACCTGTATTATACAGGTATCTGCACCCCCCTGAAAGGTGCCAAATGTGACACCGGAGGGGGGGGAGGGTTCCTGAAAAGCGGAGGTTCCATTTTTGTGTGGAACTCCGCTTTAAACATATTATTTTAGAAAGAATATATGTTTTTGAGAATATATACCTTAATCTGTATGTACAGTACATCATTGGTGACAGTATTTTATTTGGATGTTGTCTATCATTTTGTCTTGTGTGTGTTTGTTGTGTGTCCTCGTCCCCTGACTTATATGTCCATTTATAGTGTTAGGTGTTGAATGGTTGTATTTTCTATCAATTAAATTCACCATTATGCAATTCTGGTAATTATTTCCCTATGCGGCACTTGGTACTGTGTTGTTAGGTGTCCCAATACTTTTGACAATATAGTGTATATAAACTAGAGTAGACTTGTGGCTTCTAGCAATGGACAGCTGCTTTGTTTATCTGTAGAACTGTATGGCTTTTAGGGACATTTTTTTCTTTGGCATGCAAAGTATGCATTTCTGCTGTGTCCGCTGTAAATGATCCTTTTTACCAACTGATGTGAAACTGTGTTGTTTCCTGTTGGATCCATACAGAGAATCTATGCTCGGTTCTGAACTCAGGAGGTTGGTTTACTTTAGGCAAATACACTGTGCACTCTGCAAGGTAATTTTCTCTAGAGCTTGGTAAATGAGGTGAAGCTTCACTTTGCAAAGAGTACCCAATCACATGCAAGGAAAATACTGCATTATTGCTTCCACATGATTGGATAATGAACGTCAGCCTGTAGGCAGGGGCAGTCTGTATTCACCATTGCGCTCGTTCTCAGCGGCAAGGCAAATGGGAGAGGAAGGTAAGAGAAGCTTCGTATCTCTGTCATTTTCTCGGTCGCTCGGGCAGTGATCCAGTTGGATGCACATTCCCCATGCGACTCTGGCAGCCATCTTAGGTCAGGCAGAGCCTTTTTGCATTTGCTTACAGCGGCTAGAGCCTGTATTCCGGCTTTTATGGAAAAGTGCAAGTTCCCCTACAATTTCACAAGTGGAAGACAAGAATCGCGGATATCCAAGTTATGAAGAATCTAACCATGACTTTAAAGGAGCAAGACGACAAATACTGGAAGATCTGGACTCCCTATTTCTTCTATAGAGATCAGACACTACTGGCATAACAGCCCGCAGAGTACCCGGTGGAGTGAACAAGTCAAGGAAGCTTCCCTGGCCTGTCTTACCTGCCCCCCCTTTTTTTTCCCTCTTCATATCTATCTCTCTACCTGGCTTTCTTTTATCTTTTTCTGTTCTTATTTCTTTACGAGACTGGACCTTTTGGATGCTCTCATACAGTAATTCTCTTCAAAAACTAGAAAACCCTGTTCGGGGAATTAGCCGAGACCCGTGATCAAGCATCCAGACTTACGGATTGGGCTACAAGGCTGACTTTGTTCGTTTTTGCATACATGCCAGTTGCTATGATGTGTGTTGAATACTAATGATGTTGAGCTGTTTTTTGCTTTGTGTACCATAATGTTCTTTTTGATGATGGTTTTTGTATTATTTCTTGACCTTTAAATAAAGGATAAAAAAAAAAGACTCCGACCCCTGAGTTTGGCACGCTTCATGCATGTGGACAGGTTAGGGACAGTGATAGCAATAGGGAAAGGTTCCGGTGGAGTAGGAAGAGAGCAGGGACTATGCCTACTTCTTCAGGAAGCTTCTCATTTGGGTCAGACCAGCTAGGCAACACTTTGCTCCCCGTGGAAGACACTGATGGCATCCCTGGGTCTTCTGCTACTTGGTTGTAAGTGGCCCTGGATGGGTGATCTTCTCTCTGGGCCTTTTTGTGCTGTTGACTTTCTGTTTCAATACAACGTTCTTGCAAACCAGAATGCTACTAAATTTCACACCACGCTGCACCTAGCCAGCAAGCAGAGCTTTGCCTCATTTACTAAGTTCTGAAGCAAATGCACTTGTAGAGTGCACCGTCTATTTGCCTTTAGTAAATCAACCCCAATGTGTCCCCAGGCTGGAGCTTTTGGTCCAATGACTAGACTAGACTTCAGTCTACCATAAACATGACTTCTATAAATTAAAGCAGCATTTCTCAACCGTTTTTACCCCTGAAGAACCCTTGAAATAAACTTCAGGTCTCAAGGAACCCTTACTGAAACCAAATAATTGGAAGTCAGTGGAAAATTGCTCTTACTTTGGTGGCAAGAATGTCCCCCTGTACGGTGGTTGCCAGAACGCCACCCTTAGAGACAGCTAAAAAAAGTTAATTGGTGTCATGTAACTGACTCTGCCAAATGGTGTTGACTCTGCAACTATGCAGTCACCATTAAATGGGAGGTCAATCAGCCACAGCTCATGGAACCCCTAGCAAACTCTGGTGGAACTTTAGGGTTCCTCAGAATCCTGGTTAGAAATTACTGATTTAAAAGGAAACTCTAATTGTTTGCAAAATTCAAAATTTGTAAATGAGAACATCTTGGGTTTTGGGGGCACTGAAAATCTATGCCATTTCATTTATAATTCTAATTTGGGCAGTTTTTTGAACTGGCACGTTTTACTTGAAGATTACATTGGGATATAAGAGGATGGTAACATTGATATGTAAAAAAAAAACATACAGCTGGTCATACATGCACAGGGTTTCTACAGGGGAGAGTAGTTTGCACCAGCTCTGACAATATGCATGTACAGTATCTCACAAAAGTACACCCCTCACATTTTGTATAATATTTTATTCTATCTTTTCATGTGACACCACTGAAGAAATGACACTTTGCTACAATGTAAAGTAGTGAGTGTACAGCTTGTATAACAGTGTAAATTTGCTGTCCCCTCATAATAACTCAACACACAGCCATTAATGTCTAAACCGCTGGAAACAAAAGTGAGTACACCCCTAAGTGAAAATGTCCAAATTGGACCCAATTAGCCTTTTTTCCTCCCCAATGTCATGTGACTCGTTATGGGGCGTACACACGGTCGGACTTTTCGTCTACAAAACTCCAACGGACGCCGACGGACTAAAGCTGGCTGGTAATCCGATCGTGTGTGGGCTTCCCCGGACTTTCAGCGGACTTTTTCAGCCTCAAATCCGACGGACTTTAGATTTGAAACATGCTTCAAATCTTTACGTCGTAACTACGACGGACCCCGAAATCCGCTCGTCTGTGTGCTAGTCCGACGGACAAAAACCCACGCTAGGGCAGCTATTGGCTACTGGCTATCAACTTCCTTATTTTAGTCTGGTGTACGTCATCACGTACGAATCCGTCGGACTTTTGTGTGGTCGTATGTAGGCAAGTCCGTTCGTTAGAAAGTCTGCCGCAAGTCCGCCGAAAGTCCGCTGGAAGTCTGTCGGACAGGCTGTCAGACTTTTGTAGACGAAAAGTCCGACCTTGTGTACGCCCCATTAGTGTTACAAGGTCTCAGATGTGAATGGGGAGGAGGTGTGTTAAATTTGGTGTTATCGCTCTCACTCTCTCATACTGGTCATTGAAAGTTCAACATGGCACCTCATGGTAAAGAACTCTCTGAAGAGCTGAAGAAAAATAATTGTTGCTCTACATAAAGATGGCCTAGGCTATAAGAAGATTGCCAAAACCCTGAAACTGAGCTGCAGCATGGTGGCCAAGACCATACAGCGGTTTAACAGGACAGGTTCCACTCAGAACAGGCCTCACCATGGTCGACCAAAGAAGTTGAGTGTACATGCTCAGCGTCATATCCAGAGGTTGTCTTTGGGAAATAGATGTATGAGTGCTGCCAGCATTGCTGCAGAGGTTGAAGGGGTGGGGGTCAGCCTATCAGTGCTCAGACCATATGCTGCACACTGCATCAAATTGGTCTGCATGGCTGTCGTCCCAGAAGCAAGCCTCTTCTATAGATGATGAACAAGAAAGCCTGCAAACAGTTTGCTGAAGACAAGCAGACTAAGGACATGGATTACTGGAATCATGTCCTGTGGTCTGATGAGACCAAGATAAACTTATTTGGTTCAGATGGTGTCAAATGTGTGTGGCGGCAACCAGGTGAGGAGTACAAAGACAAGCGTGTCTTGTCTACAGTCAAGCATGTTGGTGGGAGTGTCATGGTCTGGGACTGCATGAGTGCTACTGGCACTGGGGAGCTACAGTTCATTGAGGGATCCATGAATGCCAACATGTACTGTGATATACTGAAGCAGAGCATGATCCCCTCCCTTCGGAGACTGGGCCGCAGGGCAGTATTCTAACATGATAATGACCCAAAATACACCTCCAAGACGACCACTGCCTTGCTAAAGAAGCTGAGAGTAAAGGTGATGGACTGGCCAAGCATGTCTCCAGACCTAAACCCTATTGATCATCTGTGGGACATCCTCAAACAGAAGGTGGAGGAGCGCAAGGTCTCTAACATCCACCAGCTCCGTGATGTCATCATGGAGGAGTGGAAGAGGACTCCAGTGGCAACCTGTGAAGCTCTGGTGAACTCCATGCCCAAGAGGGTTAAGGCAGTGCTGGAAAATAATTTTGGCCACACAAGATATTGACACTTTGTGCCCAATTTGGACATTTTCACTTAGGGGTGTACTCACTTTTGTTTCCAGCGGTTTAGACATTAATGGCTGTGTGTTGAGTTATTTTGAGGGGACAGCAAATTTACACTGTTATACAAGCTGTACACTCACTACTTTACATTGTAGCAAAGTGTCATTTCTTCAGTGTCGTCACATGAAAAGATATCATAAAATATTTACAAAAATGTGAGGGGTGTACTCACTTTTGTGAGATACTGTATATAGGTCACAGCCAGCTTATAACATTGATAGACATTCACTCAAATATTGTTTAGCTTAGTCGGAGGGCACAGAATTTTATGGGATGCATGAATGCAACTCTTGAATACTTTGTTCCAGGAATTATTTTTGCACACTACAATCTCCCAATGTAATCTGCAGGACTGAGCTGTCAGTTTGACGGGTGGAAAAATGAGACGTCACCAGCACTCTGTTGCAAACATATACACATTTTTATTAGTACAAAGTCAGATCAGTCAAGTAATGCTTTGGGGTCACACAGAGCCCCATTTCTCAAGAATAAATAATAGTAATAAATGCACATTTTTTTGCAGGTAAAAAAATGTGCATTTATTATTTTTTTACCAGGAGCCTGGAAAGCATTACAGAGCTCCTGCAGACTTATCAGTGTATCTGTCTGCTCGTACCTTGTATATTCAGGCAGTTACGCACTGATAGCAAGAGGCAATGAAGCACCAGACCGTTCTGTCTGCTCGTACCTTGTATATTCAGGCAGTTATGCACTGATAGCAAGAGACATGGAACTACCAGACCGTTCTGTCTGCTCGTACCTTGTATATTCAGGCAGTTACGCACTGGTACCAAACCATTCAACAGTGCCCTGGTAGTTCATTGAGGACTACAAGCTGACAGTTGCAAAGGCTGTTGGAATTTGTAGTTTCCCATTCACAGAACTCTATTTTTTTTTTTAATAGTGACAGCGAGAGGGGGGAGAAGATCCTACTAGATGGAGCGGATCGGGGAGACGCTGCAGGAGTGGGAACATGCTACACGTTTCATCCTAAAAATGGGTGGAACGTGTAACATGTTCCCAAAGGTGAACTTATCCTTTAAATGTTTGTGCGGCACCATCCGCTACCATCATTACGCGTACCAATCTGTTAATATGGACGTACACTGTAAAGAGTGTAGTCCTCATCTTATGATATACGTTTGCAGGTACGTCTGCCTCTTCCTTAAGCGGCCCTGCTCTATACTGTTCAAGTGATCCCCTAGAACATGGGTAGGCAACCTTAAAGAGCTGGAGATCTACCTGAACAACATGGGAGAAGTCAAAGATCACCGGACACAGTGTCGCCTCCTCACACCTTACGGCAGACTTTGTCCGGCTGACTTTTCGACGGACTTTACGATGGACTTTCCGAATGAACGGACTTGCCTACACACGATCAACCAAAGTCCGACGGATTTATACGTGATGACGTACCACCGGACTAAAACAAGGAAGTTCATAGCCAGTAGCCAAGAGCTGCCCTAGCGTCGGTTTTTGTCCGTCGGACTAGCATACAGACGAGCGGACTTTTCAACCGGACTCGAGTCCGTCTGAAAGATTTGAAACATGTTTCATTTGTAGGTTCGTCCAACTTTTGGGGAAAAAAAGTCAGCTGGAGCCCACACACGATCAAATTGTCCGACGGACTCAGGTCCGACGGACCAAGTATGCCGCAAAGTCCGGTTGTGTGTACGCGGCATTAGGGCTCGTTCACACAAAGTTGGGGGGGGTTGTAGTCCAGACTGAGATCTACCAAACACCTGTCTGCAATCTACCGGTAGATCGTGATCTACTCGTGGCTTACCCCTGTCCTAGAACAATGCTATAAGCTGATCTTCATGTTTTCCCTCTGTGGAGTACTTTCTCCCTTTATACCTATAAAGTGTAATACTGTCACCATCCCCTCAGGCATTGTAATTGGGAATTCTAGTAGTGCCCTGGTGGTCACCAGAACAGGAAAAAAAGCAAAAAGGTTTTGCTGGAGCTCCGTTTTCCTTACCGAGTGGGTGGCATAGATTCATGATTCACACTTTGTTTCTGCGGTAAATGGCATGACTACTTAATGGTCCTCAGGCCACATCTATACAGTTTTATACTGGATCCCATTGATCATTAACATATTATTGATGGGTTTCAGCCAGACTGCAGTGCTCAGAGATCTGTATCTTGGTCTGAGTAGTCTGCAAATCCAGAGCCATTAGTCATTAAAATATGACTGTAGTTACAAAGTACAGAGTAATATGATTTTAGTAGCACTAAATGGAGTCTGTTAAACATGTTTTGTGTGGTTTTTAAATATATACAGTATGAATGTACCCGAGCATTACTTGGTTTAGGTTGAAAGGTTGCTCTTCTTGTTATAAATAGAAAAACTGGTGTATATCGCGCTGATATTTATCTAATAGCAGCTGGGGCGGACTGACCATTCGGCCACTCGGGCACTGCCCGAGGGCCCCAGGCCACTATGGGGCCCCATTAGGGTTGCCAGCCTTACCGACATCCTTTTGGTCTAAAAATCCCGAGATTATAGCTGCCCCACCTCTAAAGTACCTTCTCAGCCAATAGAAACATGTCTGTGTATACTGTGTGTACATGTATCTGTATACTGTGTGATTGTATACTGTGTATGTCTGTGTATACTGTGTGGCCCCATAATCTCTGATTGCCTGGGGGGCCCCGTAATCTCCTATTGCCCGGAGGCCCCATGAGTTGACAGTCCGCCCCTGAATAGCATCCAGTACAACACTACGACAAGTGTAAATCAAAAAATAGGTGACAAGTCAAGTTTTTTGTGCAGCGCTCAAAAAAAATGAAAAATTCATGTATATACAAACTAATATACACTGTGCAATGACCGCAAAGACTAATGATAATGAAAAAGAGATGTGGAGTTCACACCCAAACTAAAGTCCATGTGCCATCATATAAAGATTCTTTTGAAACATAAACACAACAGTCTTTGAATAGACGGTGAAAACAAATTGTGTGACTAGAAGTGGGATTCCACGTGACATCAATGTTGAGGTGAAGAGACAGACAATGGAACCACCACCGGTTAGTGAGGAGGCTTACCGGAGTGAGAAGACTCAAATGGGCATATGCTCAGGGAGTCAACAAGGCTTATGGTGCAACCACCAAGATATGGGACCTGCACATCTGGGCTCCAGATCAAGTTGTAAGACAATCCAGTTCAAGAGATGTCACCGGGAAGCAGTCCTCAGAAGCAGCCAACTTATCAGACCAAATCCTCTCAAGTGTTCAAAGTAGCATGATAGGTTAAATTAGATGAGTTCAGTATGTGGTGAAAATTGCCAGTCCTGGAGTCTCACAAACGTCATGTTTGCCGTCCTGTTTTCCCTTCAGGGAGGGAAGGGAAAGCAGTTACAATGTTAGTGCAGCTCAGTAGGGGAGGTCACTGTACTAATTTTGCATAGTTAGTACAGCGGCTTCGACCATAGCTGGCAGTTTGTTTTCATTCTACCTGCTGGGTTGAGGTGCAGGCCAGTCAAGTTCCTCCACCCCAAACTCGCTCTTCTATGTCTTTATGGACCTTGCTTTGTGCACTGGTGCGCAGTCATGTTGGAACAGGAAGGGGCCATCCTCAAAATGTTCCCACAAAGTTGGGATCATAAAATTGTCCAAAATGTCTTGGTATGCTGAAGCCTTAAAATTTCCCTTTCCTGTAACTAAGGGGCAAAGCCCAACCCCTTAAAAAACAACCCCACACACCATAATCCCCCCTCCACCAAATGATTTGGACCAGTGCAAAAAGCAAGGTCCATAAAGACATGGATGAGCGAATTTGGGGTGGAGGAACTTGACTGGCATGCACAGAGTCCTGACCTCATACTAATAGAACATCTTTGGGATGAATTACAGTGGAGACTGCGAACCAGGCCTTCTCCTCCAACATCAGTTCCTGACCTCACAAATGGAAGAATAGTCCCATAGACACACTCCTAAACCTTGTGGACAGCCTTCCCAGAAGAGCTGAAGCTGTTATAGCTGCAAAGGGTGGGCCAACTCAATATTGAACCCTACAGACTAAGACTGGGATGCCATTAAAGTTTGCGTGTAAAGCCCGGCATCCCAATACTTTTGGTACGATAGTATGTATGTGAATATATATATATATATCTATATATCTATATAGATATACAGTATCTCACAAAAGTGAGTACACCCCTCACATTTTCTTAAATATTTTATTATATCTTTTCATGTGACAACACTGAAGAAATAACACTTGCTACAATGTAAAGTAGTGAGTGTACAGCTTGTATAACAGTATCAATCTGCTGTCCCCTCAAAATAACTCAACACACCACTGGCAAGAAAAGTGAGTACACCCCTAAGTGAAAATGTCCAAATTGGGCCCAAAGTGTCAATATTTTGTGTGGCCACCATTATTTTCCAGCACTGCCTTAACCCTCTTGGGCATGGAGTTCACCAGAGCTTCACAGGTTACCACTGGAGTCCTCTTCCACTCCTCCATGAAAACATCACGGAGCTGGTGGATGTTAGAGACCTTGCGCTCCTCCATCTTCCATTTGAGGATGCCCCACAGATGCTCAGTAGGGTTTAGGTCTGGACACATGCTTGGCGAGTCCATCACCTTTACCCTCAGCTTCTTTAGCAAGGCAGTGGTTGTCTTGGAGGTGTGTTTGGGGTCGTTATGTTGGAATACTGCCCTGCGGCCCAGTCTCTGAAGGGAGGTGCTCATGCTCTGCTTCAGTATGTCACAGTACATGTTGATATTCAATCATTCCCTCAATGAACTGTAACTCCACAGTGTCGGCAGCACTCATGCAGCCCCAGACCATGACACCCCCACCACTGTAGGCAAGACACACTTGTCTTTATAATCCTCACCTTGTTGCCACCACACACACTTGTCACCATCTGAACCAAATAAGTTTATCTTGGTATCATCAGACCACAGGACATGGTTCCAGTAATCCATGTCCTTAGTCTGCTTCAGCAAACTGTTTACAGGCTTTCTTGTGCATCATCTTTAGAAGAGGCTTCCTTCTGGGACGACAGCCATGCAGACCAATTTGATGCAGTGTGCGGCGTATGGTCTGAGCACTGACAGGCTGACCCCCCCACCCCTTCAGCAATGCTGGCAGCACTCATATGTCTATTTCCCAAGGACAACCTCTGGATATGACGCTGAGCACGTGCACTCAACTTCTTTGGTCAACCATGGTGAGTCCTGATCTGAGTGGAGCCTGTCTTGTTAAACCGCTGTATGGTCTTGGCCACCGTGCTACAGCTCAGTTTCAGCATCTTGGCAATCTCCTTATAGCCTAGGCCATCTTTATGTAAAGCAACAATTCTTTTTTTCAGATCCTCAGAGAGTTCATTGCCATGAGGTGCCATGTTGAACTTCCAGTGACCAGTATGAAAGAGTGAGAGCCATAACACAAAATTTAACACACCTGCTCCCCATTCACACCTAAGACCTTTTAACACTAACGAGTCACATGACACCGGGGAGGGAAAATGGCGTATTGAGCCCAATTTTAACATTTTCACTTAGGGGTGTACTCACTTTTGTTGCCAGCTGTTTAGACATTAATGGCTGTGTGTTGAGTTATTTTGAGGGGACAACAAATTTACACTGTTATACAAGCTGTACACTCACTACTCTACATTGTAGCAAAGTGTCATTTCTTCAGTGTTGTCACATGAATAGATATAATAAAATATTTACAAAAATGTGACTTTTGTGAGATACTGTATATATACACTTAATTTATATATCAGTCCACTGTGCCTCGGAATTACATTAAGCTCATAAAGTCAATCCACACCTGTCAAGTTGACAAGTATAATACATTTTTTTTGGATTGAAAATTCATTAGAAAACTGGATCCTTGTTCCTCTACGCATTTCTCGGATATGCTCCATTTCCTCAGGAGGATGAGAAAGACTATTATGAGTGACTGTGGGTTCTGAGGCGCATAAGTGGGGTCCCTTGGGCGAGCGCAGGGCCATCACAGAGAGACCCCTAACTGAAGTCTCATGGTAGTCGAGGGCCGTGAAGGAAATATACATCTCCAATGGGGGAAAATAGAACCCCATTTATGACCAGGCACTCCGGAACCTTGAGTCACTCATGTTAGCCTTTCTCGTCCTCCTGAGGAAGCAGAGCATATTTGAAAAAATGTCTCTTCTCTTTATTTTATAAAACTCTTTTTTTTTTAATGGTAAATCTGTTAATAAACCTTTGTACTTTTTTTATGAATATAGTTGAAATTCTTGGACACCTCAAATTCTGCTCAATCTTTTTTTTTTTTTTTTTTGGTACATTTGTAAACGTTTTGAAAATTGAGCCTATTGTATTGTACATTTCAGAACAAGAATATGGGAGTCAGAAAGAAATCTTTTACATTTTTCATGTAATGTTGAACACTTTAGAGGTGTGATATATAACCCTAGCAGGATCAGGCTTATGCACTATATCCTACAAACAAGGAAGAGGCTAATAAGGATTAGCCTATCTGAGCTGTGATAAACAGTTGGAGTCAAGCCATGCAAATGCATGCTAATCAAATCTAATCCTATGTTATGCTCAGAAGCATGGTGAAAAACTTCAAGGCATCATTTTCATGTAATGGTATATTGAATCTGTTAGCAAACAAACTAAATTACCCCCAAGCATTTAGTTAAGCTATCACTGTTTACAAGGTTGTGTAAAAGTTATAGGATCATTTCCAGTTGTCACATCTCCAAGGCTGCTCAGAAAATAGAGTGTGGATATAATATGATTTTCCTCATATGATGTGTCATAATCACAGACGTGGATGAATAATGAGCTGGTGATAAGAGAAGTATGGCCGTTTTTTTTTTTGCACATTTATACTTACCTAGGTGGATGCAACATCAGTCTGATGCTGCATATTTCCCCTGCCAGCTCTAACACTGAGAACCGAGCGATCTAATACCGCCAATCGCTCGGTTCTTACAGCTCTCTGCTCTGCCCCTCCCTCCCCGTGCTCGCTGGATCCCTGGGCTTGTGGAGGGGGTAAGAGCAAGGGACTCACTGAGAGGCCGAGCCCGGTGCCAGTCCCGGCATGTGGGCGAATCCCGACTTCATTGTCGCGATCTTGCGCAGGCCTGGACCGGCTCTGTGACGTCAGCCGACAGCGGGCTTCAGCCTGCTGTCTGCTGAAAACAGGTCACAGGTGTGCAGAATAAACTGCACTCCTGTTAGCCATAGGAGAAGTACAGCCAAATGGGCTTTGGTTGTGCTTCTCCTTTAACTCTACCAGAGCCTCTTTCAACCAGGATGCCCAGGCACCTTGGGGTGCCTTGAGGTTTCTTCAGGGGTGCCTTGGCAAAATGGCAAAATGTCTAAAAATTGCCCAAAAATCGTATACAAGCCAGCGTGTGGATGAAGCCTGGCTTTTAGTTACACAAAGCCACAGGTTTTCATTGTGCACCAACCTTCTAGCTGCCAGCATCTTAACAACCAAAGGCATCATCATCTATGTCAGTCACCTGCATAGCATCCTTGTTTGATCCTCCCCTGCCTCTCTCCATCAGTGCTGGGGTCACATTAGCTGAGTGATGGAGAAAAACTGAGGGAGAAGAGAAACACTGGAATACTAGTCAGCACCAGTTTGCAAAAGTGTATTTGCTTTGGAAGAATAAATCACCTCTAACGTTGGGTGTTCTAATTGGACATGTGGATGTTGCTGCATTATGTAAAACTATTAGAATAGTTTTTACATTTTAGACTGGGGTGCCTTGAAATTGTCCATAATTTTTAAAGGGTGCCTCGAGACTGTCCATAATTTTTTTTTTAATTATTATTATTTTGATTGTAATTTCCGGTTGTCAGATACAAAACAGAGCTTCTTGGGCATAACCAGGCTCAGCTCACAACAAAAAAAGAAATAAAGAAAACAATAAAAACAAGAATACATCCTAAAACAAACAAAAACAGTACATTCTGACCCCCCCCATGCCGATTGGATTACAGGATTTACACCAAACAACCTTTAGTACCAGGCTTAGTAATGAGAAGTATACTCTCCTAGAACCTAGGTACCCAGATAATCAATCACCCGGTGCGGCATATACAGAAAGGTTCTACTAACCTAGGAGGGATTAATTGCATATCGTGCTACTCAATAGTTATCTAGAGAGTCTGTGTTTGTGGATGGAGATTCCACCCAGATATTCCACATTTTATGGAACTTCCCAGCACAACCTCTAGATCAGTGGTTCTCAACTCCTTTCCTCGGGACCCACTAACAGGCCAGGTTTGCAAGATAACTAAAATACATCACAGGTGATATCATTTGCTGCTCAGTGATTGCAGTATTCTAGTCTGCATTTCCCCCAAGGTAATACATAAATTCTGGCCTGTTAGTGGGTCCTGAGGACCGGAGTTGAGAACCACTCTTATATAGTAGTAGGGCTCTGTTAACTAATCGCTTCCAAAAATTAATGGATGGTACAACAGGGGTTTTCCACCGAAGCACAATGGCCTTACGTGCATAGTAAAGTAATCGTCCCAGAGGGGTTCTTACCACCCGGCGGTGGGCCAGTGGGTCTACAAGACCCAACAGACACACCTCCACCGTCAGTGGGATTTGAATGGTGGTAACTGTTAAAATAAATGCGGTGACCTCAGCCCAACTGTCTATGATTTTTCAAGGGTGCCTCGAGACTCCATAATTTTTAAAGCGTGCCTCAAGATCGTCCATAATTTTTAAAGGGTGTCTCGAGACTGTCCATAATTTTTAAAGGGTGCCTCGAGACTGTCCATAATTTTTAAAGGGTGACTTTGAGACTGTTCATAATTTTTAAATCGTGCCTCGAGATCGTCCATAATTTTTAAGGGGTGCCTCGACACTGTCCATGATTTTTAAAGGGTGTCTCGAGATCGTCCATAATTTTTAAAGGGTACCTTGACTGAAAAAAATTTGAGAAACACTGCTCTACAAATACCAGCTTACAAATATAAGTATATTTAGTGCCCTCTTAGTTACAGCTTATAAATCAAAGTATATTTAGTACCCTCTTAGTTACTTAAGTTGCCCATACATGGCTCATTGTTTTTTCGTTCAGTCAATGCCCCATTAAAATTACACTGAGGCTTGTGTATCAACAGTATAAGCTATATTATTTTTTTTCAATTTGCTATACTTTTATCCACAACCCTTTTAGGCTTTCGTCTCTTAATTTATTCTGAGCATGCATGGCACTTTGTCCGTCGGATTTGTGTACACGCGGTCGGAATTTAAAGGATCGGATTTTGTTGTTGGAAATTTTATATCCTGCTCTCAAACTTTGTGTGTTGGAAATTCCGATGGAAAAAGTCCGATGGAGCCCACACACGGTCGGAATTTCCGACAACAAGGTCCTATCACACATTTTCCATCGGAAAGTCCGACCGTGTGTACGGGGCATTAGAGTCACCTGACAGGTCAGCCCAGTGCAGAGATTAACACACATTACTGATGTCAGTTCTCTGACTGATGTGTCTTAGAGCCCGAAGACGTATTTCACACATGCTGATCTCATAGATAACCCTTGCTCAATTCTAGTCACGTGAAGATCCCTTAGGACATGCATTACCGGCTGGGCTGAAACACACCAGACACACACCAGACACACACCAGACACACACCAGACACAGACCATTTTTCATAACATAGCGACCGCACCCCATGTGCATTGTGTTGTTTTCTGGGTTATACTTTGCGGAACATTAGGGTGCCATTGAAAATGAATGGCATTTCAACGCTGCTTACTGTGGTGCATGCATTCCTGTGCATTGTGGCAGTGCAACCATCTGAATGGATCATTATTTAATTGCCTGATCACTAGAATGACTGTGACAAGGACAAGCCCGTCATTATTTATTTTTTTTAGCTGCGGTCATGCTGTCACTTGCATGTCTACTCGGTTCTAATGAAAGATCTGTCTAATGTGAAAGTGAAAGGATCCCTCGATTATAATTTTGTGGTTTTACTTATTAGAGATTTATACCTGACACTTCTGCTTGAGTCAATGAGATACATCCAAGAGGTGCAGAGTTGTAAAGGGCAAAAAATGGTCATTTGAAGAGTTTACAGGCTTTGGTTGGGTGCAACCAGGTCACTCCTCCATTGGGGAACATCATCCAGAGATGCTGGAGGGGGAGTCAGTGTTGGAGGGGAAATGTACCGCGGAAAAGCAAGTTTAATATACCATCATCCAGAGAAGTGAGGGCACCCCCAGAGCCCCCCACTCCTCTCTTTTTCAAATACTCTCAGGAGCAAAGAGGGAAATCCCTTCCTCTGAGAATTTAAATTTATTTTCCATTGGCCCCAAGTTTCTAAATATGTCTCCTTTCGATTTTGAGCCGATAATAACAAATCCTCCATCCTATTAACCTCTTCAATTCGTGTGACCCATGTAAGAATTGTGGGAGGGCTCGTATCTCTCCACTGCCGTACGATACATGATCTAGCAGCGTTAATAAGATGGCGCAAAATTAATTTACTATATGTTTTCCCCGGTATGTTTGAGACATGTAACAAAAATAGGGCTGGATCTTCTGGGAGGTTATACTTAGTAGTACTTAGTAAATTTCTGTGCTGTCCGCCGTATCTCCCTCCAGTTTTAGGCAGGTCCAAAGAACATGGAGTAGAGTCCCTCTTTCCTCCTGACACCTCCAACATTTGCCTGGGATCTCCGGAAAGAATTTATTAAGTAATGAGAGTGTACGGTACCATCTTGTCATTATTTTAAAATTAGTTTCTTGGATTCTTGTGGATATTGAAGATTTCAACGCAAGATTTACTATCTGCCTATGTTGTGCCTGGGTGAACGTCCTGTCTAATGTAATTTCCCACTTCCTTATATATGGAGGGACATAATTCTCTTGGGGGCAACCAGTAGTGCATACAGTGGGGACAGAAAGTATTCAGACCCCCTTAAATTTTTCACTCTTTGTTATATTGCAGCCATTTGCTAAAATCATTTACGTTCATTTTTTTTCCTCATTAACCGCTTGCTATCCGCGCTATGACGGCTACAGCGCGAATGACGGCTACAGCGCGGACCTGCATTCCCGGGAGGCCGTCATATGACGGCCTCCCCTGTGCACGTGCCCTGCGCGCGCCCTGCAGGGCACGCGTGGAGCGCGCTGTTATCACCGAGTCACTGAGACTCGGGTGATCACCGATCCAAGTAAGGGGCCGGTCCCAGCCCCTTACCATGTGATCAGCTGTCAGCCAATGACAGCTGATCACATGATCAAAACAAAAGCTCTGTGATCGGGTTTTTTTCTCCTCGCGCTGACAGTGCGAGGAGAAAAAAAAGCCGATCACCGGCACAGCAGCAAGGGACATCGGTCCCGAAGAGGAGGAGGCAATAATGCCTCAATTGTGCCTCAATTGTGCCACCAGTACCCCCTGCCAGTGCCACCTTACATTGCAACATCACAGTGCCCACAGTGCCCACCAGTGCCACGTATCAATGCCCATAAGTGCCACCTATCAATGCCTACAGGTGCCACCTATCAATGCCCACCATTGCCACCTAACAATGCCCACCAGTGGTGCCAATCAGTGCCACCTAGCAGTGTACAAGATCAGTGCCCATTATTGCCACCAATCAGTGCCCATCACTGCCACCCATCAGTGCCCATCACTGCCACCTATCAGTGCCCATTGGTGCTGCCTCATCAGCGTACATCAATGAAGGAGAAAAATTACCCTTTTAAAAAATTTTATAACAAAATATAAAAAATAAATAAATTTTTTTTTAAAAATTCGGTCTTTTTAAATTTTTTTAACAAAAAATAAAAATCGCAGAGGTGATCAAATACCACCAAAAGAAAGCTCTATTTGTGGGGAAAAAATGATAAAAATTTCATTTGGGTACAGTGTTGTATGACCGCGCAATTGTCATTCAAAGTGCGTCAGCGCTGAAAGCTGAAAATTGGTCTGGATAGGAGGGGGGTTTAAGTGCACGGTAAGCAAGTGATTAATGTACACACAGCACCCCATATTGACAGAAAAACACAGAATTGTTGACATTTTTGCAGATTTATTAAAAAAGAAAAACTGAAATATTACATGGTCCTAAGTATTCAGACCCTTTGCTGTGACACTCATATATATAACTCAGGTGCTGTCCATTTCTTCTGATCATCCTTGAGATGGTTCTACACCTTCATTTGAGTCCAGCTGTGTTTGATTATACTGATTGGACTTGATTAGGAAAGCCACACACCTGTCTATATAAGACCTTACAGCTCACAGTGCATGTCAGAGCAAATGACAATCATGAGGTCGAAAGAACTGCCTGAAGAGCTCAGAGACAGAATTGTGGCAAGGCACAGATCTGGCCAAGGTTACAAAAAAATTTCTGCTGCACTTAAGGTTCCTAAGAGCACAGTGGCCTCCATAATCCTTAAATGGAAGATGTTTGGGACGACCAGAAACCTTCCTAGAGCTGGCCGTCCGGCCAAACTGAGCTATCGGGGGAGAAGAGCCTTGGTGAGAGAGGGAAAGAAGAACCCAAAGATCACTGTGGCTGAGCTCCAGAGATGCAGTCGGGAGATGGGAGAAAGTTATAGAAAGTCAACCATCACTGCAGCCCTCCACCAGTCGGGGCTTTATGGCAGAGTGGCCCGACGGAAGCCTCTCCTCAGTGCAAGACACATGAAAGCCTGCATTGAGTTTGCTAAAAACACCCGAAGGACTCCAAGATGGTGATAAACAAGATTCTTTGGTCTGATGAGACCAAGATAGAACTTTTTGTCCTTAATTCTAAGCAGTATGTGTGGAGAAAACCAGGCACTGCTCATCACCTGTCCATTACAGTCCCAACAGTGAAGCATGGTGGTGGCAGCATCATGCTGAGGGGGTATTTTTCAGCTGCAGGGACAGGACGACTGGTTGCAATCGAGGGAAAGATGAATGCGGCCAAATACAAGGATATCCTGAACAAAAACTTTCTCCAGAGTGCTCAGGACCTCAGACTGGACCGAAGGTTTACCTCCCAACAAGACAATGACCCTAAGCACACAGCTAAAATAATGAAGGAGTGGCTTCACAACAACTCTGTGACTGTTCTTGAATGGCCCAGCCAGAGCCCTGACTAAGGCCCGGTTCACACTGGTGCGTTGCGAATCCTAACGCGATTTTGACCCAATTGCGTTGCGAATCTTCTTTGCGAATTCATTACGTGTTTGTTGCGAATTTAGAACGATTCTACAGGAATAGTTCTAATTTTGGGAGGTGACTGCGATTTCATGTTTGGCCAATGGAACCCAGGGTAGTATGCTGACGTAAAAAAAAAAAAATAGCTTTTATAAACTTCCTGTTCTCTTCCTGGTTTTTGTGGAGTGTGCGGACAGTGTGTAGAGAGCAGTGTATGATAATGTACCATTCATTGGCTTTGGTTATGGCAGCAGTAGTTGCTGCTACTGCTGCAGTCATAATAAAAAAGAAGAAAGCCAGGCTGAGGAGGAGGATGATGATGCTGTCAACCAGAAGATACTGGGTACACCCTGTAATTGCATATAGGGAGGAGAGAGGACAGTTCAAGATGATCAACAATGATCTACGTCAACATAAGGAGAAATTTTTCAACTACACTCGTATGTCAGTTGACAGGTGAGAAATTATACTTTTTCTCCCCATTCCTCCAGATCTGCCACACCCCCCCCCTCCATCCCTCACCCTACATCACTCCCCCCTCCATCCCTAACCTTCACCATATTCGAACATCCCTCCCACCCCAATATTCCTCATCCCGCTATCCCTCCCCCCCACTATATGTCACCCATCTATCCCTCACCCCCACTTTGCCTTACACCCTCCATAACCCAATACATCCCTCTGCTCTGTATCCAACCTCCCTCCCTCTCCCTACTTCTCCCCCTTATCCTAATTTTCCCCCCTTTCACCTCACTTCCTTATCTGATACCTCCTCCCTTCCTTTATCTATGTAATCTTAATTCTTCTCTTTATATATTTAAATTTCAGTTTTGACGAATTGCTTCAACTGATCTACAGCAGTGTGGAGCATCAGAACACCACTTTCAGAAATAGTGTGGAGCCAGCTGAGCGATTACTTGTTACCTTAAGGTAACATGTTTAATAAAAAGGCAGATAGCCATCAAATGCGTATGCTTTTTTTATTTTTCATGGCAGCCGATCCACTCTTGGCCTCACGTATTTGATGTAGGTATTGCGTACACTACGCCACCTCGTCTTTACATAGATCAAAAACCTGAAACAGTAAGCACACAATTAATTATCCTTCTCCTTCCTTACAGGTACCTGGCTACCGGCAATTCCTTCGCCAGTTTACATTATGAATTCAAGTAGGGCAAATCGACCGTGAGTTCTATTGTGCATACAACTTGTGCAGCTATCTGGCTAGTTTTAAAGGACTTGGTGATGAAGAAGCCGACTAGAGAAGACTGGGCTAAAATTGCAAAAGTTTTTTGGGAGCGGTGCAATTTCCCAGATTGTGTGGGTGCAATAGATGGAAATCACATCCGAATAATCAGCCCAATTCGTAGTGGCTCAAAGTATTTTAACTATAAAAAATATTTTTCATTTGTCCTAATGGCTGTGGCTGATGCCAATTATTCCTTTACCTACGTGAATATCGGATCATATGGAAGTAGCTCTGACTCCAGAATCTTCTTTCATTCTTCTTTTGGCAAGATGCTTCGAGAAAACTCACTGAACCTTCCTGATAATCTCCCACTTCCTGGAACAAATCAACCTCTGGAGCCTTATGTGTTTGTTGGGGATGAGGCATTCCCTCTTTCTGAGCCCCTTCTATGGCCATATGAAAACAGGGGACTGTCCACAGCAAAGAGGGTATTCAATTACAGACTGTCAAGGGCAAGACGTGTAGTAGAGTGTGCTTTTGGCATACTTGCCAATAAGTGGAGTTTCCTGCACTCACCGATCAGCCTTAATATGGAGCATGCCATTGGTGCAGTGCAAGCAGCATGTGCATTGCACAATTTTGTTCTTGCTCGAGATGGGTACTTATTTGAGGACTCTTTGATGCATGACCTCGAAGATCCAACATGGATCGGAACCCGTGGCAACTACAGTGGGGAAAATGTGCGCCAGGACTTCACCGATTATTTTATGTCAGCAAATGCGCAGCTATCGTGGCAGCTTGATGCAATCGGTTAAAATGCTGTACTCAGCTTGACATATTTGAGCTTGACATATTTGCATGGTGTCAATTTTCCCAGTTAAAAATAAAAAATTGAATTTGATACTGTTCATGTGTCATTATTTTACAGAGTGTGCTGTGTACATATCGATCTTCACATACCATATCCTCACTACAGATAACCTTAACCCTTTCCGTAACCCTAACCGTATAATGTAGCCTAACCCTGATGTCTCCAATCAGTGCTTCAATAGATAAATACACAGTGATAAGCAATATACTTACAATTGGGTTTATAGGGTTCCAGGAGGTAATCTGTACCGTCATGGTACATGAGATGGATGATTTGCGCCATAGTAAGCAATAATAAGCAATAGAAGCAATGCAGACAGATATCACACCATAGTTGTCTTCCCACTACTTTTTGAAACATTTTTTGGAAATAATCATACTTCAAACATTGTAAAGAACCACATAACGAAGAGATAATACTCTGTCTCCTACTTCCCTTTCTCTCACCCTTCATTCTTTCTCCCCCTCACTCGATCTCTTCTTTCAAGTATGACCCTCTAACTTTCTCAGACCCTCTCACTTCCTCATGACCCTCTCACTTCCTCATGACCCTCTCACTTCCTCTGACCCTCTCACTTCCTCATGACCCTCTCACTTCCTCATGACCCTCTCACTTCCTCTGACCCTCTCACTTCCTCATGACCCTCTCACTTCCTCATGACCCTCTCACTTCCTCTGACCCTCTTACTTCC
Source organism: Lithobates clamitans (assembly GCA_037952925.1). NCBI lineage: Eukaryota > Metazoa > Chordata > Amphibia > Anura > Ranidae > Lithobates > Lithobates clamitans. The sequence continues at coordinate 2,738,406 of JBBGZY010002433.1, forward strand.
TCTGACCCTCTCATTTCCTCTGACCCTCTCACTTCCTCATGACCCTCTCACTTCCTCATGACCCTCTCACTTCCTCTGACCCTCTCACTTCCTCAAGACCCTCTCACTTCCTCAAGACCCTCTCACTTCCTCATGACCCTCTCACTTCCTCTGACCCTCTCACTTCCTCATGACCCTCTCACTTCCTCTGACCCTCTCATTTCCTCAAGACCCTCTCACTTCCTCATGACCCTCTCACTTCCTCTGACCCTCTCACTTCCTCATGACCCTCTCACTTCCTCTGACCCTCTCATTTCCTCTGACCCTCTCACTTCCTCATGACCCTCTCACTTCCTCTGACCCTCTCACTTCCTCTGACCCTCTCATGTCCTCATGACCCTCTCACTTCCTCATGACCCTCTCACTTCCTCTGACCCTCTCACTTCCTCTGACCCTCTCACTTCCTCATGACCCTCTCACTTCCTCATGACCCTCTCACTTCCTCTGACCCTCTCACTTCCTCTGACCCTCTCACTTCCTCATGACCCTCTCACTTCCTCTGACCCTCTCACTTCCTCATGACGCTCTCACTTCCTCTGACCCTCTCACCTAAACCTCCACCTCACTCTCATACTCTCTCTCTTCATCCTACTTTTGTACATGTATCCCACTGCATAATCCACGCTGATCTGAAAAGTTGGTAGGACCAAAAAACTTTTACATAACGTAAACAAATGCAATATGGTTAACAACATGAAAGAGGCTGTGCCGTTTAACAGGTAGGCATCTATCAATTCAAAATAATAGTTACATTCGGTTTCTCAGGTGTTACTAGCTTCAAAGGTACAAACAGGGATATCACTGTATCTGGTGGTTCACTCGTGGCGGGCTCATATAGCATAACCGCACCACAGACCTTTACATTTTGGTCAGAGGTGGGATACAAGCCCTGACATTTGTAGACAGGCAATCCCACAGACCACCAATGTCAGGGCTTGTATGACCACCAATAAATGCCCTTACATTGGTGGTCGTTAGGATTGCTGGTCAGTAGGATGCATGCCTTTACATTTTGGTCATAGGTACAAGTCCTGACATTGGTGGTCAGGTGGGATGCAAATTCTCTAAAAAATAGAAAACATAACCTAAACAAATCCAATATGGATTAACAACATGAAAGTGGCAGTGCCATTCAACAGGTAGGCTGCAGGCAGAGTGTTACAACATATTCGAATCTATAAATTCAAATATTTTGTAACACTCTGTTGCTCAGGCGTTGCTTGCCTCAAAGGCACAGGCGGGGATATCACTCTATCCAGTGGTTCACTTGGGGGCCCATATTGTGCATTTGTGGGAGGCTCGATTGAATTAACTTCAAGTGATTGATTTCTATATGGATAAGGACATAGTTAGTAAGGTTGAATAAAGACACCAGTCCATCCAGTTCAACCTGAGTGAGTGTGGGTCTACAACCCTGACCCTTGTCCCTAACCCTGAACATCGCACACTCACATCAATCCCTACCCTCAATCCAAGGTCCCCATTCATATACTAGGGCCAATTTTGGACAGAAGCCAATTAACCTACCAGCATGTCTTTGGAGTGTGGGAGGAAACCGGAGTACCTGGAGGAAACCCACGCAGGCACAGGGAGAACATGCAAACTCCAGGCAGGTAGTGTCGTGGTTGGGATTCGAACCAGCGACCCTTTTTTACTGCTAGGCGAGAGTGCTAACCACTGCACCACTGTGCCGCCCTAAACTAGGATTGATTTGTTTGGGCTGTTCCATAGGTCTTGACACAGGTGTATAGCGGTTTGGCATGGATGGCATTTGATTGTAGAGCTGTGGCACTCTGCTTTGTTGTGGTAAATGGTGAGGAATTGAGTCGCGTGGTCTCAATTCCATTGCCCTTGTTATACCAGGGGTTCAAGTTAGAGGGGTGATTAAGGAAGCAATTAGTGGAGGAATCGGATATGGGATTTTTGATCTGGGGGTCTCATATATGCTTGAGAGGTCAGAAAAACTGGAAGGATAAGGGTTTGGTGCAGGATTTTGAGCAGCAGAAATGGGTGTAATCATTTGAGTACTAGTACTCTCATGCGTTGGCTATGAAACATGGCTTGGCATAGTGAAGGAATGTATGCAATGTTGCACTGCAATCCTCATGTTGAAGTAATGTTCTGGCAAGACCTCTTTGAGAAGAGGCACCAAACTTAGGGCAAACATTGTATGAGGGCATCTCTGAACATCCATTTGTTCAGTGATCCCTGACACAATATTGAGTAATTGATTTGTCTGATCTTGTTCTTCCACCTGTTCTGCTGCCCTGCTGCTTGAGGTAGATGTTTGCTTTTTCCTTCTGTTGGAAGGTGTAGAAATGTCAGTAGACTCATTATCTTGCTCCTGAGTCGATGATTCATGTACATCGATTGCGTCACCCTCTACCTCCATAGATGATGAATCCTCTATGTTTGTGCAAGCGAATGAAACTCCCTCATCTACGTCAACAATAGCAGCATGCTCCTCTCCCTCTTCCTCCTCCTCTTCCCAACTTGCTTCTGTGCTGAAATACAAAAGTTGATACTCGAAATTCTAACTAAAGATGATAGCGGTAGAAGCGAAGGTTAGGGGGAGGACAGGTATATTAGAGAGAGATGGTAGAGAGAGGTATTCTTGTATGTAAACTTACTTCCTTAATTCTAGAACTGGCTTGAGAAAGTCCAGGTATCTCGCAAAAGAATAGGGACGCTTTGGGGCGGCACCAGACCCACTTCGTGCTTCACGCCCCAGTCTCTGGTGTCTTTGAAGTGTATCCTTGAGGCTTCGCCACCTAGTACGTATGAGTTCTTCTGTAATCAAATAAAACATAAACAATTAATTGGTGGTGAGTGGGAACAATGCTCATTACACAGCTGGTCATTTGTGGCCAGTGGGTACATGCCCTTACATTGGTGGTCAGTGGGATGCATGCCCTTACATTGGTGGTCAGTGGGATGCATGCCCTTACATTGGTGGTCAGTGGGATGCATGCCCTTACATTGGTGGTCAGTGGGATACATGCTCTTACATTGGTGGTCAGTGGGATGCATGCCCTTACATTGGTGGTCAGTGGGATACATGCCCTTACATTGGTGGTCAGTGGGATGCATGCCCTTACATTGGTGGTCAGTGGGATACATGCCCTTACATTGGTGGTCAGTGGGATGCATGCCCTTACATTGGTGGTCAGTGGGATGCATGCCCTTACATTGGTGGTCAGTGGGATGCATGCCCTTACATTGGTGGTCAGTGGGATACATGCCCTTACATTGGTGGTCAGTGGGATGCGTGCCCTTACATTGGTGGTCAGTGGGATGCGTGCCCTTACATTGGTGGTCAGTGGGATGCATGCCCTTACATTGGTGGTCAGTGGGATACATGCCCTTACATTGGTGGTCAGTGGGATGCATGCCCTTACATTGGTGGTCAGTGGGATGCATGCCCTTACATTGGTGGTCAGTGGGATGCATGCCCTTACATTGGTGGTCAGTGGGATACATGCCCTTACATTGGTGGTCAGTGGGATACATGCCCTTACATTGGTGGTCAGTGGGATGAATAAATATGTACTTACGTTTATGTTTGCGAACTTGTGGAGTGAAGTCTTCCCAGTCTGAATACAAAGTTTTACATATTTCTTCCCAGCCACTGCCCTTCTGGGCATTATTTTTATATTCAGCTATACGGCTGTCCCATATATATGGCCTGTCACAAACAAGCCTGATGAGCTCCTCATTGTCGATGCTGTTCCGACGCCTGGGGGCCATCTTATCTGTTTGCATATGGACATGAGACAGGAGGGGGGGTACTGGGAGGAGGTGAGGGGGCAGTACTGGGAGGAGGAGCTGGAGGTTACGAATTTGCACATATGTGAACCATCAAATGCGATTCCAGAACGATTTACATTGATGTCTATAGAGACTAAATTCGCAACGCAAGAAAACTCGCACAAGACCCTTTTTTTTATCGCATCGCATTCGTAGAGGAATCGCAACGCATATATGTGAACGACCGTCATTGAAAACAATTACTTCAGGGATGACATGTGAATTTAAAGTGCTTTTGACGCATCGCATTCGTTATGAACTCGCATCAGTGTGAACCGGGCCTTAAACCCAATTGAGCATCTCTGGAGAGACCTAAAAATGGCTGTCACCCAACGTTTACCATCCAACCTGACAGAACTGGAGAGGATCTGCAAGGAGGAATGGCAGAGGATCCCCAAATCCAGGTGTGAAAAACTTGTTGCATCTTTTCCAAAAAGACTCATGGCTGTATTAGATCAAAAGGGTGCTTCTACTAAATACTGAGCAAAGGGTCTGAATACTTAGGACCATGTGATATTTCAGTTTTTCTTTTTTTAATAAATCTGCAAAAATGTCAACAATTCTGTGTTTTTCTGTCAATATGGGGTGCTGTGTGTACAATATGGGGTGCTGTGTGTACAATATGGGGTGCTGTGTGTACATTAATGAGGGAAAAAATGAACTTAAATGATTTTAGCAAATGGCTGCAATATAACAATGAGTTTAAAATGTAAGGGGGTCTGAATACTTTCCCTCCCCACTGTACATTTGCGAGATTAAGTGAGAGCAAGGCCCCGTCCCCTCACATAGTTGTTCTAAGGGTGTCAATGTTCGTTGAAATCTGTCCGTAGGTGGAAGATGAACTCTTATACCTACTAAACATTATACAAAATTTTTGTATGCCTACAGCTAAAAGAGTCAGATTAAGATGTATGATTCTAAATTTTCTGTAAAAACTCCGCAGGAGGTGATGTATTTGGGCTTCGCAATGAGGAGATCGTATTCCCAGAGCAGATCTTGGGCAGACAGAGGAGAGATGCAGGACAGAATTATACGGTAATTAAAGTTCACTAAAGTCCATCTTGGGTTTGTTTACTATTTTACCTACTAAGGTCTTATTCACATTATTGCTTTTACCCTTATTCCATGAATGGGCCGTGTCTTTGACCTGCATGCAAACAGCCTATTCTTGTCTAACAGAACAGCGCGCATGCACAGGCACGGCCGCTCATCCCAATGTGATTGGCCCCGATCACACATTGTCTGCATTTTGCCCACTCACACCCCTGCCGGCTATCAAGTTAAAGTGGCATTAACCACTTCAGCCCCGGAAGATTTTACCCCCTCCCTGACCAGAGCACTTTTTACAATTTGGCACTGCATCGATTTAACTGACAACTGCGCGGTCGTGCGATGTTGTACCCAAACGAAATTTGCATCCTTTTTTTCCCACAAATAGAGCTTTCTTTTGGGGGTATTTGATCACCTCTGCGGTTTTTATTTTTTGAGCTATAAACAAAAAAAGTGCGACAATTTTGAAAAAAAAACAACACTATTTTCTACGTTTTGCTATAATAAATATGCCCAAATTAAAAAAAATAAATAAATACATTTCTTCATTAGTTTAGGCCAATATGTATTTTTCTACATATTTTTGGTAAAAAAAATCGCAATAAGCGTATATTGATTGGTTTGCGCAAAAGTTATAGAGTCTACAAAATAGGGGATAGATGTATTGCATTTTTATGGCATTTTTATTATTTATTTATTTATTTATTGCTAGTAATGGCGGTGATCTGCAATTTTTAGCGGTACTGCAACATTACGGTGGACAGATCAGACACATTTGACACAATTTTTGGGCCATTCACATTTATACAACAATCAGTGCTATAAATATGCACTGATTACTGTGTAAAATGTCACTGGCAGGGAAGGGGTTAACACTAGGGGGCGATCAAGGGGTTAAATGTGTGTTCCCTGGGTGTGTTCTAACTGTATGGAGAAAGGACTGACTAGGGGAGGAGACATATCGTTGTTCCTACTTAGTAGGAACAAAGGACATGTCTCCTATCCTCTGACAGAACAGGGATTTGTGTGTTTACACACACAAATCCCCGTACTGGCTCTCGTGCATGCGATCGCGCCTGGCCGACAGCGATTGCGACCGCATCGGGTCCCCCAGCTGTGCAGCAGGCACACGCGCATGCCTCTGGTGGCTCATAAAGGGAACCCCGTATGGTGTTTCGTGCAGGAGTGCCATTCTGCCCCCGTAAAAAGACGTGAGTCGGTTGGGAACCGGTTAAAGACAAGGAAGGGATGGGTGGTGCTACGACCTGACAGCCAGTAATAGATGGAAGCAGACAAGCGGTCTGATTACAATATTGTGCCAACAGTGTCACTAATCAGTGCCCACAAGTGCCAGCAATCAGTGCCCACTAGTGGCAGCAATCAGTCCCCACCACTGCCCACAAGTGCCACCAATCAGTGCCCATTAGCAATGCCAGTCAGTGCTCCCTATCAGTGCTGCCCATCAATGGCCATCACTGCTGTCAATCAATGCCCACCAGTGTCGCCCATCATTGCCACCCATCAATGCTCATCCGTGCCGCCTATCAGTGCCCACCAGTGCCGCCTAACAGTGCCCACCAGTGCCACCTATTAGTGCCCATCAGTGCTGCTTATTAGTGCCCATCAGTGCCACCTATCAGTGCCCATAAGGGCGGCATATTAGTGCCTCCTCATCAGTGCCACCTAATCAGTGCCCATAAGTGCTGCCTCATCAGTGCCCATCAGTTCAGCTTATCAGTGCCCATCAGTGCCGCCTTATCAGCGTACATCAATGAAGGAGAAAATTTACTTTGTTACAAAGTTTACTGACAGAAACTACAGTAAGTAAAAAAAATGTTTTTTTAAAAATGTTTGGTCTTTTTTTTTTTTTAATAAAAAACCCAGCAGTGATTGAATATCACCAAAAGAAAGCTCTATTTGTGTGAAGAAAAGTATACAAAAATTTGTTTGGGTACAGTGTAGCATGACCGCGCAACTGTCATTCAAATTGCGACAGAGCTGAAAGCTGAAAAATGGCCTGGGCAGGAAGGGGGTGTAAATGCACTGTAGGCAAGTGGTTAAGCTACTTAATGAAATTAACTTATTGTCACAGGTATATCTAAATATTGTAATAAAGCCCAGGTTCAACCTAAAGCCTCGTACACACGATCAGATTTTCAGACGACCAAACATCTGTTTTTTGTGGCATTCTCATCTCATGTCGAAAGTGAAGCGGTTACTCACAGCGCAAAAATTTTCGTAGGACAGAATACAACGTCAGAAGTTTGTATAGTTTTGTATGTATTTTTTCGTTTCTGAGCATGCTTAGTCCTGCTCTTACGATTTTTTTCGTACGAAAACCGTACTATTGAAACGAAAATCGAACGTTGAGTTCACAGCTGACAAAAATGTTATAGGCTGCACATCCAGCTTTCGACCCCATACACACTATTAGATTTTCTGCAGATTTTTGTCTTCAGATTTACCAAAACCATGTAGTGCAAGGGCCTGCCTGATTACATACAAATTTAAATTCTTAAGGTTTGACCTCATATATTATATGGTTTTGATAAATCTGAAGACAAAAATCTGCAGAAAATCTAATAGTGTGTATGGGGCTTTTATCTGACGAAAAAAGCGAAATCGGCTGTCGAAAGCACCAAACTCGTCAGACAGCTCATCGTACTAATTTTTCCATCCAATTTTTGTATCGTGTGTACGGGCCTTTAGTGTCTCCTTTTTGGATAGAGTAGGGTAGGGTTGGCCCCACTGTCTGTCTGTGGTCCCAATGGGGAGATTTCCCCTCAAAGTAGTCACTGTGGTGGAGATTTAAGCCCCATACACATTATTGGATTTTCTGCAGATTTTTGTCTTCAGATTTTCCAAAATCATGTAGTGTAAAGCATCGTACACAAGATCAGATTGTTGGCCCACCGAGCGTCAGACTTTTGTCAAAAGGGCGTGTGCCTGGATCTTGTCTTGCATAAAAAAGGCACATAATTGTCGGCCAACAAACACGAACGTAATGACGTACTACGAAGGATTTAAGCTCTTGAGCGCCACCGTTTGGGTGCCTTCTGCTAATGTCGTGTTTGGTGAGTATTGATTCCGAGCGTGTGTGTTTGTACTTTGGACTTTTGTGTGACGGACTTGTGTACAGACGATACGAAAATTTGACAACCGACCATTGTCCACGGAAAATTTACTAGCCTGCCATCCAACATTTGTTGGCAGAAAGTTGGACAATAATTGTTTGGTGGAGCGTACTAACGATCGGATTTTAGGCCAACAGTCTGTCATCACACAATCCCCTGCCAACAATCGTATCGTGTGTACGAGGCTTAAGGGCCGGCCTGATTGCATACAAATTGAAACTCCTAAGGTTTGACCTCCATTTTTTGGTTTTGGTTTTGTTTTTTGGTTTTGGTTTTTGGTAAATCTGAAGACAAATATCTGAAGAAAATCTAATATCATCCTGTGTATGAGGCTTTAGGAAAACTGGTGCACACAGAATCTGGTGCAGCTCTGCATAGTAACCAATCAACCTCCAGGTTTTATTGCCAAAGCTTAATTGAACAAGCTGAAGTTAGAAGCTGATTGGTTACTATGCACAGCTGCACCAGATTCTGTGTGCGCCAATTTTAGTAAATCTCCTGTGTGACTACTGAGGAAGTAAGAGAAATATTCTATATTTTGACTAGACACAAAGCACAGCAAAGTTTCCTATTTGCATGCCATAGCTGAAGGCTCAAAAATCAGAAAAACTGCATTCCACGATCCTCTTCAGCTGGCCCACAGATATCACAAAACTTCACAAATCTGTACCTGTGCTGCAATAACGCTGAACAATGGATAACACCCTCTAAAATCCAAATCCAACCATACGCTGATGGAAATGGGGCCAGTTCAGCAGGGACCAACTGAATTTTGATCCATGTATGGACCAGGGGTACAGAAGTCAATTCGCCCTGTTGGTTTTTCCCCCAATCGATCAGCACTGCAGGCTATAATCAGCAGCACAGATCAGTGCATTCTGACAGTAGTCTTTTCGCCGTCTTAACACAAAAGCTAAGTGGGAGCGATTCCCCCATCCACCCCAAATTTGTGGATGGGGGAATCAGGTCAGTTTTTGTCCTTCAACCTACCGGTTGAAGGATAAAGTCTGAACCATCTATGGGCCCAGGTTCTTCTACCTCCCAGCCCCTGTGGGATGAGAGCCTTCTAGAGAAGCACAGATGTCTATTCAGCTGTGGAGTTAATGACTTTAACCTGGCTACAGGTAACCATACACAGATCCAACAATCCAATGACTCAGCTGTGAGAAAATGCGGTTGTGTACAAAGGGAAACAATGAAAAATATTTAACTGCTGAGCATTATAACGTGAACGTGTTCACTGGAAAAAAAAAATTATATTCTTATGTGCTCTTTGGTGTTTGTGTGGAGATAAGCCTGAGGCAGCAAGATAACATCAACATTGTTATGTAAGAGATGGCAGGTCCGGTTTTGACATCGATGAATAATTACTACCTAGATTCAAATCTGTACACGGCCTTTTGGCCCTAAAGAAGGCCATACACCAGTGGGTTTTCAAGCATTCGTACCCAACATGCATGAGAAAATTCTCAGTACATTTGAGTTGACAAATTTGGATTGAAAGTGCTGAATTTTTTTTTTTTCCTTTCTTTAACCATGGCACAATCCACATCCCGGCACAGAGAGGAGCTGGGCTCTTAAACTGATCAACCAGCTCTAAGGCTCAGGCACACAGAATGTCTTTCACCATCCCCTATTAGCTGTAGCCAAACATTGGTGTGCCTCAAACCTACAACCACTACAGGGTGGACCGGTGCCTTCCTCGTGGAACCTTCCTCCTTTGGCAGCACGGGCTTGGGACCGGCCATGGCGGAGTAGAATGGAATGGACTTTCCCGAAGGAAAACCACATACTGTGCACTGTTAAAAGTTTTTGCTGGGGAAAAAAAATCCACCCTGCTCCTTCAAATTTTTTGGCCACAACAGTTGAAATGGAATGTTAGATTGACCCCACTAAAAAATCAAATGAATGTTCTGAAAATGAAAAATTTCACACAAAATTTTACTAGTGTATATAATCAGTTTAAAAACTCAAAGTTCACTCTGCATACCTTTGTCAGACAAAAGGTAAACTTTAGGGTGTGTTCTTCATTGTTTCTGGGACTAGACACCTTTGAACCTGCATGGTGTGCGGTGACTATAGTTTCCTAGAAATAGGTATATACAGTATGTGTAATAAGGATATGAGCCAGCCTCTGAACCAATACACTAATCTACTGTTTTTTGTTTTTCAGGGTCTATGGGAGGATAGTTTAACATATCTCATCCCAACATCAAACGGTACTCTACTTCTAAACCTCCAGAGGAACAGGTACACAGAGACTTGTATGTTATAAACAGATTATAGATATACTGTAAAGTAAAGGGCCCGGTCGCCTGTATATCTCTATAGGAGGAGCGGCAAGGGTGGCTGAGACCGAGCTCCCCGATCCTCAGCCGGACTGTAATCGGCACTGTGGGAGCAGGTCACATTGATTACATCTAAAGTGAAAGCACAGTGTGTGCTGTGCTCTTTGTCTCCCCCTACAGTGCAGTACCTGGCCGGAAGAGGTAAGGTAAAGCACTGCCAATTTTTAAAAGGCTATTTCCTGGTTTCTTGCATCGGGGCCCTGAAGGTTCAAGTTACGCCACTGGCTCTGAGCCACTTAAATTTACCCAATCTCACAATAAAATACTAAACTAGCACCTACCTAATGTAGAGGGTGCTACATGAGCATGACACGTTAATCATCTGTTGTAACTTGTACATTTTACTCTCTAAATCTGCAATGACGTCAGAATTCACCATCTCCCATTTTCTCCACAGGGACTTTATTAGTAAAGACTTTGAACTGTTCACCTACAGCAAAGATGGTGGACTGCAGAAGCTCAATAGGAGTGCACTGGTATGTGTCATCCCCATATTACTTATTTATTCTATTCTATTTAAAGTGTATCAAAACCCAAGAACAGAAATGTAATATATTGTAACTTACCATTCTTTAGATGTGGTAGCTTCTTCTTTTTTTTAGTTTTTTTCAGGCTTCTTCCGTTTGTTGCCACCTGGTGATCCTGCCAGTAACACACCTCCTGCACTAGGGTGACAATGGTCATTCGCTGTAATCAATCAATGGAGGAGCAGTGTTGTCACTGTGTGTTAGAAAAACAGAACACCTCCTATTCTCCTCATCTCCATATCATAGGGGGAGGTGTTCTTTAGTTTACAGATGTAACCTGTGGAGGCCGATAACACTGCTTGGCCTAACACTGCAGAGTGCACAGGAAGTTAGGAACTCACTCTATTTTGAGCTAGGATCAAATAGATACACTATAGTGTCAAAAGTATTGGGACGCCTGCCTTTACACCCACATGAACTTTAATGGCATCCCAGTCTTATGCCCCGTACACACGGTCGGATTTTCCAACGGAAAATGTGTGATAGGACCTTGTTGTCGGAAATTTCGACCGTGTGTGGGCTCCATCACACATTTTCCATCTGAATTTCCGACACACAAAGTTTGAGAGCAGGCTATAAAATTTTCCTACAACAAAATCCGTTGTCGGAAATTCCGATCGTGTGTACACAAATCCGAGGCACAAAGTGCCACGCATGCTCAGAATAAATTAAGAGACGAAAGCTATTGGCTACTGCCCCATTTATAGTCCCGACGTATGTGGTTTACGTCACCGCGTTCAGAACGATCGGATTTTCCGACAACTTTGTGTGACCGTGTGTATGCAAGACAAGTTTGAGCCAACATCCGTCGGAAAAAAATTCATGGATTTTGTTGTCGGAATGTCCGATCAATGTCCGACCGTGTGTACAGGGCATTAGTCCGTAGGGTTCAATATTGAGGTTTCCCGCCCCTTTGCAGCTATAACAGCTTCAGCTCTTCTGGGAAGGCTGTCCAGAAGAGGTTTAGGAGTGTGTCTATGGGAATGTTTGACCATTCTTCCAGAAGCACATTCGTCAGGTCAGGCACTAATGTTAGATGAGAAGGTCTGGCTCAGTCTTCGCTCTAATTCATCCCAAAGGTGTTCTATCAGGTTGAAGCGAGGACTCTTTTCAGGCCAATCAAGATCCTCCACCCCAAACTCGCTCATCCATGTCTTCATGGACCTTGCTTTGTGCACTCGTCCAAATCTTTTGACAGAGGGGGGGATTATGGTGTGGGGTTGTTTTTCAGGGGTTGGGCTTGGCCCCTTAGTTCCAAGCCCAGTGTCTGCTTTTCTTGATCCTTGAAAACGTATCTCTTCAGGGAAGAGTTATCCTGCATCTGCCTAACAACTGGAACTTTAATTCTCGAACAACTCATCCTCACACATCCATTTAGTTTTATTGTTTTGTAACTAATGTATACAGTAAAACCTTGGATTGCGAGCATAATTCGTTCGGGAAACATGCTTGTAATCCAAAGCACTTGTATATCAAAGCAAATTTCCCCATAAGAAATAATTCAAACTCAGATGATTCGTTCCACAACCATTTATTCATAAGTCCTTCCATTTATAGTCCATATGAAAATATTATAGCAATGTGATAGGTTGTGTAACCATAAAATGTCCATCCACAAATGGAAGCCTCCACAAGGGGATAAGAAGCAAAATCCAGCAGGAGCTCCAGAGTATAAAAGAGAAGTGTAGCGATATGCTGCTAAAAGTTGTACCTTCATTAAATGTAACCATATTGCTACACTTAGAGGAGCCTCTCTTCTCTTTTATACTCAGTTGTGACATGACGCTACTTGTATATCAAGACACCGCCTGTATATCAAGTCAAACTTTGTTTAAAAATTTAGCTTGTCTTGCAAAACGCTCTCAAACCAAGTTACTCTCAAACCAAGGTTTTACTGTACTGTATTCATTTTGTAAACCCCTGCGCAAACTGTTTTTGCGATATAATTCCAACAATAAAATTTCAACAGTATCATGACTAGACATAGTATTCAAAAGGAGGTTTAGCTAAAGGTCTATATAGTGGAATCACGACCTTCTTTTGGAGATCCCTTTAGTGCTGCTCCGTACAATTCTATTTGTTTTCCCCACTACCAGGTCACACTGCTTGACCATTTTTCAATCTTCTGAAATAAATGTTATAATGTTATGTACTGTAGGATGTTAAGAGCTGGGTGGTAATTTATGCTAAACATCTATACAATTCCCTTTTGCCAGGAACACAACTGTTATTACCATGGGCAAGTGGATGGAATGGACGACTCAGTTGTTGCTCTCAGCACTTGCTCTGGTCTCAGGTTGGTATGGAGTTCTTTTATTTTAGTTAGGAAATATAAAGAATCTAAAAATTGTTCTACCCTAGTCTTCTACATGTGTAGAAATAAACTTATCTGTAGTAGAATAGTTTTTAACACACGTAAGACATAAGGGATGAAGACGAAGAAAATATCAAAAATTCATTTATTGGCCAGTAAATTCGAGAATTCCAGGAATTCAGAACTGATGCATAAAAATACATAGGTGTTACTTCATCAGGCATGTACTGGCCATTGGGACTACAGGGAGTTTCCCGGTGGGCCGATAGCTCAGTGGGCCGATTTCAGTGACAGTGGACCGCTGCCTCCCTCCGGTCCTCTGTCCCCCCCGCAGTGCTCACCTCCTCTCCCTGGCTAGTTATGCAGCGCGCCTGAATACAGACATGATGCTCAGGAGTCAACACTGAGAAGCTCATCATACGATCTGGAAGGAGGGCGGCCTCACTTTCCTGCCTAATCTTGTCCCATTGGGGGGGGGGCGCCAAACTGATTCTTTGCCCCAGGTGAAATAATGTCTAGCTTCCCCACTGGTACTGCCTATAAGAGAAATAATGTAGAACGGCTAATGGCTAGTGGGGGGGGACTTGGGTGGCAAGCCGGCATGGGAGAGACCTGTCAAAGTGGGCCAGTCTGGATGAAGTCCAGGGCCAAATTTTTGTCCCAGTCCAGCCCTGTACTTCATCTATGACTTCCAACTCCAGCAGCCTCTGTGGACCATCTGTTGTTGAGCCTGTACTTAATATGAAGTCTATATTGTTGATTTAGCTGGGTTACCTGGTGCCCGTGTGTTTGGGCTTTGGGCTTGTGTTGATGGCATCACTTTGATACCAGTTTGAGACACTTCTAAGATAATTCAGTAACCACTGACAGGTGCATCTGACCTCCTCCTGAGGAGCATTTAACCTGCTTCAAGTTTGTTTTGCATCCCCATCAACATGTATGGGAATGCAAAACCTTCTTGAAGTGAACAAAACTCCATCGACACAGGCCGTACAGATGTAGAGCATGTATATTTTGCAATGTGAACTTTCACTTGGTTCAGTAAATGAGCTGAAGCTGTGCTGGCTTCAACTGTGCAAGTGAATGAGGCTGTTTTGATATTGAAGTCTCAAAGTCCTCTTTTCCAGGGGCGTCTTGTTATGGAGTGAAACACATTATGGGATTGAGCCGGTGAAAAATTCATCAAATGGAGAACATCGAATGTACCAGTTGGAGGAGCCTGATGAACCAACCATGTGTGGTGTGGAGGACTTCAGCACGGCATCCCCACATACCTTACTCTCTTCATATTTCCAACTCCGCAGGGTAAATTCATGCTTTTTTCTTCACTGATGCAGCATTTTACATAGAACCAATCTTTTCAGTCCATGCCTCAGAGTAGCTCACAATATTGCAAGTTGGATCAGTTCTTTCCAGCCTTGGCAACTCATTTCTGTTAATTTTCAGTGGTGGCAAAGGGAGGATTTGGTCCCATCATTCATGGTGCAGAAAGAGGGGAATATGGTGCAGTATGGTTAGGTTGGGACAAAATAGTGTTACAGTCAAGGCGAGAGGGTTGAGTTTATCTGTTAAGAATAAAGTATAACTAAAGGCAAAACTTTTTTTTTTAGTTTTGGATCAAGCGGAGAGGTATTAGAACACCTATCAGTTTTTATTGCTGTCAATGGCCCCGTTAGGGAGATTCACTCTCTCTATTTGTCCCATTTACCATTATCACTGAAAGTTAAAGTAAAAGAAAATTCCAAATTTTGGGTTGTCCACAGAAAAGTATTGGAGGGGGAATCTTCTAATGAGGACACTAGTGCTTTCCTTAATATGCAGGGATTTCCTCTCACTTCCTGTTTTGGCTTTGGGACAGGAAGTGAAGGGAAATCTCCCCATTGGGACAAAGAGGGCAAAAAAGAAAACCTTACAGGGGTTATAATCCTCCCTTACTCTATCCAAAATTTAAGAAAAAATGTTGCCTATAGTTCTACTTCAAGTGTCTAGTGGTTAGAGTTAAAGAAGTTAAAATGTACAGATGAACAGATAATGGCGGATTCTGGTACCAGACTAGCCGTCCGGTCCTGTGTGCTAGTCATGCAAACTTTCCTCACTACAAATGAATGGCTGGAATAGATTAGGAATCACTATTAAGCTTCTAGGATGTCTTTCTATATGATAGCTAGGCTACATGCAAATGAGCACATTTGCCCATGAGACATAAGGATGCTGTTTATTTTTGTTTTCCCGGATGTCCTAGGGCTGCATACAGACATGACAACTATTTGCCTAAAGCAGCACTAGCGTACAAACGTAATGCATCAAATGCACCTTAGGTGGATTACTGCTACTTTAGGCAAATAGCTGTGTGAAGTCGCCTCAGCCCAGTCATGTCTATAGGCTGTATGCAGCAGGGACGTGCAGTCAGGGGAGGCATGCCATGAACATAAAAAAAAGAAATAAAAAAAAAAAGGATCAAGTTTCGAGGGTCCTAACTCGGCGACCTGTGGTCACAGAGACCCCAAATGGGGTAGGTAGCTGAAGTCCTACCCAACCACTGTTCAAAATTTGGGGCTCCTATGACCTATGGTTTCCAAAGATACGGGGCTCCTTGCGCAGCCTGTCAGAAGCTACATACTGAGCAGCCAGTTTAAATACAACCTGGCACACTCTGTTTGCAGCAGACTGAGAGGTTGAGCTCACAGTGCCTCTCCTCACTTCTTGTCAGAGGCACTGAGCTCAATGGACAGCTTGGAGCCTTGGACCAATGGTAAAGTACCATTGGCCCAAGCTGTCCAATAAAAATGCTGCAGTGGAGTCACACTTCTCACTGCAATGTCAGAGAAGGGGCATGTGTCTAAAAGACACATGCTCCCTTCCAGCCCAGCCCTCTTAACTAGAAGGAAAAAACATGTGTTTATGTGTATAAGATTTACCCACAATCCCATGTTTTTCTCACACAGTTAAGAGGGAGAATGAGAATCTGCTGATCAAAAGGTACTGTTTTAATCACGCTAAATTATATGCTATATGTTATAAGATAATAATTTATTATTAATCTATTTACTGTGAAATTACTGGTTGAAAGTTATAATTTCAAACTTCAGTAAATTGTCCGTTAAGCCACCTGCTTAAATTCAGATTTTGAAAATATAGTATATTACCTTAAAAACAATATATAATAATTATTTGTATATTACTTACTTATGGTAATTAACCCCTTTCCACCCAGGCCAATTCTGACATTTCTCTCCTACATGTGAAAAATCATCATTTTTTTGCTAGAACATTACTCAGAGCCCCCAAACATTATATATATATTTTCCTGGCGCCTCCATGGCAGCATAGCTGTGACAAGCTCCGCCTTGGCTCCTCCCTCAGGACCAGTGAATGTTATAAAAGAAAAGGATTAGTGCACTCCCAGCATTCTCTTTTTTCCTCATACCTCATTGTCAGTGATTGGTGGTCGAACGTCCCTTACCTCTGCAGTCGGCAGCTTCCAGCTGGGTTCAAGCCTCTCCCAGGTGCAGTCCCTATTCTTGGGCAGCTTAATGCGCTGATAAGATAGGGAGCCCCTTTCTGTGGGTCTTTTGGGACAGCAGTTGTCTCTTAACTAAGAGCTCCTATCTGCATTCATATACTGGCATTTGCTCAAGCCTGCAGCAAAGAAATCAGCTATATCTATTTTTCACTTATGCCCCGTACACACGGTCGGACATTGATCGGACATTCCGACAACAAAATCCATGGATTTTTTCCGACGGATGTTGGCACAAACTTGTCTTGCATACACACGGTCACACAAAGTTGTCGGAAAATCCGATCGTTCTGAACGCGGTGACGTAAAACACGTACGTCGGAACCATAAACGGGGCAGTAGCCAATAGCTTTCATCTCTTTATTTATTCTGAGCATGCGTGGCACTTTGTGCGTCGGATTTTTGTACACACGATCGGAAATTCCGACAACGGATTTTGTTGTCGGAAAATTTTATATCCTGCTCTCAAACTTTGTGTGTCGGAAAATCCGATGGAAAATGTCCGATGGAGCCCACACACGGTCGGAAATTCCGACAACAAGGTCCTATCACACATTTTCCATTAGAAAATCCGACCGTGTGTACGGGGCATTAGCCTTCCATTTCACCCCCCTGTCATCTTTTCTTTCTCGCTTTCCTTTCCTTGCGCTCCTCTCAGCTACCTACCTCATTTGGGGTCTTTGTGACCACAGGTCGCAGAGTTAGGACCCTCGAAGCTCGATAGTTTTTTTTAATTTTTTTATTTCTTATGTTCATGGCATGCCTCCCCTGACTGCACGTCCCTTCTGCACACAGCCCATAGACATGACTGGGCTGAGGCGACTTCACACAGCTATTTGCCTACAAACAGAATGCACTGAATCCAACTAAGGTGCATCTGATGCATTCCGTTTGTACATTGGTGCTCCTTTAGGCAAATAGTTGTCATGTCTGTTGGCGGCTGTATGCAGCCCTAGGACATCCGGGAAAACAAAAAATTGTTTTGTTTTCTTCCTCCCCCACCACCTTCCCCTCCTTGTGAAATTGTACCTTCATTCCTGGCACCTCGCGTCGGCGTCAGCGTCTTCCTGCCCGCACTACATTTTTTGTCCTTGTTTGTTAAAATCATTTTTTAGAAGGTTGTATGTTCCACAGATGTCCCTCCACTCTCCATTTTTTTTTTTTTACTGGGCGCTTTTAGCATGGCAGCCTGTTGTCATCTGAGAAGGTTGCCTATGCGGGGAGCCCCTGGAGGGGACCCTGTTTTTTGCCAACAGTAAATGTAATTTCTTTCTTTTTCTTTACTCAGAAATATCGTTTCCTTGCTCCAGCTGAAATACCAGTCGCTAACTCCTTTATCTTTCTCTAGCTGCTTTTTCTGTCTGTTGCCTAAAATAATCAGTACACCACCCGACAGGCAGAGCTTGTCACAGGTATGCTGCTATGGTTAGGCACCAGGAAAATAAAATGCTGGTAAGTGTGAAACAACTTTCAGTTTTTTAGCAGACACCCACGGGAATAAAATGGTGGTAGTTGCAACTTTTTATGTTACGTGGTATTTGCACAGCAATTTTTCAAACACGTTTTGTTTTTTTTTAAGAAACTGTTTAATGAATAAAAATTAAAAAAAAAAAAAACAGTAAAGTTAGCCCAATTTTCTTGTATAATGTGAAAGATGATGTTACGCCGAGTAAATAGATACCTAACATGTCACGCTTTAAAATTGCGCACACTTGGAATGGCGCCAGACTTCAGTACTTAAAAATCTCCGTAGGCGACGCTGTAAACATTTTTACAGGTTACATGTTTAGAGTTACAGAGGAGGTCTAGTGCTAGAATTATTGCTCTCGCTCTAACATTTGCGGCGTATGTAACCTGTGTGTATCTGGCTCTGATACCAGCCAGTTCCTCACCAGCCACTGACCTCACCGCACGTCCCTGCTATGCAACTCTAATGCCGCGTACACACGAGCGGACTTTACGGCAGACTTGGTCCGGCGGACGGGATTTCGTCAGACAATTCGATCGTGTGTAGGCTCCAGCGGACTTTGTTTGCTCAAAAGTTGGACGGACTTAGATTTAAAACATGTTTTAAATCAATCCGTCGAACTCGAGTCCGGTCGAAAAGTCCGCTCGTCTGTATGCTAGTCCGATGGACAAAAAGCCACGCTAGGGCAGCTATTGGCTACTGGCTATGAACTTCCTTGTTTTAGCGCGGTCGTACGTCATCATGTACGAATTCGACGGACTTTGGTTGATCGTGTGTAGGCAAGTCCGTTCATTCGTAAAGTCCGTCGAAAAGTCCGCCGGGCAAAGTCTGCCATAAAGTCCGACCGTGTGTACGCGGCATAGGACATCTGGGAAAAAAAAAGTAAACAGTGCCCTTAGCTACACGGGTAAATGCGCCCATGTGCATGGAGCCTAAATAACATGTATGTGGTGTGACAATGCAATTCTGTATAGTGATAGTTATTCAGTGTATTTGTTTTATTTTTATTTTTATTTTTTTTACAGAAGAAAAGAGGCATCCTTCTTACTACCAATTACGTGGAGCTTGGAGTAGTCGTAGACAATCTGCGTGTAAGAAATTTAATTCATCATGATAAATATTCATAAGCATTTAATATTGACCTAATCAGGCTCATATTTAAAAAAAGATTTGCTGCACTAAGGGCTCATGTACACTGCAGCTCAAAAAATAAAAGCTACTTTCACAGGCATTTGAGCTTTTATTTCAGCTTGAAGAAGCTTGTGCTTTTATGTGCTCTTGTGCACATTGTTATTGAGATTCTTCAAGCTCCTTGAGCTCCTTTGAGATTCTTTGCGCATTTTTGAGCATAGGCGTTCTTCTTTTCACAAACCTTCCTAGATACCGTGGAAAATAAGACCTACCCTGAAAATAAGACCTACTGTGATTTTTCTTCTCCAGGAGGGCTGCAATATAAGCCCTAGTTTAAAGTGGTTGTATGAGCCTAGAATCCACTCTATTACAGTATTATATAATGTACAATGTGTGTGTTTCTGTAATATAATTGTGCCAAATACCTTCGGTATAGCGCCGCTCAGTGCTCAGCTCAGCTCCTGCTGCTCTCCTCCTCTTCTCTCAGCAGGGGATCTCGCCCCCCCACCTCTGCAATGCTTGAAGCGGGGAAGAGAGCTCCGGTGGGTCACGGAAGTGCCAAGCGGCACTATAACGAAAGTATTTGGCACAATTATATTATAGAAGCACACACATTGCACATTATATAACACTGTAATAGAGTGGATTATAGGATTTTATCTCCGTTCACACTGGGGATTTCTGACAGGCAGGGAGGGAGAGGGGGAGAGAAGACAGCACATTACATGGTTAGACCTACCCTGAAAATAAGCCCTACTGTGTCTTTTGTTGCCAAAATTAATATAAGACCCTAATTTTCTTATAGTGTTTCCCCTCTTATTTTCGGGGGAAACACAGTAGTTTTTTTTTTAAACACTGTATAAACAAAACAAAAAGCTGGAACAAACGTTTTCACGCGTTTTGAGCTTTTTTGAGCTCTTTGGGGCACTAGCTCCTCTCAAAAACGCGAGTTCGGTGGGGTATTTTTTTTTCTGCCTGTAGCAGCATATGCTTGAAAACGCCTGAAAAAGCCAAAGTGTTCTCATATAATTATTATACAGTAATTTTTTTTTTCCTGCTAACAGTTAGCACAGGTCTTTACAAAATAAAGGGAGGCAATAGAGTTACAATAGAATTCAATGCAAGCATGGTTGGGAAGGGTGCATGAAAGATTGCAATCTAAAAGCTTTATTATAATGGAAAGAATGCTGTTTAAAGCCTAGTACACATGGGCCGATCAATAGAGACCGGCAGACATTCGGCCCATGTGTATGGCAGGCGGTCTGACGGAATCCGGCTTCTGTCAAAGGGTCATGGCCGAAAAAGGTCTGCCGACCGGCTCCCATTCGGTGCTCTCAGCCGATGGCTTAGATTACTGACCGAAGTGTTCTGGCGGGGGGGGGGGTTGTTCCCCTGTCAGAACACAATAACACAGCAGGGGAGATTGGTGTACTAACATCGGATTGTCAGTACAGTGGCTCCAACCTGAGCTGTTCAAAAAAACTAGTAGTGTATACAAGGCTTTAGTGTCCTTTTATAGGTCCAATTTTGTTTTGACAGTAAATCACTAAAGATAAATCTCCTATTGGGATGTCTGTAACTGAACTTCAAGCTCTGCTGACATTTGGGGAAAGCAGTAAACTAGTCACATGAATAGGAGAATTCTAGGAAGTCCTGTATACAGAATACTGTTACCATGGTTGGAAGAAACAGACATGTTATTGTTCTATTGTTTTAAGTACTGCCTTTATTCATCGGTCCATCCAGCCAGTATGGCCACCTGCTAAATAAGTGCCCTCCACAGACAGCTAAAATCTCCAATATGACATGACACTTTAATCCAACGTAGTTTTGCTTGGTACAATGCAGCACATGGATATTCACCAGTCATTTGAAGTGTAAAGAGACAATAATCTTCTAAGCCTTGTACCCACTATGAAGACTGGTAACTAACATGAAGAAAAAGGGGGGGTCTATGTAAGCACTAACCCAACCAGCCTCAACATATAGGTACACTGGAATCTACCATTTACAGATATGAAAATACCAAGTTGTAGTTACGCTGAATTGTCACTAGATGTCAGCACAAAGATCTTTATATATACTGTACATAACAAACTCTAATGCAAATGTGGTGGATATACATACAGTGCCTTGAAAAAGTATTCAAACCACTTGAAATTTTCCACATTTTGTCATGTTACAACCAAAAACGCAAATGTATTTTATTGGGATTTTGTGTGATAGACCAACACAAAGTGGCACATAATTGTGAAGTGGAAGGAAACTTATAAATGGTTTTCAATATTTTTTACAAATAAATATGTGAAAAGTGTGGGGTACATTTGTATTCAGCCCCCCTGAGTCAATACTTTGTAGAACCGCCTTTCACTGCAATTACAGCTGCAAGTCTTTTTGGGGATGTCTCTACCAGATTTGCACATCTAAAGAGGGACATTTTTGCCCATTCTTCTTCTTTGCAAAATATCTCCAGCTCTGTCAGATTGGATGGAGAGCGTCCGTCAACAGCAATTTTCAAGTCTGGCCACAGATTCTCAATTGGATTTAGGTCTGGACTTTGACTGGGCCATTCTAACACATGAATATGCTTTGATCTAAACCATTCCATTGTAGCTCTGGCTGTATATTTAGGGTCGTTGTCCTGCTGGAAGGTGAACCTCCACCCCAATATCAAGTCTTTTTCAGACTCTAACAGGTTTTCTTCTAAGATTGCCCTGTATTTGGCTCCATCCATCTTCCCATCAACTCTGACCAGCTTTCCTGTCCCTGCTGAAGAAAAGCATCCCCATAACGTGATACTGCCACCACCATGTTTCACGGTGGGGGTGGTGTGTTCAGGGTGATGGGCAGTGTTAGTTTTCCGTCACACGTAGCGTTTTGCTTTTAGGCCAAAAAGTTCAATTTTGGTCTCATCTGACCAGAGCACCTTCTTCCACATGTTTGCTGTGTCCCCCACATGACTTCTCGCAAACTACAAACGTGAATAAAATAGGTGAGTGACTCCCGCACTGTCAAATTTAAAATTTAAAACTAGGGGTACACTGCAGCAAACACCTGATGAACTAATCCTTGACAGAAAAAACAGAGTGAAATGAATACATAATGGTGTAGCGCTGTGTAAATGCTAATATATTAAAGGTATGTGCAGCAGAAAGCTACATAGGTGTTATACTATTAAGTGGAAAATGCCACAAATAAACTGTGGTTATTGAAAATGAAAGCTAAATCCAAAACATATGATGAACATCAAACAGATAAATAGTGAACAAGTGAAACAAAGTATCAAAAGTCCAGCATGCACAACTAAGTATAAAATACATAGGTGCAATCCAAACAGGTTTGGATTGATCCAACGATTAAAATATGTAATCAAAAAAAATTATTGTGACAGTCTAGAAATATTTAAAAAAAAAAAGCAAAGTAGATCCCTCCACCGTGAAACAACAAAAGGCGGTGCCTGGCCAATCCTGTGTGATAGCACCTATGTGTGTGCAAGCCCCTCACTTTACTGCCGTAATGTTACAGCATGAATAAATTAGCATTTCCACCATTATTTATTCATTTCATACTAGAAAAGTGACTTCTTATGTCTTTCTTTCAACAATGTCTTTTTTCTTGCCACTCTTCCATAAAGACCAGATTTGTGGAGAACACGACTAATAGTTGTCCTGTGGACAGATTCTCCCACCTGAGCTGTGGATCTCTGCAGCTCCTCCAGAGTTACCATGGGCCTCTTGGCTCTTCTCTGATGAATGTTCTCCTTGCCCAGCCTGTCAGTTTAGGTGGACGGCCATGTCTTGGTAGGTTTGCAGTTGTGCCATACTCTTTCCATTTTCTGATGATGGATTGAACAGAGCTCCGTGAGATGTTCAAAGCTTGGGATATTTTTTTTATAACCTAACCCTGCTTTAAACTTCTCCACAACTTTATCTCCGACCTATCAGGTGTGTTCCTTGGACTTCATGATGCTGTTTGTTCACTAAGGTTCTCTAACAAACCTCTGAGGGCTTCACAGAACAGCTGTATTTATCCTGAGATTAAATTACACACAGGTGGATTCTATTTACTAATTAGGTGACTTCTTCTAAAGGCAATTGGTTCCACTAGATTTTAGTTAGGGGTATCAGAGTAAAGGGGGCTGAATACAAATGCCCCCCACACTTTTCACATATTTATTTCTAAACAATTTTGAAAAAAAAAAACATTTATCATTTTCCTTCCACTTCACAATTATGTGACACTTTGTGTTGGTCTATCACATAAAATCCCAATAAAATACATTTACGTTTCTGGTTGTAACATGACAAAATGTGGAAAATTTCAAGGGGTGTGAATACTTTTTCAAGGCACTGTACACTATAAGTGTTCCAGAACAGTTATGTTTTGAAAGTTTTAAATAACATTTTGGTACTTTTATTTTTTTTTCTAACATGTTATCTCTTTTCTAGTACTTATATGACAAGTCTAATAGTACCGCTGTGGAAGTGGACACCATAGAACTGATCAACATTGTTGATGGGGTAAGAGTTAAAATGGTGAGGTGGTATTGTAAAGAGTGTATATATATAGGATTTTTTATACTACTAATGGCGGTGAGCAGCGACTTATAATAATGGGACTGCGATAGTGCGGCAGGCAATCTGACACTAACTGGGGGAAACTGACTAATGCCCCGTACACACGGTCGGACTTTGTTCGGACATTCCGACAACAAAATCCTAGGATTTTTTTCCGACGGATGTTGGCTCAAACTTGTCTTGCATACACACGGTCACACAAAGTTGTCGAAAATCCGATCATTCTGAACGCGGTGACGTAAAACACGTACGTCGGGACTATAAACGGGGCAGTGGCCAATAGCTTTCATCTCTTTATTTATTCTGAGCATGCGTGGCACTTTGTCCGTCGGATTTGTGTACACACGATCGGAATTTCCGACAACGGATTTTGTTGTCGGAAAATTTTATAGCCTGCTCTCAAACTTTGTGTGTCGGAAAATCCGATGGAAAATGTGTGATGGAGCCCACACATGGTCGGAATTTCCGACAACAAGGTCCTATCACACATTTTCCGTCGGAAAATCCGACCGTGTGTACGGGGCATTAGTGTGATGGCAAAATTCAACTTCCCAGTCACTTTTCCAAAAGATGGCTGCCATCGTGACACTTCCTACATCACCGCCATGTCCCATGTATACACCAAGGTAGCAAAGCCACCCAAAGTCAATATTTTGGAGACTTAATTTGGATGTGGTAATAGTGCGCTTGGGAATAATCATTTTAACCACTTCAATACAATACCGGGCACTTTTACACCTTCCTGCCCAGACCAATTTTCAGCTTTCAGCGCTGTCGAAATTTGAATGACAATTGCGCGGTCATACAACACTGTACCCAAACTAAATTTTTATAATTTTGTTCCCACAGATAGAGCTTTCTTTTGGTGGTATTTGATCACCTCTGGGATTTTTATTTTCTGCTAAACAAATAAAAAAAGACTGAAAATTTTGAAAAAAAAAGTTTTTTTTGTTTCTGTTACAAATCTTTGTAAATAAGTACGTTTTCTCCTTTACTGTTGGGCACTGATGGGGCTGCACTGACGGGCACTGATAAGGTGGCACTGATGGGCACCGATGAGGTGGCACTAATATGCGGCACTGATGGGGCACTGATGGGTGGCACTGATAGGTGGCACTGATATGCAGCACTGATGGGTATACATAGGTGGCACTGATGGGCACTGATAGGCGGAATGGATGGGCACTGATAGGCGGCATGGATGGGCACTGATAGGTGGCATGGATGGGCACTGATAGGTGGCACTTATGTACATTAATTGATGGTACTAATGGATGCCAATCAGTGCCAAACAATAATGCCTGCCAATCAGTGATGCCCATTGTGGGCACTGATTGGCATCCATTGTGGGCACTGATTGGCATCCCTGGTGGCCATGTGTGGCATACCTGGTGGTGACTAGTGGTGGCATCCCTGGTGGTTCTGGTGGCGTCCCTGGTGGACCATTGTGGGCAACCTCGGGGGGGGGGGGGGGGCTGCGCTGATAATCAATCAGCACGGACCCCCCCTCTCAGGACAGCAGCCAATCGGCTCTCCTCTACTCGGGTCTGTCAGATGCGAGTGAGGAGAAGCCGATCATCGGCTCTTCCTGTTTACATCAGGATCAGCCGTGATTGGACACGTGGTTGGACACGGCTGATCACTTGGTAAAGACTCTTTACCTAGATCGGAGTTGCGGGGTGTCAGACTGACTCACCGCAACAACGATTGCCGCGATGCGCGCCCCCCGGGAAGGCGCAGTGGCTTGATATCTTGGCGATGTCATATGATGTCCGGTCAGGATATCGCAACCACTTTGCCAACGTCATATTGCTATATGGCGGGTGGCAAGTGGTTAGAGTTATGCTAAAGGAATATTTTTTTTTTAATGATAAACGGCATACTTACCTGCTCTGTGTAATGATTTTGCATAGAGCAGCCCCGATTCTCCTCTTCTCTGGGCCCCCACCAGCGCTCCTGGTTGCTCCCCCCCACCAAGTGCCCCCATAACAATCCGCTTGCTATGGGGACCCCCGTGCATGCTTGCTCCCGAGCCCTGCTTTCTGCGTTCATAAGACACACAGAGTACATCTCAGCCCCACCCCCCCCCCCCCCCCCACTGCCTTCTCACTGGCTGTGATTGACAGCAGCAGAAGCCAATGGCTCCTGCTGCTTTGTCTGAGCCAACAAGGAAGGAGAGAGCTGGGAGAGCCGCTGTTCTCGTTCACGTCGCTGGATCAAGATTGAGCTCAGGTAAGTATTAGGGGGGCTGTGGGGGGAGGGGGGGAAACTGCACACTGAAGGTTTTTTACCTTCATGCATAGAAGGTGAAGGTAATAAACCTTAAAGTCATAGCTTCCAACTGTCCCTGATTTGGAGGGACTGTCCCTGATTTGGAACAAAGTCCCTCTGTCCCTCTTTCCTCCTCATTTGTCCCTCATTTTCATCAGATTCATATATTTGTATATAAAATTCACTATGTATCCGTCACAAAGTGTTTCCCAGTGCTAAACCTTTCATCCGATTTCTAAATAGGGGCATTTATAAACTTCAAAAGTCAGTATAAAGGAATAGTAGTGGTAAAAAAAACAACGCTTGTGGGTTTAACCAATCTTTTTTTTTTCCCTGTATAATTCTCCTTTAAGGGGGCGTGGCAGGGGGTGTGTCCTATGCCTACATACTTTTGCTAATAGGTGTCCCTCGTTTCCATCTCAAAAAGTTAGGAGGTGTGTTAAAGTGATACTAAAAGTTCGTCTTTTAAAAAAAATAATGTCATACTTACCTCCTCTGTGCAAGGGTTTTGCACAGGGTGGCCCTGATCCTCCTCTTCTGGGGTCCCTCGCCGGCGCTCCTGGCTCCTCCTCTTCTGGAGTGCCACCCACGGAGAGCCGCTTTCCATGGTGGTGCTGCATCCATTGACACAGACAACAGGATTTGGCCCCGCCCCCCCGCCTCCCGTGTCACTGGGTTTGATTGACAGCAGCGGGAGCCAATGGCTCCTGCTGCTATCAGTCTATCCAATGAGGACCCGAGACAGCAGCTGGGCTCATGCTCATCGCTGGAATGATCGGGCTCAGGTAAGAAAAAGGGGGGCGGGGCTGCACAGCAAAAGGTTTCTTACCTTCATGCATAGAATTCTTAAGGCTATGTTTCCACCACTGCGTCCCCAAAGTCGCGTGATTTTGCCGCGATTTTTTGCCACGATTTTAATGCAATTTTTTTTTGCCACAACGTGAAGCAATGCCTGTGTATTCTTGAGGTCTATGGACCTCAAGTTGCATCAAAGTGGGACCAAAGTAGTACAGGGACTACTTTAAAGTCGCTGCGTCTTAAAGTCGCACAGATATGAACGGTACGCATTGGAAATCATGGGGTATGACTTGTCATGCGACTTTTCAGTCCCAAATCGCATGAAAAGTCGCGCTAGTGGAAACCTAGCCTTAAAGGGGTTGTAAAGGTAATTTTTTTCGTTTTTAAAAATAACAAACATGTTATACTTACCTTCACTGTGCAGCTCGTTCTGCAGAGTGGCCCCGAACCTGCTTTTCTGGGGTCCCTCGGCGGCTGTTTCAGCTCCTCCCCGCAAGAACTAACCACCTCAATGCAAGCTCCCTCGCATGGTGGTTAGTTGTTGCGGGCGCGCTCCCGTGATACAGCCGGCGGCTATAGCCGCTCGCTGTATCACTCCGCCCCGCCCCCCAGCGCGCCGCGTCATTGGATGTGATTGACGGCAGCGCGAGCCAATGGCTGCACTGCTTCCAATCCATCCACTGTAGCCAATCAGCGGCCAGGTTGAGCAGCGGAATGGATGTCAGGAACGAGCAGCCGACTTTCGAGGGGTCAGGTAAGTAAAACGGGGGGGGCTGGGGGCGGCGGTATTGTCAGTAGTTTTTTCACCTTAATGCATAGAATGCATTAAGGTGAAAAAATGTTTACCTTTACAACCCCTTTAAGGTGAAAAACCTGGAGACTTTGCAACCCCTGTAAGGCTTTATGCCCCGTACACACGGTCGGACTTTTCATCTACAAAAGTCCGACAGCCTGTCCGACAGACTTCCGGCGGACTTTCGGCGGACTTTGGGCGGACTTGCGGCAGACTTTCTAACGAACAGACTTGCCTACACACGACCACACAAAAGTCCGACGGATTCGTACGTGATGACGTACACCAGACTAAAATAAGGAAGTTGATAGCCAGTAGCCAATAGCTGCCCTAGCGTGGGTTTTTGTCCGTCGGACTAGCATACAGACGAGCGGATTTCTGGGTCCGTCGTAGTTACAACGTAAAGATTTGAAGCATGTTTCAAATCTAAAGTACGTCGGATTTGAGGCTAAAAAAGTACGTTGAAAGTCCAGGGAAGGCCACACATGATCGGATTACCAGCCAGCTTTAGTCCGTCAGCGTCCGTTGGACTTTTGTAGCTGAAAAGTCCGACCGTGTGTACGCGGCATTAGAACCACTTTAACCTTATCCTTCCCTAACCCTAAAATGTATGTAAACCCTAACAGTGAACTTTTCATATTTGCTCCATTCTGCTCTGTTAAATATACCATTGAAAGTGTTTTTATGTGTTTGATTAAAAAAAAAAAAAAAAAACTTGTTAGCCTTGTCAGAAATTTAGAATTGTCACATGTTCTGTGCTTACTTCCTGTGTTATCTTAAGGAGCCTAATTAGCCCTCCCAGTTCTTATCCTTAAATTACAGAACAATTATTAATTAATGTATTAGATATTTACTGTATATAGTCTTGACAATTTATGCAGCATTTTTACACATTGGGGGTTATTTCCGAAAGGCAAATCCACTTTGCACTGCAAGTAAACTTGGAAGTGCAGTCGCTCTAAATCTAAGAGGTAGATCTAAAATGAGGGAAAGCTCTGCTGATTTTATCATCCAAACATGTACAAGCTAAAATGCTGTTTTTTATTTTCCTCGCATGTCCCCCTTGGATCTACAGCGACTTTACTTCCAAGTGTACTTTAAGTGCACGCCAAGTGCACTTGCAGTGCAAAGTGGATTTTCCTTTAGTAAAAAACCCCCATTGCACATTAATATTAGTTCCTGCTCTCAAGGCGCTTACAATCTAAGGTGCCTATCACATACTAGGGCCAATTTAGAGAGGAGCCAGTAAACCTACCAATGGTTGGGAGGAAACCTGAGTACCTGAAGAAAATCCACGCAAACACAGGGAGAACATGCAGACTCCATGCAAGTAGTGTCTTGGTTGGAGTTTGATACAAGAACCCTAGTCTTTCTGTTGTAGAGTCTGGTATAGGGGGAGGGTTTGAGTACCTTGTAGAAATGTGCAATTTGTTTCGTTCCAAATTAGTTCGTTATTTGACGAACTTCGACAAATTCATTAATTTGGAAATATCCGAATTAACGCAAACCCGTTTAACTAGTTTTTCGGAATATTTGAAAATTCGTACTTTCGTAAATTAGAAAATCGGAAATTCGAAATCCGAAATTTTGGAAATTCGGAAACTCGAAAATCAGAACTGACATTTAAAAGAACAAAAATACGACCATTCGAAAACCCGAAAATTCGAAATAACTAACTAATAATAACTTAACGATTGATAACTATTAAATTATAGGTATTGGAATTTCCTTTCAAATTTGGCTGTTAGTGAACGTTACGAATACGAATTTATCTGAACTTACGAATTATCCGAAATAACTAATGCCAGATCTAAACGAATGGAATTTAACGATCTAATAATAATAAATAAAATAATATAAACTTTTTATTATTATTATTATTTATTATTAATATTAATTATTATTATTATTTATTATTAACTTGTTCCGTTCCATTCGTTTAGATGCAACATTCGTTAATTGGAATAATTCATAACTTCAGATAAATTTGTGTTCGTTACATTCACTAACAGACAAATTTGAAAGGAAATTCCAATACCTAAAATTTAATAGTTAGTTATTATTTCAAATTTTCTCATTTTCTTTCTTTGGAATCTTTACAGATTTTCTATCTTATTTTCAAATTTCCAAATTCCGAATCTCCAAAAATCTGAAAGTTCGGAAATTCGAAAATCAGAAAAATCGGAAATATTAGAAAATTATTATTATTTATTAATAATTTGTTCCGTTCCATTCGTTTAGATGCAACATTCGTTATTTGGAATAATTCATAACTTCAGATAAATTTGTGTTCGTTACATTCACTAACAGACAAATTTGAAAGGAAATTCCAATACCTAAAATGTAATAGTTAGTTATTATTTCGAATTTTCATTTTTTTGTCCTCTGGAATTGTACGGATTTTCTATCCTTTTTTCGAATTTCCAAATTCCGAATCTCCAAAAATCTGAAAGTTCGAAATATTCGAAAATCAGAAAAATTGGAAATATTAGAAAATTCTAAAATTCGGAAATCTGAAAATTCAGAATTCGAAAATTCTAACATTCGGAAATCTGAAAATTCGGAATTCGAAAATTCAAAAAGCAGAATTTTCGAATTTCCGAAAAAAACAAATGAAATGAAAACAAACAAAATTTTCGGCAGTCCACATGTCTAATGTAGACCTTTTTTGCAGGACCAGAGTGTGGTCTTTACAGACATTTTGGTTCTTCTGATACAGACATGACCATGTTCTGATTCTTGATTTGTTTTCTGTTGTTCCATAGATGTTTCGACCGCTGAACATTCGAGTAGCTATAACTAACTTGGTGATATGGACCACGCAAAATCCCTTTGATGTTAGTAGCGGGACTGCCGGTGATGTCCTGGGGAGATTTGTTCAGTGGAGACAAAGCACCACGGATCTCAAGAGATGTGACATCTACCACCTTCTCATGTGAGTGATCTTGGTAGCCACCCATATAACAAGGGCAGATAGCTTCAGCTGACCAGTCAGAATATTCACTGATCTATCCTTCGTAAATTCTGTCTATAACCTATAGGTTGGAATCCCAAATGTGGTCCAATAATAAATAGTTTCCGGGGCTGTTCTACTAAGAAGCATATTTTGGGCTGTCTTGTAGGCAAAGTAGAACCACCCATAGGGCCAGCTATTACCCAACTCTGCTCAGCTCCTTGCTAACTTTGTTTAATAGTTTACCGATCGTGTCAATGGAGAGGGCAGAAATGGGTGCAACAACGTTTAGCATGCTACTTTTCTGTGGCAAAGGTCAATTGGTGAACTTGTAGGCTGCCATAGACTTGTGAATCTGCTTGAGTTTGGTTCCTGAACAGTTTTGCAAATTTAGCTTGAACCCAAATGAAATCTATAGGGGAAGGATGAATCTCATCTGATTCTCTGTAAGGTAATACAGAGCAGTAAGTAGATAAATGATCACCAGGGATGATTGAAAGATGTGAATCCCCCACGGCCTGAAGTGGAATGATGGGCTAAAGAAAGAATTACATATATGATGCAGTGTGTCAATAGTAGACATGTGCACTGCCGAAAAATTCTTTTGTTTCATTCGTTTTTTTCGAAACTTCGAAAATTCAAAAATTTGTAAATTCGGGAATTCGAAAATCCGAAAATTCGAAAATTCAAAAATACGAAAGAAAATCTGAAAATTCTAACTAACTAACTAACTAACTAACTAACTAACTAACTAACTAACTAACTAACTAACTAACTAACTAATAATAACTAACTATTCAAATATAGGTATTGGAATTTCCTTTCAAATGTGGCTGTTTTTATCTGAAGTTACGAATTATCCGAAAAAACGAATGCCGCATCTAAACAAATAGAACGGAACTAATTAGTAATTAATAATAATAATAATAAATAATAAATAAGTAGTTACATTCCATTAGTTTGGATACGGCATTGGTTATTTCAGATAATTCGTAACTTCGGTTAAATTTGTATTTGTTGCGTTCACTAACAGCCAGATTTGAAAGGAAGTTCCAATACCTATAATTTAATAGTTTAATAATAGTTAAGTTATTATTAGTTGTTTCAGATTTTCTAATTTTCGGGTTTTCGTTCTTCTTTTCAGATTTTCCCTCCTTTCGATTTTTCGAATTTTCACATTTCTGAGTTTTCGAATTTCCAGATTTTCGAATTTCCAAGAATTCAAATTTCCGAATATTCGGAAAAATTCATTAAACGGGTTTTCGTTAATTCGGATATTTCTGATGCCTTCCCTTTTTCTCACCAGAGCCTGATCTGATCCAGCGATGTGCACGAGTGCAGCAGCTCCAGCCACTACCTTTCTCCTTATTAGACAGACTGATAGCAGCGAGAGCCATTGGCTCCCGCTGCTGTCAATCAAATCCAGTGACATGGGAGCGGGGTGTTGGGCCGAGTCCTGCTGTCTGCGTCAATGAACGCAGCAGCAGGACACGGGAGCGAGTCCGCATGGGTGCCCCTAGGGAAAGCGGCTTTCTCTGGGGGCACCCGATGAAGAGGAGGGGCCAGGAGCGTTGACTGCTCTGTGCAAAACGATTGTACATAATAGGTAGGTAGAGTGGTACCTTGGATTATGAACATAATTCTTTCCAGAAGAATGCCTGTAATCCAAAGCACTCGTATATCAAAGCGAGTTTCCCCATAGGAGTCAATGAAAACTCAGATAATTCGTTCCAGTGGCACTACTAGTGTATGCAGTACCGCATGTGGCCAGAGGTGGGGGGGCGCTGGAGAGACTCGGAAACACTCGGAGAGGCCCAGAGAGGCTCAGAGACACTCGGAGGGGCTCAGAAACACTCAGAGAGGCTTGGACACACTCAGGGCTTTCTAAAAATGAGAGTGAAATTGTTATGGTATGAACAATCTTGTTTGAATTAGGCAGGTTTGAAAAAATACATATAATAAAATGTGAAATTATTGCTTAATTGTTCCAGAGGGCATGGTGCTTTCTCAGGTGGCGTGATCGGCATGGCATTTGTTGGCACTGTTTGCTCACCGCGCCTCGGCAGCTCAATCAGTACAGTAAGTACATTTTAATTACCTATCATGGCAGTGTTCATGGAAACTAGGGCAACAACAAAGAGACAAGATTCCTCAATTTCCTACAATTTGGGGTCCATGGATCATCCACCTTCTGTTTACAAAATTTGATTGCTCCCTATTGAGCTTATAACCACTGAAAAGCTTGACCTGAGATTTGTTCTGATTACTCTTGTCCTACACCCCCTTTTCTTTTCCCTTTTTCCTCCCCTCTCTCCCCACACCCCCAAATATTTACTTTCACTATCATGTCCATACTTTATGCATCACCCTAATTTGACAGACGGGGATGAGAGGTGTGATATCACTTCCTCATTGCCCGATTTGACCCTACAACACTGCAATTGTGTGCATTGAGCAACACGGCCTTATGGAACTCATTGGGAGAGTTTGACAAATGGTGCCTGTAATAATATGCCCAAACCATTGTGACTCCATTTTGATATTCTTTGCCATTTCCGTATACAAGATCTTGTCATTTTAGCTTAAATCTGCAACTATGAAAGAATGCTTAGAAAAAAATGCTTGCACAAGCATTGTACTCTATATACAGTGGGGACGCAAAGTATTCAGACCCCCTTAAATTTTTCACTTTGTTATATTGCAGCCATTTGCTAAAATCATTTAAGTTCATTTTTTTTCCTCATTAATCTACACACAGCACCCCATATTGACAGAAAAACACAGAATTGTTGACATTTTTGCAGATTTATTAATAAAGAAAAACTGAAATATCACATGGTCCTAAGTATTCAGACCCTTTGCTCAGTATTTAGTAGAAGCTCCCTTTTGATCTAATACAGCCATGAGTCTTTTTGGGAAAGATGCAACAAGTTTTTCACATCTGGATTTGGGGATCCTCTGCCATTCCTCCTTGCAGATCCTCTCCAGTTCTGTCAGGTTGGATGGTAAACGTTGGTGGACAGCCATTTTTAGGTCTCTCCAGAGATGCTCAATTGGGTTTAAGTCAGGGCTCTGGCTGGGCCATTCAAGAACAGTCACGGAGTTGTTGTGAAGCCACTCCTTGGTTATTTTAGCTGTGTGCTTAGGGTCATTGTCTTGTTGGAAGGTAAACCTTCGGCCCAGTCTGAGGTCCTGAGCACTCTGGAGAAGGTTTTCGTCCAGGATATCCCTGTACTTGGCCGCATTCATCTTTCCCTCGATTGCAACCAGTTATTCTGTCCCTGCAGCTGAAAAACACCCCCCACAGCATGATGCTGCCACCACCATGCTTCACTGTTGGGACTGTATTGGACAGGTGATGAGCAGTGCCTGGTTTTCTCCACACATACCGCTTAGAATTAAGGCCAAAAAGTTCTATCTTGGCCTCATCAGACCAGAGAATCTTATTTCTCACCATCTTGGAGTCCTTCAGGTGTTTTTTAGCACACTCCATGTGGGCTTTCATGTGTCTTGCACTGAGGAGAGGCTTCCGTCGGGCCACTCTGCCATAAAGTCCCAACTGGTGGAGGGCTGCAGTGATGGTTGACTTTCTACAACTTTCTCCCATCTCCCGATTGCATCTCTGGAGCTCAGCCAGTGTGATCTTTGGGTTCTTCTTTACCTCTCTCACCAAGGCTCTTCTCCCTCGATATCGCAGTTTGGCCCGGACGGCCAGCTCCAGGAAGGGTTCTTGTCGTCCCAAACGTCTTCCATTTAAGGATTATGGAGGCCACTGTGCTCTTAGGAACCTAAGTGCAGCAGAAATTTTTTTGTAACCTTGGCCAGATCTGTGCCTTGCCACAATGACCTCATGATTCTCATTTGCTCTGACATGCACTGTGAGCTGTAAGGTCTTATATAGACAGGTGTGCGACTTTCCTAATCAAGTCCAATCAGTATAATCAAACATAGCTGGACTCAAATGAAGGTGTAGAACCATCTCAAGGACGATCAGAAGAAATGGACAGCACCTGAGTTAAATATATGAGAAAAAATAGAAGGATGGCCAGCCTTACTCTGCACGGAGATGGAGAGACACCCGAGCAGCCAACCCATTCTAGAAGAAGACCTCCGCAGCATGCTCAGGGCTCTCCCCACAAGAGCGGACCTGGAGGCCCTCCCCACGAGAGCGGACTTCGAAACTATGATCCTGAGGATCGAGGAGGCACATAGGAAAGACATCCAAGAAGTAAGGGAGGACCTACAAAATGTGGAAACCAGGGTCTCTGCGGGTGAATCTAAGATTGCTGCGCTGGAGGTGAGGATACAGGCGATGGAGCACTCACAGCAGACGCATGCTCTGGAAACACAGGACATGCAGCTCCACCTGGAAGAATTGGAGGACCGTAGCCGCCGCAACAACTTGCGGCTACGAGGGATACCAGAGGCCACGGGACCGGAGGACTTAGCGGCGACGGCGACGGCGATTTTCCAAACTCTACTAGACCATCCGCCGCCACATCTAGAGATTGATAGAATCCACCGCACCCTAGGCCCGAAGCCCTCCGACCCAGCTAGGCCGCGGGACGTTCTGTGTCGCATACACCGCTTTGCACAGAAGGAGATTCTGCTAAGGAAAGCGTGGGACCAGGGAGAGATAGAATTTGACGGAGCCCGCATCCACATTCTACCTGACCTGTCGAGGGCCACTTTACAGCGGCGCACCATGCTGAAGCCCATCTTGGATCTAGCAAGAAGACACGGCTGCACGTATAGATGGGGCTACCCGCTTGCAGTGACCTTCCGTAATGACCGGGACCACTATACGCTACGCACCCCAGCAGACCTACCATCCCTCTTTGACTTCCTGGGAGCAGATCCAATCCAGGTCCCGAATTGGCTATTGAAAATTCCACGGCCGACCGGCCGCTCGGGCCTAAACACGAACAGAACCAACCCACCTACCCGCACACAGAGATCCCGAGGAAGATCCCGCGCCAGACCAGAGAACGATACACGTGAGTCCTGAATCCGATGTGAGTAACCGTGGTCATTTTGTTTACTACACACCTACTCCCCTTTCTCAGTTAATGTTGGGCACTCTACACCCTTTTGCTTGGTGATCCCCGAATCAGCCGCCACTCATACCTAATCCAGGCGGTTTGTTAGCCCCGTGCACCCCTGTTGGCGCTCGGACCGCGCCCGCTCCCCTGCCCCTCGAGCCCAGTCGGGTTCTATTTACGTGCCTGCCAGGATCTCTCTGATACCACCTAACCCCACCAGAATGGACACAGCAAGGGACAAATAGACTTGGGAAAAGTCCATGGGTTAACTGGACAGTCTTTAGACCCCTCCTGGCGGCACCCCCCCTCCCCCCCCCTAACCTGGACTGTAACCTGAACAGACACTATACTGGGGAGTTATGCTTGTCCTGCCCCCCCACCGCCCCCAGTCTCTTGTACACCCTACATCTGGAATAAGCAATGTGATGAGAACTTATCGCTTACTCCCGACCAGTGTTGGGGGATGTTGCTGGCTGCACTGGTAACGATACCACACTGCAGGAGCCGCTAGCAACAAACAAGCCCGTTGAACTTTCGGAGATGTGGATCGGTCGGGGATGATGTGGAGGTTCCTGGCTGGTTTCTCGGGGGGTGGGGGGAGGGGGACATGTTGCAGGTGTACTGGATGGGGCATATAGCAGTACCTCGGAGTAATAGGTCACAGTGGATAAGTAAGCAGAAGGGGACCTGTACAGGTGTGGTCGTAAATAGCTCGGAGGGATGATGGCTGTGCGGTGCTCTGACTGCAGTGTGGGTGTAGCGAATAACATGTTTCTCTGTGAGGCTAGAACCAGCACCACGGCACGCAGTCTTGGCATCGTTGGCATATTACCGGCAGCCATCACCTACTAAGACAACATTATATACGGGGCTTGCTGAAAACCACCAGAAGGGTTTCACCACCGATATTTCACTTTTGCAGGGTAGGAGTGCCGGTTACGTGAGTTCATAACCCAACTAGTTGAGTAGGATTGAAAGTTTTACACGTTTGCTTGTAGAATGCTAGTTTACCATTAACATTTAAAGTCTACAGTATTGCTCATGCCATACAGAAGTATGCTCATACACAACTTCACAGTTTTAGTTTGTATACACACTACGAAAGTTAAGGCCTTGTTTACCTGGAGTACCAATTATACTATAGATCCGGGGGCCTGGGAAGGACATAGCCCTTTTCCCGAGGCCTTGGCTTGACACTTCCCCACCTAGGAGAACGACTACACCCAGTTAGTACTGGTGTGCGTGGAAGAATATCTTCAGTTTATAGTAAGCACCCATTCATTGTGTTGGGTGTCCGGGGGGATTTCTCTCCTCGGCACCTGTTGCAAACGGAGTGGGCCTTTGCTTCTCTCTAAACTTTTACCCCTTTCTAATTAACCACTCTTCTCCCCCCTCACCTTTCCCCCCCCCTCTATCCCTTCCCATACCTACCATCGACTCCCGCGGACATGGGGGTACTCAATGTGGTCTGGATATTGTGGGGGCCCACATGTTCGCGGGAACCGAACCGATCCTACCTCCCTAACCCTCCCCCCCCCCCTTTCCCCTTTATAGACCCCCGTCTCCCTAACCCCCCCCCCACCCCATACTTTTCCTCACTTTTCACTTTCTTCCCCCCCCCCCCTTCTATCTCTCTACCCTCAATTTATCTCTCTCTCAATTTCTATTCTTAATAATAATATAGAAAATAGAGGACCGGCGCAGTGGGATCCTGCAGTGACTGTTGTCATACGCACACTACAACCCTAAGATTCAACTTACTATAATTATACAAAATTGATGTTTGGTCTTAGACTGTCAAGCTGAAGACCGATATAGTGAATAAGAATTGTGTAAGAATTTATATCTTGTCACTATACTATGTATATGATCAAACAATGTATATGTATGTTTCTGTGGGCTCATTTGGGCCGTGTTCTTGTCTTAAATAAATAATTTAAAGAAAATAGAAGGATGGCATCCAATAATATAGAACGAAAGATCCTCTACACTACCAGGGACATCCACTTATGGCCTCAGTATATCCTCCTGGCCAGCTGTTGTCCAGAACTGCAGAAAACCCCCCGTTTTTTGGATGTTTTATTAATATTAAGCTTGTTGAAATACATGTGTCTGTTTCAGACACATTCAACGCACCCCTGCCTTAAAGGAGCACCCCCCACCAGCAATTCCTATTTTTGTGCTACTGATCTGCATTTTTAATGTTACTATAATGAAACGTTGAAAATCGTTCCTATATGAATTCCTCCTTCAGTTACACCCCTGAAGAAGGACTATACCGTATCCTGAAACGCGCTGGGTGTAAGGAGGTCTTTTCAAAAAATTCTTCATCTAGAATGATAATAATGAATTGTATTGTAACAAACTAGCGTATCAATGTTTCATTCTATTTTTTAATCATGTTTAAATAAAATTGTTGTTTTTATATCATTTTTGCGTATATATATATTCTTTTATGGTTGCCTTTAAAGTCCACTCAGGGGAACCCCTTTCTTTCGTTCTGAGTTAAATATATGAGTGTCACAGCAAAGGGTCTGAATACTTAGGACCATGTGATATTTCAGTTTTTCTTTTTTTAATAAATCTGCAAAAATTTCAACAATTCTGTGTTTTTCTGTCAATATGGGGTGCTGTGTGTACATTAATGAGGAGATAAAATGAACTTAAATGATTTTAGCAAATGGCTGCAATATAACAAAGAGTGAAAAATTTAAGGGGGTCTGAATACTTTCTATCCCCACTGTATATCATTATGGGTTGGTATGTCCTTTCCTGTTAACTGTTCTGTAGGCCATGGGACAGGATGCATGACTTATGGCTCATAACCGGATGGTCTGTTGACTCCTGTGAACTCATGATAAGTGTATCTCAGGGGTCACTGACTTGTATAATCATATATTTTATACAAATACATTATTTACTAACCACTCCCCTTTCCCCTCTTTTGATTGGTAAGTTGAAACATATATAAGCTGTATAATAAAGGCAGACATCTTAGGAATGCACAACCTGCCACTCGTTTCATTCGGTGTCTCCAGATATCTGAGGGCCCTGTTGGTGTACCTACAGAAGGGGTGGTCGTCCAGAATACCTACTATTTCATTTCAGTGCCACTTGTTAAATTCTCTAGCTCAAGTTAGAAATATCAATGGCCACGGCATGTAAACAGCGCTGTCTGGTTGTTGTTTTTACAGCTCAGGTGGGTGGCCAGGAGGGGCGGTAAAACCACGTCTCAGTTGCCCATTTTTATCACCTCCTGACTGCCCATCTGAAAGAGACCTATTTCATGAGCAGTTGCACCTATTATTCCTAGTGTAAAGTGTTTGTTTTCTATATGTTTATGTACTTACAGACTTTCCTAGGTCCAAAATTAAAGGAGTTGTAAAGGCAGAAGGTTTTTTTTTTATCTTAATGCAGTCTATGCATTAAGATAAAAAAAAACCTTTTGTGTGTAGCAGCCTCCCCAGCACCCCCCAATACCCTGAGCCCCATCTCTGTCCAGCGATGTCCTTGAGTCCCTCAGCCATCCGGGACTCTCCTACTGATTGGCTGGGGCACAGCCACGGTGCCATTGGCTCCCATGGCTGTCAATCAATGTCAGTTAGTCAATCAGAGGAGAGAGGGGGGCGGGCCCACATGACAGCTGCATGGCAGAATGGACACACAGAGCTGCTGTTCGGCTCGGGTGCCCCCATGGTAAGCTGCTGGGCTGTGGGGGCACTTGTCAGGAGGGAGGGGCCAGGAGCAGTGAAGAGGGACCCAAGAAGTGGAGGGAAAAAAAGAGAAACTTTACAATCACTTTAATATTGAGCAGTATTAAGTTCAGCACTCCACAACAGTCCCAGTTTCTCATGTGGTCCCTTGGGAAAATTTAATTGCCCAACCCTGCTACAGTGCCTTGAAAAAGTATTCACACCCCTTGAAATTTTCCACATTTTGTCATGTTACAACCAAAAATGTAAATGTATTTTATTGGGATTTTATGCAATAGACCAACACAAAGTGGCACATAATTGTGAAGTGGAAGGACAATGATAAATGGTTTTCTCAATTTTTATAAATATAAATATGTGAAAAGTGTGGGGGGCATTTGCATTCAACCCCCCTGAGTCAATACTTTGTAGAACCTCCTTTGTAGAACCCCCTGTCTCTACCAGCTTTGCACATCCAGAAAGTGACATTTTTGCCCATTCTTTGCAAAGTAGCTCAATCTCTGTCAGATTGGATGAAGAGCGTCTGTGAACAGTAATTTTCAGGTCTTGCCACAGATTCTCAATTGGATTTAGGTCTGGACTTTGACCGGGCCATTCTAACACATGAATATGCTTTGATCTAAACCATTCCATTGTAGCTCTGGCTGTATGTTTAGGGTCGTTGTCCTGCTGGAAGGTGAAACTTCGCCCCAGTCTCAAGTCTTTTGCAGACTCTAACAGGTTTTCTTCCAAGATTGCCCTGTATTTGGCTCTATCCATCTTCCCATCAACTCTGACCAGCTTCCCTGTCCCTGCTGAAGAAAAGCATCGCCACAACATGATGCTGCCACCACCATGTTTCACGGTGGGCATGGTGTGTTCAGGGTGATGTACAGTGTTAGTTTTCTGCCACACA
Source organism: Lithobates clamitans (assembly GCA_037952925.1). NCBI lineage: Eukaryota > Metazoa > Chordata > Amphibia > Anura > Ranidae > Lithobates > Lithobates clamitans. The sequence continues at coordinate 2,778,786 of JBBGZY010002433.1, forward strand.
TAGCGTTTTGCTTTTAGGCCAAAAAGTTCAATTTTGGTCTCATTTGACCAGAGCACCTTCTTTCACATGTTTGCTGTGTCCCCCACATGGCTTCTCACAAACTGCAAATGGGACTTCTTATGGCTTTCTTTCAACGACTGCTTTCTTCTTGCCACTCTTCCACACAGGCCAGATTTGTGGAGTGCACAATTTTATTTTATCCTGTGGACAGATTCTCCCACCTGAGCTGTGGACCTCTGCAGCTCCTCCAGGGTTATAAAACAATAAAGTGCAGCGCTAAACCTATATGTAGACGGATACACTGGTATGTACCACTAAATGTGTGACATATGGTGATAAACTTCAACAATACAGTGACGTGCTGTGAATGGACAAACTAATGTCTCTAAAAGATGTGACACCCTCACAGTCCATAAAAGGTGAGAAAGTGGGGAGTCTTCTCCAAAACGAGGGGGGTATCGGTGTCTTGGGACAATTATGGGCACTCGGGTGGGGAGGTGACCACAGGTGACAAAACACACTTCAATCTTCAAAAAGACAAGATGGGTACTCTTACCGGATCCGTGGGACGCATTTGCCGTATAGCAGTGCGTCTATAAGGCAAGGAGGAAATTAACCAGGATATTCAACCAGATGATGTCATCCAGATCGCAATCACCAATGAAGGGGTGGTTGTCTTGGACAGGCGGTGGATCTCCAGTGCACCCGATCTCCAATACCGGAACAAATCGATCAGAGCTGAATGATTCTTGGTGGGCCCATGGAGGAAAAGAAAAAGGAACTCCACATAGTGTAGGTCAAAAATATGGTTTTTAATGTCCAAAAACCGTACACTTACAGGTGATCACAAGCAAATAAAAGGTATAAAAATAGCAATGTGGGAAGCTGGAATAGCTGGCCCCAGGGTTACCATGGGCCTCTTGGTTGCTTCTCTGATGAATGCTCTCCTTGCCCGGCCTGTCAGTTTAGGTGGACGGCCATGTCTTGGTAGGTTTGCAGTTGTGCCATATTCTTTCCATTTTCAGATGATGGATTGAACAGAGCTCCGTGAGGTGTTCAAAGCTTGGGATATATTTGTATAGCTTAACCCTGCTTTAAACTTCTACACAACTTTATCCCTGACCTGTCTGGTGTGTTCCTTGGCCTTCATGATGCTGTTTGTTCACTAAGGTTCTCTAACAAACCTCTGGGGCTTCAAAGAACAGCTGTATTTATACTGAGATTTATATTACACACAGATGGACTCTATTTACGAATTAGGTGACTTCTGAAGGCAATTGGTTCTACTAGATTTTATTTTTTGATTTTAATTTTATTTCAGGTACTTAGCGCAATCAATTTGCGCAGCGCTTTACATATACATTGTACATTCACATCAGTCCCTACCCTTGAGGAACTTAGGCCTCATGCACACGAGACGCTGTTAAACGCGCGATCAGAGGCAGTTGGACACTTTTTTCAACTGCCCCTGAGCCCATTCAATGTTATCCTATGTGTCCATGTACACAGTCTCGTTTTTTTGGCGTTTTTAGGCAGTTGCGTTTAACCTCGTTTTTCCAGAAACAAAAAAATGGGTTCAGACACAAAAGTTTTCCACGTTTCAGACGCCAAATGCAGCTAAACGCCGATACTGCGCTTAGCCGTGTTTGCGTTTATAAGTGTTTTTAAAGGAACATTTTACGACCCGACTTTTGGGCCCCATATCTCGGGGCCACTTGGTGCTAGGAACCCCAAATTTGGTGTGCAAACTAGCACTACAACATATCCAAATTTGGGGTTCCTAACGCTAGGAACCCCAAATTTGGTGTACTAACACAGTGGAACTAACACTATAATATATCCATTTGGGGTTCCTAAAGCCAAGTGGCCTTGAGTTATGGGGCCCCAAAGTTGGGTCACAAAATGCCATTCTCTGCTGCAGAAAAGTGCTTGACATTTTGCGACCTGACTTTGGGGCCCTATATCTCGGGGCCACTTGGTGCTAGGAGCCCCAAATTTGGATATGTTTTAGTGCTTCCACTGTGGTAGCACACCAAATTTGGGGTTCCTAGCACCAAGTGGCCCAGAGATGCAGCAAAATGTCATTCTCTGCTCTGCAGACGCTTCTAGACGCAAACGCGGCTAAACGCGGCATGCAAACGTGGCAAAAAGGGCGTTTCTAAATGCCGGTTTCAGCTTTTAAAAACATGTGTTCAGCAGAGTTTGCACCGGCGTCTCGTGTGCATGAGGCCTTACAATCTAAGGTCCCTAACTCACATTCATACAGACACATACTAGGGCCAATTTAGTGAGGATCCAATTAACCTAACAGTAATGCCGCATACACACGGTCGGAATTTCCGACGGGGAATGTTCGATGTGAGCTCGTTGTCGGAAATTCCGACCGTGTGTAGGATCCATCGGACATTTGCTGTCGGAATTTCCGACAACAAATGTTTGAGAGCAGGTTCTCAAATTTTCCGACAACAAACATTGTTGTCGGAAATTCTGGTCGTGTGTACACAATTCCGACGCACAAAAGTCCACGCATGCTCGGAATCAAGCAGAAGAGCCGCAGTGGCTATTGAACTTCATTTTTCTCGGCTCGTCGTACGTCTTGTACGTCACCGCGTTCTTGGCAATCGGAATTTCCGACAACATTTGTGTGACCGTGTGTATGCAAGACAAGTTTGAGCCAACATAAGTTGAAAAAAAATCCACGGTTTTGTTGTCGGAATGCCCGATCGTGTGTACGTGGCATTAGGGGTATCAGCGTAAAGGGGGCTGAATACAAATGCACACCACACTTTTCAGATATTTGTTTGTAAACATTTTGAACACCATTTATCATTTTCCTTTTACGTCACAATTATGTGCCACTTTGTGTTGGTCTATCACGTAAAATCCCAATAAAATACATTTCCGCTTTTGGTTGTAACATGACACAATGTGGAACATTGCAGGTGGTATGAATAATTTTTCAAGGCACCATATATAAGGACACCACCACTTTGGGTTCATTTTGCTTTCTGTTTGGTAAGCCCTGGTGTATTTTATGAGTTACTCAACAAGACTTTTTGTGTGCAGTTCTCCGGCAATCCTCAGTCACACGCCTCAGTGGTGGCTCATGAACTTGGCCACATCCTAGGAATGGGTCATGATGATACCACGTGTCCAGGGAGCTACATCATGCACAGTACAGACATGTAAGTCTTGATGGTAATGTATGAGAAGCCATGATACCAAGATACATTTGCAACTGTACCTAAGTACCTGTATGCCTTTTCTGTCCAATGTTTGAATTAGCTACAGAAAGTGGTTACGCCATGACTAAGTTTCTCAAGCCAAATCTTTTCCTTTTTGATTTTGCATAGAACGGAGAAAGAAAGTAATTGGAAATTCAACATTTTACAGTTGTCACTGGAGTAGGTGAAGGGAAATCTTTCAGTGGGGACATTTCCTATGGTGATAACAGTCTAATGCCGCGTACACATGGTCGGAATTTCCGACAACAAATGTTCGATGGGAGCTCGTTGTCGGAAATTCCGACCGTGTGTAGGCTCCATCAGACATTTTCTGTCGGAATTTCCGACAACAAAATCCGTTGTCAGAAATTCCGAGTGTGTGTAGACAATTCCGATGCACAAAGTTCCACCAATGCTCGGAATCAAGCAGAAGAGCCGCACTGGCTATTGAACTTAATTTTTCTCGGCTCGTCGTACGTCTTGTACGTCACCACGTTCTTGACGTTCGGAATTTCCGACAACATTTGTGTGACCGTGTGTATGCAAGACAAGTTTGAGCCAACATCCGGTCAGAAATAAATCCATGGATTTTGTTGTCGGAATGTCTGATCGTGTGTACGCGGCATAAGGCTAGCCTTCTCTCAAAGTAGGGTCAAACTCACTTGGATAAGGATCTCTAAACGTATTCACTGTATGCTCTTGATCCCGATTAATGTATCTCTCAAAGTGGACATCAGTGCTACTGCACCTTTAAAGCTCACTGTAATAAACTCCCTCCCCAAGGATAAGGATAAAAAGATCATTCATAGTGTTGTAGATCACCTAAATAATGTTTATTAAAAACGTGTGTAAAATGCACTTACATATTCCCTTTAAAAACAAGTATCTCAATATGGCAAGTGAATATGGAAACCAAACCTGCAATTGATGCGGTGCGTTCCACCTGCGTCTCAAGAAACCAGAAGTGATGTATCTCAGATGCTCCACCCTACGCGTTTCGCGAGTTCCAACTGACATCATCAGGGGTCCTGTTTTTAAAGAGAATATGTAAGTGCATTTTAAAGCGGAGTTCCACCCAAAAGTGGAACTTATGCTTAAGGCACTCCTCGCCCCCTTGCATGCCACATTTTGCATGTAATTTTTTTGGGGGGGGGAGTGGGTGCCTAGTTTTGAGTGGGACTTCCTGTCGCACGTCCTGCTTCCGACTTCAGGCCACCTAGGCTACTCCTCCTCTCCCCCTAGGCGGCCCCTCCCTCTCAGTAATCTTCTGGGACACCTCACAGGTCATTTGCACACATATTGACACTTTTTTTTTTTTTTTTTGAGAGAGCGGTTTATCAGTAAGCCCTAGTGGCTTTAAAACATGCAGCTCCTAAAGTTGTATTTACACATATATTTATCTGGTATGATTTCACATAGATCTACCAATTTTTGGTTATTCCTTGTGAGCGCATTCCTCCTTTTATGTCGTTTAGCCATACATATGCCAATTTCTTTCATTCAGCCCCATTGGTAACACAATCTAAGCAGACAGGAGTGGACTGAGCATACTGAGTCACTGGGAACAGTTGTGTTCTGGCTGGGCACAGAATCAAAGTGGCTGGCTGAAGCAGGGAGCCAGTGGCCTCACACAAAGGGGGTGCTGGTACAAAGAATAGGAGTCCACAGGAGGGATGTGCTGGAGCTGGAGAGAGTCCAGAGAAGGACAACAAAGCTAATAAAGGGACTGAAGGACCTCAGCTATGGGGAAAGACTACAAGCATTGAACTTATTCTCTCTGGAGAAGAGACGCTTGAGAGGGGATATGATATCAATGTACAAATACCGTACTGGTGACCCCACAATAGGGATAAAACTTTTCAGTAAAAGGGAATTTAAAAAGACACGCGACCATTCACTAAAATTAGAAGCAGTTTAACCGTAAACTGCGTAGACCAGGGATATGCAATTAGCAGACCTCCAGCTGTTGCAAAACTAGTCCCATCAAGCGTCTGCCTCTGGGTGTCATGCTTGTGGCTGTCAGAGTCTTGCTATGCCTCATGGGACTTGTAGTTCTGCAACAGCTCTAGGTCCACTAATTGCATGTCCCTGGCGTAGAGGGTTCTTTACAGTCAGAGTGGTAAGGAGGTGGAATTCTCTTCCACAAGCAGTGGTATCAGCAGGGAGCATCGATAATTTAAAAAAAAAGGATTAGGCTACTTTCACACTGAGGCGTTTTACAGGTGTTTTTGCGCTAAAAATAGCACATGAAAAGCGCCTGTAAACTGCCTCTTCTGCAGCCCCAGTGTGGAAGCCTGAGTGCCTTCACACTGGGGCGGTGCGCTTGCAGAATGGGAAAAAAAGGTCCTGCAAGCCGCATCTTTGGGGCGGTGGATGAGCAGTGTATACACCGCTCCTAAACCACTCCAGCCATTGAAATCAATGGGCACCGCGGCCGAAGCGCCTGCAAAGCGCTTCGGCAGCGGCACTTTTAACCCTTTCCTCGGCCGCTAGTGCCCAAAAAGCGTCGCTATAACAGTGGTAAAGCGGTGCTAAAATTAGCGGCTCTTTACCGCTAACGCCCCCCCGCCCCAGTGTTATAGCAGCCTTAGATGGGCACCTTAATGACCACAACATACAGGGGTATACAATGTACCAATAACACAAAAGCGCACACACACAGGTTGAACTGGATGGACTTGTGTCTTTTTTCAACCTCACTAATTATTTAACTATGTAACTATCTGATGTTAGTACAGCTACTGTATCTCTCCTGCTGAGCTATTGTGGGGGACGCCAACCCCGCCCCCCTCCCCCGCCATTGGCTGAGAGCGATGATTGGGAGCTGGTCGGCAGACAATTTTCGGTCATGAGCCCTCAACAGAAGCTGGCTGAACGTCCGGCTTCTGACGGACCGGCTGCCATACGCACGGGCCGAATGTCAGCCGGTTTCTGTGGAACCGGCCATTGCCGGCCGACATTTGGCCCACGTGTACTAGGCTTTATTGTATAGTGGGTTAATTCATAAACGGGGTATAATGTTTTAAAAAAAAAAAGATCAAAGTGAACTTACAATTGTTGAGGCTGCATTGACTTAACAGGGTAGGGAACACGCAGCCTTCCATGTGTTGCGTCTCCACGCAGGGTCACTGTGGTCACTCTCTAGTAAAAGAAACAAATTGTTTTAATAAAGCAGACGACTCGTGCCTATTCTTAGAAAAAACACTCTGCCACTCGGACTACTGAGAGGTTTTTTGGGTTTTTTTGTTTATAAAAATTGTGAGTTTAGTGTCACTTTAATTTTTCATTCAAAGTTGGTTGAGCTGGGTGGTACTGATAGAGCCACCCATGGCTTGAATTTCAGGCAATTGAGCAGAAATCCGCTGAAATTGAAGCTGTGTTTGGGTTGCATAAGAGGGTATTTATTTAAAAGAAAAAAAAGGTTTGGATTGAGATCAAGCTTTAAAGTTTAATTTGTAATTCATCATGAATAAATCAATTTGTGTGATATTTAATACTAAATAAAAAAGGAACATAAAAGAAAACATGTCTGATGTTCTCCTATCAGCCAAAGAGTTTCTTACTGTACTTAGAAACCAGTCAAATGTTTTCAGTCCAGGTTAGAATAAGAAGAAAGAATGAACACATGTGGTATATAAGAGGCAGTATGCACTGTGTCCATTGTCCACCACACTCTGTTATGGCATGAACTGATTTTCTTTTCCAGTGGTGCCAACACATTCAGTTCCTGCAGTGCAAATGACTTTGAGGCACTAATCCAGGGCGGTGGAGGAAACTGCCTTCGTAATCCTCCCGACCCCAGCCAAGTCCTCAGCATCCCAGTCTGTGGGAACAACCTAGTGGAAAACGGAGAAGAATGCGACTGTGGATCAACGCAGGTAAAGTGCAATATCTTCATTTCATACTGAGCCACATTTCTGGTGAGGATAAGTGCACAGGGTTGTTTGCAGCCCCACCTCTACCTCAAAACTCTTTTGTTAAAATAGCGGGACAATGTAAAGAACTGTTTTTCCATCTACAAAAGAACTTTTCTCTTTCCTTGCAATTCAAAAACATGAATATTGTTATTGTATAGGCTGCGCTGAGAACCCTTCAAAAATATACAGTAAAATTGGGAAAATAAAGACGCTGAACGTTTAGATATTATGTATATTACCGACTCAACTTAATAGGTTGGGGTTCCCAAAGCCAAGCAGAGTATACAGAAGAAAGGAAACAAGCCCAGCAGGTTTGTAAAGGGGCTTCAATATGGAACTCTCACCGGTATAGATACAAAGTTTATTAATTGAAAAAAAGAAACAATACCAATAACATGTGGCTAATAGCCAAAAAACAGTAAAAACCTTCACCAATATAAAGAGGAAGTAAACCCTGATGGGTTTTACTTCCTCTTTATTTCCCTGCAAAGGTAAAGCATAATGGGCTACTATGCGGTCAATTTATGTGTCACTTACCTGAAACCGAACCCTGCGATGTCACCGCTGTCCCCACTAGCAGTGAGCGTCCATCTTCACCCCTCTTCCTTCTGAGGCCGCGAACTCCGGCTCTGTGACTGGCCGGAGTTGCGTGACGTCACTCCCGCGCATCACGGCATGACCCCTATTAGAAACGGCACGATCTGCCCTTTCTAAAGTGCGCATGCGCCGTAGACATTGGAGCATGCGCCGTAGACATCGGCACACGGCTTTATTGTAAATATCTCCTAAACCGTGGAGGTTTAGGAGATATCTCCAGCACCTACAGGTAAGCCTTAATATAGGCTTACCTGTAGGTAAAAGTGGTCGTACAGGGTGTACAACTACTTTAAAACATCATGACAACATTGTCACAATAAATATGGAAAGATAGCAGCCCAGGCTCACTTGCGCACAGACAGACACTCTTCACACATACGGGGGAGGGGTGGGTGTTAGACTCAATATTGAAAGTCCAAAATCATCCACCAGTGACAACAGGTATGGATATACCGAAAAATCAGGAGTCCCCTGAGTATAAATGAAGTAATGGTGTCACAGTGTGAAAAACAGAAATGTCAATCTGTAAAATCAGCAGTATAATTAACTCAGCAGTGAAGAAAATACTCCAGCGTATAGTGTAAAATTACTGACACACATACAGTCAGGTCCACAAATATTGGGACATCGACACAATTCTAATCTTTTTGGCTCTATACACCACAACAATGGATTTTAAATGAAACGAACAAGATGTACTTTAACTGCAGACTTTCAGCTTTAATTTGAGAATATTTACATCCAAATCAGGTGATTGGTGTAGGAATTACAACAGTATGTATATGTGCCTCACACTTTTTAAGGGACCAAAAGTAATGGGACAATTAGCTGCTCAGCTGTTCCATGGCCAGGTGTGTGTTATTCCTTCATTATCCCATTTACAAGGAGCAGATAAAAGGTCCAGAGTTCATTTCAAGTGTGCTATTTGCATTTGAATCTGTTGCTGTCAACTCTCAATATGAGATCCAAAGAGCTGTCACTATCAGTGAAGCAAGCCATCATTAGGCTGAAAAAACAAAACAAACCCATCAGAGAGATAACAAAAACACTAAGTGTGGCCAAAACAACTGTTTGGAACATCCTTAAAAAGAAAGAACGCACCGGTGAGCTCAGCAACACCAAAAGACCTGGAAGACCACGGAAAACAACTGTGGTGGATGACCGAAGAATTCTTTCCCTGGTGAAGAAAACACCCTTCGCAACAGTTGGCCAGATCAAGAACACTCTCCAGGAGGTAGGTGCATGTGTGTCAAAGTCAACAATCAAGAGAAGACTTCACCATAGTGAATACAGAGGGTTCACCACAAGATGTAAACCATTGGTGAGCCTCAAAAACAGGAAGGCCAGATTAGAGTTTGCCAAAACAACATCTAAAAATGCCTTCACAGTTCTGGAACAACATCCTATGGACAGATGAGACCAAGATCAACTTGTACCAGAGTGATGGGAAGAGAAGAGTATGGAGAAGGAAAGGAACTGCTCATGATCCAGAGCATACCACCTCATTAGTGAAGCATGGTGGTGGTAGTGTCATGGCGTGGGCATGTATGGCTGCCAATGGAGCTGGTTCTCTTGTATTTATTGATGATGTGAATGCTGACAAAAGCATCAGGATGAATTCTGAAGTGTTTCGGGCAATATTATCTGCTCTTATTCAGCAAAATGCTTCAGAACTCATTAGACAGCGCTTCACAGTGCAGATGGACAATGACCCGAAGCATACTGCGAAAGCAACCAAAGAGTTTTTTTAAGGGAAAGAGGTGGAATGTTATGCAATGGCCAAGTCAATCACCTGACCTGAATCCAATTGAGCATGCATTTCACTTGCTGAAGACAAAACTGAAGGGAAAATGCCCCAAGAACAAGCAGGAACTGAAGACAGTTGCAGTAGAGGCCTGGCAGAGCATCACCAGGGATGAAACCCAGCGTCTGGTGATGTCTATGCATTCCAGACTTCAGGCTGTAATTGACTGCAAAGGATTTGCAACCAAGTATTAAAAAGTGTAAGTGTGATGGATAATTATTAATCTGTCCCATTACTTTTGGTCCCTTAAAAAGTGGGAGGCACATATACAAACTGTTGTAATTCCTACACTGTTCACCTGATTTGGAAGTAAATACCCTCAAATTAAAGCTGGAAGTCTGCAGTTAAAGCACATCTTGATAGTTTAATTTCAAATCCGTTGTGGTGGTGTATAGAGTCAAAAAGATTAGAATTGTGTCAATGTCCAAAAATTTATGGAACTGACTGTATATGTGGATGAGCTTGAAAATATAATAGGCATCTGGACTTGGCTATGAAGGAGCATGTGGTATAGGTATATTGTCCCTGGTACAGGAAGCCGCCACAGCCAGATGATACGGGACTTAGCATATACAATGCATTGGAAGTGATTTAAGTGACTGGACTGCAGCGTCCCTGAAACAATCTCACCCGCCGTGCTGCTTGCTTCCTTGATCCGGTACCGATTAGCTCCTCAGATGTCCAAATAGCCAGTCTCTAGGTTGGTTCAGGTGGTTGAAGCAATCATCCTTTGCCTGGCTGTAGATGTAGATGTACGCTAATTCTCAGTGGTTGCCCCGCTTCATGCGGATGATGAGTGGAGATGGAAGCTGCATGTGTGTGGCCGGGCTGCTAAACACAGCGATGTTTATGCATTTCGCTCAGCTGCGTGAGCTTCGTCAGAACGATACAATGGACTGGTCAGTGGGCTTATAATGGGAATGCTCCTCCCTTTTCAAAGTTACGCCCTTAAAGGGCCACTGCCTTTCCATTTAGGTGTTTCAATTTTAAAGAATTAAATGCCTCAAAACAGCGCAGTTACATTTCAAGAGGCTAAAAAAAATAGTATTGTAGATTTTAGGCCAGATAGTTGATAAGTAAGAAACATTCATTCCAAACACACTTATCATTAAATATAATGTAAGCTTTAGAGGTTTGAAAATAGATGGAAATTTTTGGAAGGGAGGAGGAGAAAGACAAGGGAGAGTAGATCATAGGCACAATTTTTTACGGATTAAAGTGGGGCACATTTCTCATATTCAAGCCCCTTTACAAACCTGCTTGGCTTGTTTCCTTTTTTCTGTATGAGCTGAGAACCCTCCCCTCCCCTCTCCTCTCCTCTCCACCCCTGTCCTCTCCTCTCCTCCCCTCCCCTCTCCTCTCCTCTCCTCTCCTCCCCTGTCCTCTCCTCTCCTCCCCTCCTCTCCCCTCCCCTCTCCTCTCCTCTCCTCTCCTCTCCCCACCCCTCCCCTCCCCTCTCCTCTCCTCTCGTCTCCTCCCCTCCTCTCCTCTCCTCCTCTCCTCTCCCCACCCCTCCCCTTTCCTCTCCTCCCCTCCTGAAGATTCCTGGGATGTATGACATCATTTGCCTAGGCCTGGAAATCAGGAAGTAACTAAAGAAATGTAAAAAAAAGTTTAAAACAAGTAAATATAATATACTTCCCTATCGATTTACTAATGCTAGCAGTATAACGATTAAAAATAATCAATGTTGATTAAAAGAGCGAAGTTCCACTTTAAGTTAAAAATGGTCACTCCTAGGGCCCCAGTGCATCCACCCCATTTTCTGCAAAACACGACCGGCTGAGAGACATTCTAACCCCCCAAAAAAATTTGTTTGGAGTTGGGCTTTTTGCTGTGTAGGAAAAATTGTAACAGTTGGAATATCTGTTCAATATTTTGCTGTAGGAATGCAAGAACCCATGCTGCAATGCTGCTACCTGCACACTAACCAGTGGATCACAGTGTGCCCAAGGATTGTGCTGTGAAAACTGCAAGGTAAAACCAAAGTTTAATCGTGTACTGCATGAAGGAGGGAATAGAGTCTAATCTAGTCAACGCTAGCTACATTTTTACACAACGCTTACCACTGCATACAGTTGTGCTCATAAGTTTACATACCCTGGCAGAATTTATGATTTCTTGCCCATTTTTCAGAGAATATGAATGATAACACAAAAACTTTTCTTTCACTCATGGTTGGTGTTTGGCTGAAGCCATTTATTATCAATCAACTGTGTTTACTCTTTTTAAATCATAATGACAACATAAACTACCCAAATGACCCTGATCGAAAGTTTACATACCCCAGTTCTTAATACCGTGTATTGCCCCCTTTAACATCAATGACAGCTTAAAGTCTTTTGTAGTATTTGTGGATGAGGCTCTTTATCTTCTCGGATGGTAAAGCTGCCCATTCCTCTTGGCCAAAGGCCTCAAGCTCCTGTAAATTCTTGGGCTGTCTTGCATGAACGGCACGTTTTGAGATCTCCCCAGAGTGGCTCAATGATATTGAGGTCCGGAGACTGAGATGGCCACTCCAGAACCTTCGCTTTATTCTGCTGGAGCATTTGGCTTGCTTACATTTGCTGGCATGTTACCCATACTGTAAATATTTTATGAGCGCAGAGGGAAAATGCAAAAAAAAGGTCTCCAGCCTAAAATCCTCATTTTAGTGGGCAATGCATGTCGTGTGGCAGGTGAGCAAGCACAGTCCTTCGCTGGAAGCAATGATTTGCCATTTGTATATAGCGAAGGACCTAAGGCTGTAAAATTAACTTATGTTAATAATATATTTGGATTTTCCTTTGAAGATTTTAAAATCCAGACACGCATAGAGCTCGATCTGACCACTGTGGGTCAGCCAGGGGCGGACTGACCATTGAGCCACTCGGGCACTGCCCGAGGGCCCTGGGCCACTAGGGGGCCCCATCAGGGTTGCCAGCCTCAGTAAAACCAGGGACAGTATGTAAAAATCTGTGTTTTTTTTTTACATCTGTCTCTGAAATGTCTCTTACCGACATCCTTTTGGTCAAAAATCCCGAGATTATAGCTGCCCCACTTCTCCAGTACCTTCTCAGCCAATAGAAACATGTCTGTGTATACTGTGTGTATATGTCTGTGTATACTGTGTGTATATGTATGTGTATACTGTGTGATTGTATACTGTGTGTGTTTATACTGTGTGGCTCCATAATCTCCTATTGCCCGGAGGCCCCATGAGTTGTCAGTCCGCCCCTGGGGTCAGCATTGATTTTTAGAAGAAGATTAGATAGGGCCCTAATGGTATTTAAGCTGTAAATGATTGGTAATTTGCTGGTTTATAAATAAATTCCTTAGAAAAAACTATTGCATAACCTTTATCACTTTAATTCTAGACTGAAAAATAATCTGGGTAATGTTGTAACACTGATGTGGTGTGTGTTTGTGTACATGATGATGATCTACTTTGTTGTTTTATTTTATTTCTTTATGACAATTTCAGTTTAAGGTGGGTGGCACACCTTGCCGTACCAAGGCTAACGAATGTGACCTACCGGAGTTTTGCAATGGAAGCCATGCCTTGTGCCCTATTGATTTTTATATAATGAATGGCTACACCTGTAATAGTGGAAAGTCTTACTGCTATGGTGGCATTTGCCAGGCCTATGATGCACAGTGCCAGGCTTTGCTTGGACCAGGTAAGTCCTTTATTCTTTGCTTTGCTAAAAGTTATGTGATATTTTTTTTTTCCATAGTAGGTAAAATCTATAACCCTTTGGAGAGCTGCCAGTGATTTCACTTACCAGTGGCGGCTGGTGCTGAATCCCCCCCCCGGCAGGTTGGACAGGAAGGCGGTGATTCGTGCCTTACCTTTCAATGACGAGGCGGTGCTGGATCCTGGAAGCGGCTGTTTCTGCCCCTCTGCCCGCTGCTCCTCGCTCCATCTGGTGACGGGTCGCCAATTCTGACAGAACACTGGGACCATGGCTTCTCCTCCTGGCCGAACAGGAAGTGGGTCCAAAGACTCCCTGGTCAAACGGGTCTCAGGACCCGCTTTCTGATTGCTGGGAGGAGCAGCAGGAAGACATTAGCGAATATTAATTCACCAATGCCACACAACTGGGTGGGCTGAGGGCGCAGTGCTCTGCGCACCAAGCGCGCCCTTTTTTTAAGTCAATTAAAGCCTCATGCTCTAATCATGTGCTTCTAAAAAGCAAAAAAAACCCATTGAAATCCATGCGTCCGGTACCCTGCGTTTATATTAGGGACCGGGCGCATGGATTGGGGGCATGCGTCCGACACCCCTGCTCCCCTAATGGAGATTAAAGTGTCATTAAATCCAGACTATTAAAAAAATCTCTCATTACATACTGTATAACAGAGTGTGCATACTCACAAAGCCACTAAAGCATTTGTTTTGTGTAGAGTGAAATATACCTGGTTTACCCTGCCTTCAGCTGTCCCTCCCATCTTCTCTGTGTCCCCAGTGCAGCCTGAGATTGTGTAGACCAGCTGGTGTCCTCTACTGAGCATGCTCATATTTCAGTTCCCTTCTAAGCCCTTCATTTTCTCTTTTTTTTTTTAATCTGTGCACTCCATACAACGTTAGAGTCACATATGTGCAGTGGCGTCTCCAGCTTTCATATTTAGGGGGGGGCACATGGGGGGACAGGGACAAAAGTAGGGGGGCAACTATAAAATGCAATTATATATATATTTATATATATATATCTCCTGGGGCCCTTTACTACGACCCCACAACAGCCCTTTCACATGTTCTGCAGTGAGCTCCCTTCCTACTGTATTGGGCCCCCCCAGGGTGGCAGGAAACAAGAGATATATGTCACCAGCATACCAAGAAAATATAAGGATCCAAAGCAGTGGGAGAACTATCAGGGTTGCAAAGGTTGTCTTGCCACCGGGCCCTGGTGTTCTGCCACTGTGGGGTTCCCCAGCCTCCTCTTGCTGTCCTGCCCCTGCTATTGACAGCGCTGGCCTGGCATCTCTCGGAATTTACAGGCTGGTTCTCCTGTCCTAAGGACGGGAGAAATCACTCTGTTTTTTTCAGTAACTGAGAGTCCTGGTGGAGTCCTTCCTGCAACTTGCTCTTCTCTCTGCCAATGAGGATGCAGGGGAAGAAGCAGATCGAGCGGCCGTGGTTGTTTGCGCGCTCGCATTATGCAGTGTCAGCGAGCAGAGGGAGGGGGGAGGAATCACCCGCAGGAGCTGACTGGGGACGCTCTCCCTCTTAGACATTGCCTTTTTGTAGAAAGAAAATAATATTTTTTTTTGGGGGGGGGGGGCACATGGTGGGGCACAGCATAATGTTGGGGGGGGTCAGGGCCCCCTCTCCCCCCCCTAGGGACGCCATTGCATATGTGGGTGTATACACAGTGGTGAACTACACTCCCCTCCTATCCTCCTCCTCCATGTCCTCCTATTGCTGGATGCCCTATGGAAGCAGGTTATAGTATGCTGATTGATTACATTCACTAAGAAACTCACAAAAAAATTTGTTTTAATATAAAATGATATTAAATATATCAACGTAATTGTGAATACCTGTAAAGTAAAAAAAAAAAAAAAAAACCTTACATGCAGATGCCATCTGAACAAAATGAAAGCTGAGTCAATGAGCGTGAATGGATATTCACCACCCAAACCGGCTCTGCATTGTTCTGGGTGTGAGATGGGAAGTCTCTCTTTCACACCTAGAACCCAGCACTGTGTACTGTATGTAGCTAAAGCTGCATGCAGGTTATAGAGTGCTTGGGGACACTGCAGCACTTTTAAGTGCCCCCCCCCCAAAAAAACAAAAAAAACCTGCAAGACAAAGGCATAATGAGCTAGTAAGCATAGCATACTAGCTCATTATGAAATACTCACCTTAGATCGAAGCCCCCGCAGCGCTCCCGGCACACTGCTCTGCCCGGCGACATGTCTCCCGGAGTTATTTCTGGTTATCGCGGGCTCCGACGCCGTGATTGGCCGGAGTCGCGATGACGTAACTCCCGTGCATGCACGAGGGAGCTGCCTGTAACGGCACATCAGCTGAAGCAACGGCGCGAACGTGCCGTTGCCTCAGTGCGCGTGTGCCGATGACGTCGGCACATGCTGATACAGCGGATATCTCCTAAACCGTGCAGGTTTAGAAGATATCCAGGGTAGCTACAGGTGAGCCTTATTATAGGCTTACAAGTTGTGGAAAGTGGTCTGTAAGGGTTTACAACCACTTTAATGAAGGAAATAGTTTGTTTGGAACGACTTGGGCCAAACAAACTATTTAAAGAGATAGGAAACATAGACATCAGTTTTAAGTGTTACTTAAGTGCAGTAGAGAACTGTCTCCTGCGTTGCCAGACAGGGCTATGCTGAGTGGCAGAGCTGCATATATCTTAGAATTGGATGGACGGAAATACAAATCCTCTGGCAGGTAATACAGTTCTTGTGTATGTATATTATCTGTGTATTTAGCCGTTTGCCTGGAGTTCAGCTTCAATTCATCTTATTCATTGTGCCCACAGATAGCAGCCTGTCCACCAGTGGTGGCCCATCCATAAGGGGCGCAGGGGCGCCGCCCCCTTAATCCATGCGCCTGGCCCTTAATCTACATGCAGGGAGCCGGACGCATGGATTTCAATGGGGTTTTTTTTTTTTGAAGCACATGATTAGCGCCCAAGGCTCTAATTGGCTTCAAAAAAGGGTGGGCTCGGGGAGCAGAGCACTGCGCCCCCAAGCCTACCCAGTTGTGTGACAATAGTGAATTAAAATTGGCTATTGTCTTCCTGATTCTCCTCCCAGCCAATCAGGAAGCGGGTCCTGAGACACAATTGGCCAGGGAGTCTCAGGACACACTTCCTATTTGGCTGGGAGGAGAAGCAACAGCCCTGGAAGGAGATCTCCAGGGATGGCTCACCCGCAGCAACATCCAGCACTCCCCGGCTCAGACAGTGGAAGGAGGAGGAGGGGAGATGAGTATCATCCCGGCACGGACTTGTCATCTGCCTCCTAAGGTAAGGAGGCCTCAGATCGCCACCTTCCCCTCCCTTCCCGTGTAGTTAGTTTGCCGCCCCCCCCCCCCCCAAATATTGAGCACCAGCCGCGACTGCTGTCCACTGCTAGAAATGAACTGAACCCAATGATGTGAGGTTGCCGCTAAGTCTAACTGATAACAGAGACTGTAATCTGAGCTCTATGGCTGGTGCACTACTTTCGCAAATGTACTTTTAAAGTGGTTGTAAACCTCAGACATGAAATCTGAACAAAGCACTACCCTCTATATATTGTATACTTGTCTCAATTATATATATATATATATATATATATATATATATATTGTATACTTGTCTCAATTATGAGCACTACGTGTCATTTCTGTCTGCTGCTTTGTTCCTCTGATATCAGCAAGAGTCACTTCTGACAAGTTTTCCTGACACCAAGAGAAAAATGGTGATGGGGGAGGGATCTCCAGCTGATTGACAGCCTCATTTCTGTTCCTGTGTGCTGAGTGAGGGGGGGAGGGTGTGTCTCTTCCCTCCGATCAGCTCTCAGAGCTCTCCTCACTGAGCTCTGCAGTGTGTAATTTCAACTCCCCACCCCCTTTTTTCTGACAGCTCAGACAAGTTAAAATTCTGGACTTTGAACAGATGTAGAGAAAAGAGGGCTGCAGATAAACAGGTACAACTTATGTAGGAGGATTTGCATCATCTCTGTGTATCACCTGAGGCGAATCACCTCACTGAGTAAGGATTTACAACCACTTTAACACAAGCTACATTCATTGCATTTGATGGGAATGTAAAATGTATTCCCGAGACTCTGAGAATGTCATGTTGAAAGTCACTTCTTCTGTATTAAATCAATGTCATTGCCTTCTGTACAGAGACAACAAAAGCACCGGATGCATGTTTCCAGGGTGTAAATGTACAGGGAACACAGTTCGGAAATTGTGGCAATGTGAATGGAAATTTCAAGAAATGTTTGGTTGCGTAAGTAACAGAAGAAAATGTTACGTCATACACGATCTTATACCTGCCAACAATTAAAACTACTAAAAAATATGTCTAGTGCTAGTCACATTCAGCTGGACCTTCTCTGTAATGTTGAAGATGTTCCGTAGCTTATCCAAGCCACTTCTTCAGTTTTAGGAGTACCTGCGTTTTGGGCGTTTGACCCTGAAAACGCAGGGCCCTAAATATGTGAGTATCACTTGGTAGAGCGCTCAGCCCTGTGCATCCGCAGCGTAGTTCAGCCAGTCACAGACTTTGGTGGAATGCAGGCAGCAGGACCGGATGCTGCACCTGTGTCTCCTGGGTGCGTTAAAAAGCTGGGATTGGAGGCACCAGGGCCAAGTGAGCACAAACAAGAGTTTTCCCAGCACATTTATCATCTGGCCTGCAAAAAAAAAAAAAAAAAATCATTGCCTAACAATTTGCATCAAAAACAGGTTTTACTGCAAATCTACAGTATATGGAAGCCACGCTGCCTCATCAAGAGACCTCTGCAAAGTCCAATCCTAATCTAATCTTTAATTATGTAAGCACAATATTTTATATTGCTGATATGTGCCTTCTGTACAATGTACTTGTATGAGGAAGTATCCTGTTCTCTTTGTATTGCTTCATTTGTGTGAAATCCCTGGTGTTCCTGCCAGTCCCTCTGCTTTCAATTAAAAACTGACCTAGCTCAGCTTTACCTGGCCTTAACAGGTTTCAGCCTCTACATGCCGGTTACAGGATGTTCAGCCCAAACCAATACTGTCGCGTGCACGGATGGTGGTCCGAGGCCTAGTCTTCTCATTCTTCTGGCCCCTGGCATCCCAGACCTCACCCGCCTCACATAGACTTTCAGCACGCTTAGGCTTAGGGGATTGCATGGGTCCAGCAGGGTACTCTGGAGTTGTGGACAGCATGGTCTTGGACACTTGAAATGCAATTACAGCACTGACGTCAGAGCGGGTGTCAGAGACACCTTGGGCTGTTTCATGTGTGGGCAGCAGTTTGAATAACAAAGTTAGACAGACCAAGCACCTTGCCCATGGGCTTCACCTCTTTGGACACAGTCCTGCACAATCAGCACAAAAGGTGCTAGAGAGCCCTCTCCTAACCGAAGGTATAGCACCAAGTAATTTACCGTTTGGAGTAGAAGCCCTGTGTCTAACCTCGGGGATGCAACACTAGCCCTCTCCACGGCAACAGGCGAGCGCGAGCTCCAAAAAGGCTGCTCCACGTGGTGTGCTGCTCACTTTCCACAACTTTTATAGTCCCACCCTGACACACCTTCTCCTTGCACAGAAGCTAATCAGATAGCTCCCTCTGGCCTGAGGCCCACTTCTCTTTGGGATTCCTTGACCTGAGGCCCACCTTTTGAAGTAGCAACAGCTGATCCTGTTTTATGGCAGACGTCCAGCTCAGTTGCATGTGGTCTGCACATGCAGCCGGGTAGCAGCCTCTGCATGCAGGGCGTCACAGGTTATTCAGCCCAAACCAATATTGTCGTGCACGGATGGTGGCCTGAGGCCTAGTTTTCCCTTCCTCCTGGGCCCTACATAGTTAAACCCCTCTTTACCAAGAGAATTCATGCACCTGGTCCACACCTTGACTTCAAGTGCCCAAATAGCCAGGATTGCACCAATAAGCACACCTTACTCCTCTTCCCAGGAACTGACTGTATAATGCCACGTACACATGAGCGGATTTCTCGTCGGAAAAGGATATGATGGCTTTTCTGACGGGATTCCACTCAAGTTTGCCTTGCATATACACGGTCACGCAAAACTTCGCTGAAATTACGACCATTAAGAACAGGGTGACGTACAACACTATGACGAGCCGAGAAAATGAAGTTCAATGCTTTCGAGCATGCGTCGAATTGTTTCCGAGCATGCATAGGGATTTTGCGTGTCGGAATTGCCACAGACGATCGCATTTTCGGACAGGAACCTTTCCCGACATGAGCATGCTCTCAATCTTTTGCTGGCTGGAATTCCGCCAGTAAATGACCGATGGAGCATACACACGGTCGCATTTTCCGACGTAAAAACTCTCATCGGTCTTTTGCGGGCCGAAGTTCTGAAAGTATGTACACGGCATTAGGCTGGCTTCCCATATATATATATGCAAACTGGATGCGGGTTCCCCTTACATCCAATTCGTGTGACAGGCTCTCAATGGAGTCGGTTCACACAGGTCCGGGCGGCCACGGTCTGGATTGCAGAAGGGTGCTGTGCGTTTTTAGGTCTGGTTCAGGTGCGAATTTAGGAAAAAATTCAGACCTGAATCGCACCTGAACCGGTGAACAGACACGCACTGGACCCCAGGCACGAATCCGGCCCAACACTTCACTCCATCAAATTATAACACAAAGGCTTCTTGTTGCAATCAAACTTCTTTACTGGCATAAATCAACGACTAAAGCATAACAGTCCAAATACTGGCAAAAACACCCAAATAATGGCTTAAAATAAATGTGTCTAGGCATTGGATCACTTGTGGCTTTTCACAGATTTTATCTTATTTGGCTCTACATCCCTTGGCTGCAAGCTCCTACCACTGCCCAGTTCTTCCCAAAGGCGTTCATCGTTTACTTACTCGTTTTCTTCTAGGCCCGTTGTAATAGAAGGGGAGAGCATGAGCGCCCTGAGCAGACCTTTCTTCTTTCTCTGATTCTCAGGTAGACACATAGGCGTGCGCACAGGGTTTGCCTAGACACACCCTAATCACCCCATGTACATTAGCATTATCCAGGAGCAGCACCAGGTGGAAGGTTGGGGGTGCCAGTGGCCATTGTAAATGCCCCCATTATATTAAAATCTAGGTTCAACTTTAGGAACACGTTACACACATAATAAGGGTGTATCGTAATATGCTCCCAATCAAGTGGCTCTCACCACCAGAGCCCCCTTCCTGTGACAGCAGGTGGCGCTCATGTGTGTTTGAGCTTTGGGGTGCACATCCTAATGCAATAGGCTGCGCACACCTATGGGTAGACAAGCCCTGAGGCCAATCTCCAGAAACCTTATATAGGGACACCCAAAAATCACTCCACCAGGAGGAGGAGCAACCATTAAGGGAATTTCTACCCGCCTACACACCAGATGGGAGCACTGTTCAAACAGAATTTAGCATCAGCTACATATAGTATATGTGTAAGGGTCCTTCATTAGGGCAGCAGTTCCCTCAAAGCTGACTCTAGACCTGATCTGCTTCTTCTTGAATGGAATTTTCACCTACCTGTTGTTAGGGAGATCCTCTGCCATATGGTGTCCCATTCTTCCTAGCTTGAAGCCCACCTCCTCCATAGTTCGCTGCCTAAAGCTTGTTACCCAGAATAAAGGAAGCGTTAAGTCCAGTTGCATTTTAAAGGCTTTACTGCTTAACTTCACTCCAGCACAACTCTTAAAGAGGACCGTCAGTTTATTAGGTAGGAAATGGGTACCCTACCCAGTCCCTCAAAAAAAAAAGAAGAAAACCCAATACAGACAGAGGTGGGGAAGAGGAGGACAATCAGAGTTACTTTACAGTACAATTAGCAATACTCAACTGACTAACAGAAGACCACAGTGCAGAACACTTTTCTTCCTTCTCATACAGTGGTCCCTCAAGTGCAGAACACTAAAATACTTCATCACACTATTGCAACTTCCCTAGATGTTACAGTCTTTTACCACTGATGTTCACACACAGGGTTTACCTTCCTCTTGCATAAAAGGGTGCTTCTCCTAAGGCCCCGAGACCAGTCTAAACCAAGCCACAGTGAGGGTCAGGGGTGGCACGGTTTCTCTTTCTGTCCCCAATGTCCACACTGTCCACCCTGGCATTTCAGCCCTGCAAAAGGGGCTCTCTCAAGTCCAGCACAGTACTACATTTTTGCTGATCAGGGGTGCCCAGCTTCCATTACCCCCAAGAGCTCTGGACCCCACCCACAGCTGGCATGTAAAGGGCACGAACTCCACCCACTTCATCACTTATAAGGGGTAACAATGAAAGAGCACTAACACCGGCCAACATACAGTCCTGTGTTCAGACAGCAGTATGGGGACCAGGGCCGTCTTTTATATTGATTGGACCCTGGGCAAAACTTTTCTTGGGGCCCCCCCATGCAGTTTCGCTCTCCACCTGCTCTGAGACATACAATAAGCAGGTGCAAAACAGACACCCTGTACAAGGAGAGAGAGCAGCTGCAAAATAAATACAGCTAGATTCACAATCAGTTTACTGAATCAGATCAGGCAGCTATTGCGATTGGTTGCCAGAGGTTACAGTGTATCATTACCGCTCACTGACTGGTTGCTAGAGGTTATAGCACACATTACGGCTCACTGATTAGTTGCTAGAGGTTACAGCACATGATTTCTGCTTGTTGAATGACTGCTAGAGATTACTGTGGATATGACCTCAGGGGGGCATGATATACATATCAATGCCACCGGCCGGCGCTATTTACATCTGAATGCCACCCCTATTTACATAAGAATGCCAGTAATTTACATGTAAACACAGGGTCTGCAGGTGAGTCATCTGTACACAACAAAAGGGCAGAGCTGGGCAGCATTAGTAGCAGCACTTCACACTGAGATATCGGGACACAGCACAGGACTCATACTTCAAGGGACAAGGGAATTTAAACTGGGATAGTTGGCAAGTATGAGGCAGCTGCTTTGGGCCCCACAACAATGACAGGGCCCAGGGCAGCTGCCCCTTTTGCCCTGCCTTAAAAACGGCCCTGATGGGGACTTTCCATTCCCGGAACAAACGTCAGTGGGGCTGAGCAGTGCTCAGCCATTCAGAGAAAGCTTTGTATTTTATCAATATAAAATATTGATATCAATATAAAATATATCTGATTGGCTGAGGTGGAAATTGTGACATCATCTGCCTGCCTCCCCACCAAACTTCCTCTAAATGGCTAAGCAGTGCTCAGCCTGACTCCATTCTGTTCTAGGATATGGGGTGGGGTGGGAAGTCCACATCCCGCTGCCAGCACACAGCGCTGTATATTGTATGAAGGTGATGCTACATATAGTTTATATAGCGCTCCCAGAGGGTGCATTTGTTAGTAAAGTAAATAGTTTGTTTGGACCAGCTTGGCACAAGCAGACTATTTAAAGTCATAGTAAATCTGGAGATAAGCTTTAAGGAGCATTGCTCCAGCTGGCTGCTCATTGAATGGTTTTGTTCCAGCTCATTCAAATGTAGTATGACAAATTGGTAGCCAATTTTTGCAATGATTGCCGTTCAGCCTGTTTTTTATGGCAACAACATTTTTTTAATGGGGTAGGGAAATGCTGATTTATTTTGATTATTTATTATTATTTTTTTTATACTTTGTTTATTCAAAATTTTGGTGTTTCAAACCGAAAATGACCTGTAGCATAATCTGTTTTTGGCATGGTCTTTGTTTTTTTCCTTGACAATTTAGATTAGGTTACTGATCAATGCCTATAAATTGATTTGTGGAAGGCAAGTTGGCGATCAACTAGAAAAATGGTAATACATGGGGCAACTAACTGAGGTTTTTGATTGATTTTTGATTTTGATTGACTGATAGACATGAGCACTGTCCATGGGAAGAGGACACATGCTCCCCTATACCTAGAAGCACTATTATGGAGCAGAGAGTAATGGGGTATATACATCCAAATCGGAGGAAGGGTTTAGGAATTACAGCTCTTAAGAATAGCTACCCCCCCGCCCCTTTTTCAAGAGACCAAAAGTAATTGGACAATTAAATCAAAAGCTGTTTCATGGCCAGGTGTGGGCTACTCCTCTGTTATTTCTTCATCAATTAAGCAGGTAAAAGGTCTGGAGTTGATTCTAATGCCGATTACAGATGATCGGAATTTCTGACAACAAATGTTCGATATGAGCTTGTTGTCGGAAATTCCGACCACGTGTAGGCTCCACTGGACATTTGCTGTCGGAATTTCTGACAACAACTCTTTGAGAGCAGGTTCTCAAATTTTCCGACAACAAGACTTGTTGTTGGAAAATCTGAGCGTGTGTACACAATTCCGATGCACAAAAGTCCACGCATGCTCGGAATCAAGCAGAAGATCCGCACTGGCTATTGAACTTCATTTTTCTCAGCTCGTCGTACGTGTTGTACGTCACCACGTTCTTGTCGTTTGCAATTTCTGACAACATCTGTGTGACCATGTGTATGCAAGACAAGTTTGAGCCAACATCCATCGGAAAAAAATCCACGGATTGGTTGTCAGAATGTCCGATCGTCTGTACGCGGCATAAGTGTGGCATTTGGAATCTATTGCTGTGAACCTACATCATGTGTTCATAAGAGCCGTCCATGCAAATTAAACAGGCCATTTTAAGGCTTCAAAAACTAAACAAATCCATCAGAGAGATAGCAGCAACATTAGGAGTGGCCAAATCAACAGTTTGGTACATTCTGAGGAAAGAAGAATGCACTGGTAAGCTCAACAACATAAAAAGGTCTGGACGTCCACGGAAGACACCAGTGGTGAATGATCGCAGGATCCTCTCTATTTTAAAGAAAAACCCATTCACAAAATCTAGACAATTGAAAGACACTCTCCAGGAGGTGGGCGTATCATTGTCAAAGTCTACAATCAAGAGAAGCCATCACAAGAGCAAATACAGAGGGTTCACCACAAGGTGCAAACCATTCATAAACCTGAAGAATAGAAAAGCCAGATTAGACATTGCCAAAAAACATCTATAAAAAAACAGACCAGTTCTGGAAAAGCTTTATTTGCACAGATAAAACTAAGATTAATCTATACCAGAATGATGGGAAGAAAAAAGTGTGGAGAAGGCTTGGAACAGCTTATGATCCAAAGCACACAACGTCATCTGTAAAACATGGTGGAGCTTGCAGTGTGATGGCATGGACATGCATGGCTTCCAGTGGCACTGGGTCATTGGTGTTTATTGATGATGTGACAGAAGTCAGAAGCAGCCGGATTAATTCTGCAGTGTTTTAGAGATATACTGTCAGCCCAGATTCAGCCAAATGCAGCAAAGTTGATTGGACGGCGTTTCACAGTACAGATGGACAATGATCCAAAACACACTGCAAAAGCAACCAAGGAGCTTTTGAAGGAAAAGAAGTGGAATATTCTGCAATGGCCGAGTCAATCACCTGATCTCAATCCAATTGAGCGTGCATTTCACTTGCTGAGGGCAAAACTAAAGGCAGAAAGACCCACAAGCAAAGAACAACTGAAGATAGCTGCAGTTAGAGCCTGGAAAGCATCAGAAAGGAGGAAACCCAGTCTTTGGTAATGTCCATGGGTTCCAGACTTCAGGCAGTCATTGCCAGTAAAGTATTTTCAGCAACATATTAAAAATGAATGTCAGTATTAGATTGTATATCCCTATATGTTGCGGTAGTTCAGGTGCTTATCTAATAGTTTCTTGAAACTATCAATGCACCCCGCTGTAACCACCGCCTGTGGAAGGGAATTCCACTTCCTTGCCGCTCTTACAGTAAAGAACCCTCTACATAGTTTAAGGTTAAACCTCTTTTCTTCTAATTTTAATGAGTGGCCACGAGTTTTGTTAAACTTCCTTCTGCGAAAAAGTTTTATCCCTATTGTGGAGTTAGAAGTATGGTATTTGTATATTGAAATCATATCCCCTCTCAAGCATCTCTTCTCCAGAACCCTTCCTCATAACTAAGATCCTCCAGACCCTTTATTAGCTTTGTTGCCCTTCTTTGTACTCGCTCCATTTCCAGTACATCCTTCCTGAGGACTGGTGCCCAAACCTGGACAGCATACTCCGGGTGCGGCTGGACCAGAGTCTTGTAGAGTGGGAGAATTATTGTTTTATCTCTGGAGTTGATCCCCTTTTCATTGCATGCCAATATTTTGTTTGCTTTGTTAGCAGCAGCTTGGCATTGCATGCCATTGCTGAGCCTATCATCTGGCTTGGACTACTGTAACTGTGTATGCTGTATACTATACCTAGCTGATACTGGAGTCAAGCCATCAGACAGTTGCAAATCAGTGGTCATGCTATCAGACAAGTTTTTTTTGGTTGGATATTCAACACAGAAAAACTAAATATAACGTAATGTAATATATAAAATAATGATTACACAGAGTTGTCACACATACATCACCCTCTCTAACATTTACAATACGGTAAGATTTTACTGTGGATATTTAAAGATACAGAGCCCCAAATACCAACCCATTGGCTACATAGTGACATTTTTCCAATACTTCTAAATGGGTTAAAAAAAAAATTCTCCCATTGGACCAATACGTTTACAATGCAGGTGTGTCATACACACCCCCCTCTATGATATCTTACAATATGGTCACATTTTACTGTGGAAATTTAAAGATACAGAGCCCCAAATACCAACCCATTGGTTACATAGTGACATAATTGCAATATTTCAAATTGGGTTCAAAACCAATTCTCCCATTGGACCAATACGTTTACAATGCAGATGTGTCATACACACCCCCCTCTATGATATCTTACAATACGGTAAAATTTTACTGTGGAAATTTAGAGATACAGGGGGTCCCCGAGTTACAAACAGGTTTGGGACTGTAGGTTTGTTCTTAAGTTGAATCTGTTTGTAAGTCGGAACAGGTACATTTTTTAAGTGTAGCTCCAGCCAAAAAAACAATGTTTAAGATTTTGGATAGCATAGGGAAGGTTTAACATCCATGTAACATTTTTTTTGCTGTGTGTGCCCCTGTTCAGAAGATTTCACTTCACTTCCTGTCCCAATGACAATTGGATTTTGAAAATTTTGGGTTGTTGTGGAAACAAGCCTTGGTAATAAAGCATGAGTGGAGGTACCTTTTACCCATAATAGCTCTTACAGGAGTGAATTTCCCTTCCAAGGGTAGATTTCCTCTCACTTCCTGTTGTCTCCCTCCGTTTGTAAGTAGGAGTCGTTTGTAAGTCGAATGTTTGTAACTAGGGGACCCCCTGTACAGAGCCCCAAATATCAACCACTTGGCTACATAGTGACATTTTTCCAATACTTCTAAGAGGGTTCAAAAACATTTTTCCCATTGGACCAATACGTTTACAATGCAGATGTGTCATACACACCCCTCTCTATGATATCTTACAATATGGTAAGATTTTACTGTGGAAATTTAAAGATACAGAGCTCCAAATACCAACCCATTGGCTACATAGTGACATTTTTCCAATACTTCTAAATGGGTTCAAAAAACTTTTTCCCATTGGACCAATACGTTTACAATGCAGATGTGTCATACACACCCCCCTCTATGATTTCTTACAATACGGTAAGATTTTACTGTGGATATTTAAAGATACAGAGCCCCAAATATCAACCCATTGGCTACATAGTGACATTTTTCCAATACTTCTAAATGGGTTCAAAAAAAAATTCTCCCATTGGACCAATACGTTTACAATGCAGATGTGTCATACACACCCCTCTCTATGATATCTTACAATACAGTAAGATTTTACTGTGGATATTTAAAGATACAGAGCCCCAAATATCAACCCATTGGCTACATAGTGACATTTTTCCAATACTTCTAAATGGGTTCAAAAAAAAATTCTCCCATTGGACCAATACGTTTACAATGCAGATATGTCATACATACCCCTCTCTATGATATCTTACAATACGGTAAGATTTTACTGTGGAAATTTAAAGATACAGAGCCCCAAATACCAACCCATTGGTTACATAGTGACATAATTGCAATATTTCAAATTGGGTTCAAAACCAATTCTCCCATTGGACCAATACGTTTACATAGCAGATGTGTCATACATACCCCCCTCTATGATATCTTACAATACGGTAAAATTTTACTGTGGAAATTTAAAGATACAGAGCCCCAAATACCAACCCATTGGCTACATAGTGACATTTTTCCAATACTTCTAAGAGGGTTCAAAAACATTTTTCCCATTGGACCAATACGTTTATAATGCAGATGTGTCATACACACCCCTCTCTATGATATCTTACAATAGGGTAAGATTTTACTGTGGAAATTTAAAGATACAGAGCCCCAAATATCAACCCATTGGTTACATAGTGACATTTTTTGAACCCATTTAGAAGTATTGGAAAAATGTCACTATGTAGCCAATGGGTTGGTATTTGGGGCTCTGTATCTCTAAATTTCCACAGTAAAATTTTACCGTATTGTAAGATATCATAGAGGGGGGTGTGTATGACACATCTGCATTGTAAACGTATTGGTCCAATGGGAGAAATTTTTTTGAACCCAATTTGCAATTATGCAAAAATGTCACTATGTAACCAATGGGTTGATATTTGGGGCTCTGTATCTTTAAATTTCCACAGTAAAATCTTACCGTATTATAAGATATCATAGAGAGGGGTGTGTATGACACACCTGCATTGTAAACGTATTGGTCCAATGGGAGAATTTTTTTTTAACCCATTTAGAAGTATTGGAAAAATGTCAGTTTGTAGCCAAAGGATTGGTATTTGGGGCTCTGTATCTTTAAATTAACACAGTCAAATCTTACCGTATTATAAGATATCATAGAGGGGGGGGTGTATGACACACCTGCATTGTAAACGTATTGGTCCAATGGGAAAAAAATTTTTGAACCCAATTTGAAATATTGCAATTATGTCAAAATGTAGCCAATGGGTTGATATTTGGGGCTCTGTATCTTTAAATTTCCACAGTAAAATCTTACCGTATTGTAAATGTTAGAGAGGGTGATATAACATATAATATAATGATTATACAGAGCTATCACACATCCATTATGATATATTTAGTTTTTGTGTGTTTAAAATCCAACCAAAAAATACTCGTCTGATAGCAAGACCACTGATTTGCAACTGTCTGATGGCTTGACTTCAGTTGGCTGATGACCCTGGAAGCTGGAAATCACAGCAGTAGATACCACTGGTTCAGTGTTCTCCCCTTGCTTCCAGGTCCCGTGCTGAGTGGCTGGCCTGATGCATTGTGAACACAGGAGGTTGGCTGCTTGGCACAGACACCATTTGGAGAATGCTTTGCATTTCCTGAATGATTGCAAAACATTTTCTGATTGGATGAAGTGAAGAACATGATGTCACTGCCCCGCCTCTCCACCTCCATTTATGCAGAATATGCAAGCCGATCTCTGAATGGTGCCTAGTGCCTTCTGTATTCAGTAAGCAGTAGTCTAGCCACTTGGCACGGAACCCATAAGCAAGAGG
The DNA here is from genome assembly GCA_037952925.1 of Lithobates clamitans. Classification (NCBI taxonomy): domain Eukaryota; kingdom Metazoa; phylum Chordata; class Amphibia; order Anura; family Ranidae; genus Lithobates; species Lithobates clamitans. Next base: position 2,807,474 of record JBBGZY010002433.1, read on the forward strand.
AGATCACTGGAGTAGCAGGGTCTTCTTCAGTGATTTTTCAACCTCCAGGGGCATTGGCCAGGTATGGTATATACAGTATATAGTAACAATGATTCAAGCTGGACCAATGTTACTATGTATAATATAGTCATGCCTGGAATTATTCCTTAACATTATCTGACTAAGAAATTATCTTTTTCTGCAATATACAAAGTGTTGACTTTCGAGAGCCATGTAATAGTTGTCTTCTGTGTTCTTTCCACAGGGACAGTCTGTGTGGAAAACTGCAGTGTACAGGAAATTTTAATAAGAGCCTGCCTAGCAGCTATATTGTTTACAATATAGGAGATTTGCAATGTACCGGGGTAGACTTCAACCTAGGTACTGATGTACCTGACCCGGGACTGGTACATCAGGGGACGGCCTGTGGGACGGACATGGTAAATGGCCTTTGTAATGTGTTTTCTAATTTTGCATTGTTGTAGAAGGTAAAGAGGGACTTCAGAACCTTTCATAGCTTTCCTCTCCCCCCAGCTTGCTCACATTTACACAACATATCCCTCCTAGGTAACCTTCCTTTCTGACTCACAGCATTATCTCTTTACCAGGTCACCTCACCTTCCTCTCACAGGAAATTCCTCCTATGTCACCTCACCTTCCTCTCACAGGAAATTACTCCTATGTCACCTCAACTTCCACTCACAGGAAATTTCTCCTATGTCACCTCACCTTCCACGCACAGGAAATTCCTCCTATGTCACCTCACCTTCCTCTCACAGGAAATTCCTCCTATGTCACCTCAACTTCCACTCACAGGAAATTCCTCCTATGTCACCTCAACTTCCACTCACAGGAAATTCCTCCTATGTCACCTCAACTTACACATACAGGAAATTCCTCCTATGTCACCTCACCTTCCTCTCACAGGAAATTCCTCCTATGTCACATCATCTTCCTCTCACAGGAAATTCCTCTTATGTCACCTCACCTTCCACTGACAGGGCATCTCTCCTATGTCACCTCACCTTCCACTCACAGGAAATCCCTCCTATGTCACCTCAACTTCCACTCACAGGAAATCCCTCCTATGTCACCTCATCTTCCAGTCACAGGGCATCCCTCCTATGTCACCTCACCTTCTACTCACAAGATATCCCTCTTATGTCACCTCACCTCCCATTCACAGGATATCCCTCTTATGTCACCTCACCTTCCACTCACAGGATTATCTCTTTACCAGGTCACCTCACCTTCCTCTCACAGGAAATTCCTCCTATGTCACCTCAACTTCCACTCACAGGAAATTTCTCCTATGTCACCTCACCTTCCTCTCACAGGAAATTCCTCCTATGTCACCTCAACTTCCACTCACAGGAAATTCCTCCTATGTCACCTCAACTTCCACTCACAGGAAATTCCTCCTATGTCACCTCACCTTCCACTCACAGGAAATTCCTCCTATGTCACCTCAACTTCCACTCACAGGAAATTCCTCCTATGTCACCTCACCTTCCTCTCACAGGAAATTCCTCCTATGTAACCTCAACTTCCACTCACAGGAAATACCTCCTATGTCACCTCACCTTCCACTCACAGGAAATTCCTCCTATGTCACCTCAACTTCCACTCACAGGAAATTCCTCCTATGTCACCTCAACTTCCACTCACAGGAAATTCCTCCTATGTCACCTCAACTTCCACTGACAGGGCATCTCTCCTATGTCACCTCACCTTCCACTCACAGGAAATTCCTCTTATGTCACCTCAACTTCCACTCACAGGAAATCCCTCCTATGTCACCTCAACTTACACTCACAGGGCATCCTTCCTATGTCACCTCAACTTCCACTCACAGGAAATCCCTCCTATGTCACCTCAACTTCCACTCACAGGAAATCCCTCTTATGTCACCTCACCTTCCAGTCACAGGGCATCCCTCCTATGTCACCTCACCTTCTACTCACAAGATATCCCTCTTATGTCACCTCACCTCCCATTCACAGGATATCCCTCTTATGTCACCTCACCTTCCACTCACAGGATATCCCTCTTATGTCACCTCACCTTCCACTCACAGGGCATCCCTCTTATGTCACCTCACCTTCCACTCACAGGAAATCCCTCCTATGTCACCTCACCTTCCACTCACAAGATATCCCTCCTATGTCACCTCACCTTCCACTCACAAGGCATCCCTCTTATGTCACCTCACCTTCTACTCACAAGATATCCCTCTTAAGTCACCTCACCTTCCACTCACAAGGTATCCCTCCTATGTCACCTCACCTTCTACTCACAAGATATCCCTCTTATGTCACCTCACCTTCTACTCACAAGATATCCCTCTTATGTCACCTCAACTTCCACTCACAGGAAATCCCTCTTATGTCACCTCACCTTCCACTCACAAGATATCCCTCCTATGTCACCTCACCTTCTACTCACAAGATATCCCTCCTACGTCGCCTCACCTTCTACTCACAAGATATCCCTCTTATGTCACCTCACCTTCCACTCACAAGATATCCCTCTTATGTCACCTCACCTTCTACTCACAAGATATCCCTCTTATGTCACCTCATCTTCCACTCACAGGGCATCCCTCTTATGTCACCTCACCTTCCAGTCACAGGGCATCCCTCTTATGTCACCTCACCTTCTGGTCACAGGCCATACCTGAGCCTTAACCACCTGAACCCCTTCCTGCTTCCTAGAACATCACTCTCAGGTCACTTCACTACCTCCCTCTTCTGCTCTGCCCCTTGCTATCTGCACACTAATCCTCACAGGCTTAACCGCTTTGTAAACATGTACACTTTTCTAGCATTAAAAAAAAAAAAAAAGAATGGCAGTCTACAATAAAACTGGCCATAGATGCCTACAAGCTGAACAAAAAAAAAAAAAAAAGAAATTGATTATATTCCTCCATCCAAACAAGCTAAGTGGATGAATTCCCCCCGCCGGGACATTGTTTTTTAACAGCAGCCCTCTCCACTGTCATAATACACTCATCAGCAGCTGCTAATCGACAAACTTTCTCCAGCATGTTCCTTCAACAAAAGTTGGTCTGACTATTGACTTCTGTCGAATGGGGACAGCCACATACACACTGAAATTCGTCTGGTCCTTATTGACCCATGGGCATTTTGATCTGGTTTTGGCCAGCTTTCCTAATGCTGGATACACATTATACAACTTTTGTTGTTCAATGTCCTTTATGCCGCGTACAGACGACCGGACTTTGCGGCATACTTGGTCCTGTGGACCGAAGTCCGTCGGACGAATCGATCGGGTGTGGGCTCCAGCGGACTTTTTTCCCCCAAAAGTTCGACGGACCTAGAAATGAAACATGTTTCAAATCTTTTCGACGGACTCGAGTCCGGTCGAAAAGTCCGCTCGTCTGTATGCTAGTCTGACCGACAAAAAACCGATGTTAGGGCAGCTATTGGCTACTGGCTATGAACTTCCTTGTTTTAGTCCGGTCGTACGTCATCACGTACGAATCCGTCGGACTTTGGTTGATCGTGTGTAGGCAAGTCCGTTCATTCGGAAAGTCCGTCGTAAAGTCCGTCAAAGTCCGCCGGACAAAGTCTGCCGTAAAGTCCACTCGTGTGTACACGGCATTAGATTTACCTTCACTACAGTATGTAGTACAAGGGCCGGCCTGATTGCATACAATTTGAAAGTGTTAAGGTTTGATCTCATGTTATATGGTTTTGGTAAATCTAAAGGAAAGTTGTACAAGAATATTTTATAGAAAAGTTGTGTATAGTGTGTAGCCAGCTTAAAGGTTTTTTGCCACGCGCACACGGGACATCACAACCACCGCTTTCACAGGCATTTGACTTTTTTATGCCTCTAAACGCCCCACAATGTTATCCTATGTTTTTATGCACATCTAGGCATTTATAGGCATTTAGAGGTAGGAGGTAGAAAAAACTCACCGCTTGTGCATTCAGAAGAAGAGCTTTGAGCGGAAAAAACAGCGTTCGTGCATTAACCCACATGGTAAGGATAACTTGCCACAAATTTGTGACAGCGTTGAATTGTAAGTCTTGTTAACTCGCTGCACATTTTCACTGGCAAGTTGTACACTTGCTGCCACTTGAAGCACAAGTTCTAGTTGACACTTTTCCAGTTTGCAGCGAATTTGTGTGCCAAGTCTCTATCAAGAGCAAAGTTGCAGTGGTGAGTCTACAGCAAGAGCTCTGCAAGTCTACAGCATGAAAATTCAGCAACAGTGACCCCCTGTGGTGGGATGACTATTGCACAATGTAACCGTATTGCTACACTTAGAGGCGCCTCTCCTCTCTTTCATACCCAGTTGTGACATGACGCTACTTGTATATCAAGGCATCACTTGCTTATCAAGTCAAAATGTATTTAAAAATGTTGCTTGTCTTGCAAAACACTCTGAAACTAAGTTACTCTCAAACCGAGGTTTTACTGTAATACAATAGACTGCATTAATGCCAAACCCATGAATTTGCGTAAAAACGCCTATGCAAAATGTGGCTTTGGGCTTGTTTTTAAGCTGCATTTGCAGCTTTGCTCCCCTGGAGCAAGAGCGTCTTGGCAGTGCCGGATTTATAAGTTGGCAAAAGGGGCAAATGCCCTGGGCCTCCTTGAACAGCAGTGTTGAAGATGTGTGTATTATCCCAGGCTCCCTTAATCCCGCAGTACAAAAGTGTTATAGTGCTAATATAGAATAGTATATGGGTGGCTGCAAACAAATTATCATGTTCCCACAACTACAAAAATTCTATATAGTGACAAATATCTGGTTGCGCCTACCGATTTTGGTAATCTTCATTTCCTTTCAACTGAGTTAATTCACAAAAACTCGGTGATTAACAAATAAACCAAAAAAATAAGCAAATATCATTATAAATCTTAAAGTCATCTTTTCACACAATACAACATAAAGCTGGCTACACATTATACAAATTTCTTGAACAACTTTCCTTTAGATTTACCAAAACCCATATAATATAAGGCCAAACCTAAACACTTTCAAATCGTATGCAATCAGGCACTACGTAAAACTACGTAATTGAAGGTAAATCTAAAGGAAATTGAACAAAAAAAAAAATGAATGTGTAACTAGCTTTAAGCAAGAATACAATGGTCTAACTTCTGTGTTTCTGCTGCCAAATTTTAATTCCTGTGTTCCTGATTAGGCCTGTGTCAACTATCAATGTGTGAATGCCACTGCGCTGGGATTCAACTGTGACATCAAAGGGAAATGTTCTGACCATGGGGTGAGTATGGTGTGCTATTGTCAGCTAATACTATTTTCTGTGTCCTAGTATTGTTGCTCTTTTTGCTGTAATTGTCAGAAGAGTCATGTCCATTCTACAAGACAGCTTCTTCCACAATGCCGTACAATGGGCCAACACACAGTGATCGTAACGATCATATACAGTAAATGCATGCATGGAGCAACAGGAGTGATAACCCTGCAGGTAGAACGATGTATATGCATGTACAGGGTTTTTTTTTCCAGCCGGAAAGCAGGGGAACGCAGTGTTGCCACCTCCAGCACTGAATGTATGTAATGACAAGGGGTGCTGGGATGGGCTGGAGGGTCTATTAATGCTGGCTACTTGGAGATCTATTGTTGCTGGAGCGGATCTATTTTTTTTACTTAGCACCACTAAATGATACTTGGCTGTGTATTTTCTAAAATGGGCGGTACTGGGAGTTGGGTAGGGGGTGGAACCAAGGAATGGTGCTCAGAGGTGGGTAGGGGGTGGAACCAAGGAATGGTGCTCAGAGGTGGGTAGGGGGTGGAACCAAGGAACGGTGCTCAGAGGTGGGTAGGGGGTGGAACCAAGGAACGGTGCTCAGAGGTGGGTAGAGGGTGGAACCAAGGAATGGTGCTCAGAGGTGGGTAGGGGGTGGAACCAAGAAATGGTGCTCAGAGGTGGGTATGGGGCGGAGACAAGAAGTGACTCAGAAGTAGGGAGGTCCTGCACCTATTCTCTGAGAAAAAAAAGCCCTGTGCATGTAGGGTTAGGCATGGTTTCTACCTGTTAAATCTGGGGTCTCCAAACTGTCTAAACAAAGGGCCAATTTAGACTTCACGGGGGCCAGGCTGTGGCCATTGGAAGTAGAGTCCTGCCATCAGTGAGAGTAAACAATGCCCCATTTTTTGTGTCAGTGAAAGGTATTGTGTCCCATCATTGGTGTCATTGGGTGGGAAGAATCATGCCCCATTGTTTGTGTTACTGGGAAGAATTGTGCCCGGTCATTGAAGGGAACTGTGCCCCTTCGTTGGTGTCAGGAGGAGGATCTATGCCTCATTGTTGGGTTAGAGAATTAAATATTGCCCCAAGGGCCAGATGAAGGCAAGCCTCGGGCTGCAGTTTGGAGACCACTGTGTTAAAGCCTTCCTTGTGTAGAATGTAAGTTAATCACTAGGGGGATAACCTCTGGGGGAATCGAGGATGGAAAAGATTCTGGAGGTACAGTCCCTTGAAAAAATATTCATACCCCTGGAAATTTTCCACATTTTGTCATATTACAACCAAAAACGTAAATGTATTTTATTGGGATTTTATGTGATAGACCAACACCAAGTGGCACATAATTGTGAAGTCGAAGGAAAATGATAAATGGTTTTCTAAATAAATATGTGAAAAGTGTGGCGTGCATTTGTATTCAGCCCCCCTTTACTCCTAACTAAAATCTAATGGAACCAATTGCCTTCAGAAGTCACCTAATTAGTAAATAGAGTCAACTTGTGTGTAATTTAATCTCAGGATAAATACAGCTGTTCTGTGAAGCCCTCAGAGGTTTGTTAGAGAACCTTAGTGAACAAACAGCACCGTGAAGGCAAAGGAACACACCAGACAGGTCAGGGATAAAGTTGTGGAGAAGTTTAAAGCAGGGTTAGGTTAAAAAAATATTTTCCCAAGCTTTGAACATCTCACGGAGTACTGTGCAATCCATCATCCGAAAATGGTAAGAGTATGGCACAAATGCAAACCTACCAAAACCTGACCGTACACCTAAACTGACAGGCCAGGGCAAGGAGAGCATTCATCAGAGAAGCAGCCAAGAGATCCATGGTAACTCTGGAGGAGCTACAGAGATTCACAGCTCAGGTGGGAGAATCTGTCCAAAGGACAACTATTAGTCATGCTCTCCACAAATCTGGTCTTTATGGAAGAGTGTTGAAAGAAAGCCATAAGAAGTCCCGTTTGCAGTTTGCGAGAAGCCATGTGGGGGATACAGCAAACATGTGGAAGAAGGTGCTCTGGTCAGATGAGACTAAAATGTAACTTTTTGGCCTAAAAGCGAAACGCTATGTGTGGCAAAAAACTAACACTGCACATCACCCTGAACACACCATCCCTACCGTGAAACATGGTGGACTGTGAATCATGTTGTAGGGATGCTTTTCTTCAGCAGGGACAGGGAAGCTGGTCAGAATTGATGGGGAGATTGATGGAGCCAAACACAGGGCAATCTTGGAAGAAAACCTGTTAAAGTCTGCAAAAGACTTGAGACTGGGGTGGAGGTTCACCTTCCAGCAGGACAACGACCCTAAACATACAGCCAGAGCTACAATGGAATGGTTTAGATCAAAGCATATTCATGTGTTAGAATGGCCCAGTCAAAGTCCAGACCTAAATCCAATTAAGAATCTGTGGAAAGACTTGAAAGACTTGTTCACAGATGCTCTCCATCCAATCTGACAGAGCTTGAGCTATTTTGCAAAGAAGAATGGGCAAAAATGTCCCTCTCTAGATGTGCAAAGCTGGTAGAGACATCCCCAAAAAGACTTGCATCTGCAATTGCAGCAAAAGGTGGTTCTACAAAGTATTGACTCAGGGGGGGGTGCCATACAAATGCACGCCACACTTTTCACATATTTATTTGAGAAAAAATTTGAAAACCATTTATCATTTTCCTTCCACTTCACAATTATGTGCCACGTTGTGTTAGTCTATCACATAAAATCCCAATAAAATACATTTATATTTTTGGTTGTAAAATGACAAAATGTGAAGATATTCAGGGGGTATGAATACTTTTTCAAGGCACTGTAGATGACAGACTCAGCAATAGAATGCAATTGCCAAGCTGCACAAAGCAAGGCCAGCAGACTATTAACATGCTGTAAAAGGATATTTACTCAAGAGATAAAACTATAGTTCTACCACTTTATAAACCTCTGGTTTGGCCTCATCTTGAGTATGCTGTTTAGTTTTGGTCGTCAATCCTCAGGAAGGATGTGCTGGAATTGGAGAGAGTTCAGAGAAGGGCAACAAAGCTAATAATGGGGCTGGTGGACCTCAGCTATGAGGAATGGCTACAAACATTCAACTTGTTCTCCCTGGAGAAGAGACACCTAAGACGAGATAAGATCACAATATACACAGGGCCGGATTAGCCACAAGGCCACTGAGGCCAGGCCTCGGGGCGGCAGTGGTGTAGGGGCGGCGCTGCTCCTGCAGCGACTTCGCGGCCGCCCCCCCTTTCTTGCTGCAGTCTATTATGGGCAAGATGGCCGCGAGCCGACCACGAAACTGCGCATGTGCCGTTCCGAAGCCGGCCGGGCTCGGGAAAGCTCGTAAGCGCTCGGCCGGGCGGCGCATGCGCAGTAGCGTACTTGCGCCGCCCGGCGCCATTTTTGAAAAAATAGCAACTAATGTCAGCGGTGCGGCGGCGAGGGAGAAAGATGACATCTCTCATTGCCCGCACCGCTGTTCCGCCCTCCTCCTTCTGGTGGCAGGCAGCATGGCAAGGGACATCCCAATCTTGTGGCAAGTGACATCCCAATCTGGTGGCAAGTGACATCCCAATCTTGTGGCAAGTGACATCCCAATCTGGTGGCAAGTGACATCCCCATCTGGTGGCAAGTGACATCCCCATCTGGTGGCAAGTGACATCCCAATCTGGTGGCAAGTGACATCCCCATCTGGTGGCAGGCAGCGTGGCAAGTGACATCCCCATCTGGTGGCAGGCAGCGTGGCAAGTGACATCCCCATCTGGTGGCAGGCAGCGTGGCAAGTGACATCCCCATCTGGCGGCAGGCAGCGTGGCAAGTGTTATCCCCATCTGGTGGCAGGCAGCGTGGCAAGTGTTATCCCCATCTGGCGGCAGGCAGCGTGGCAAGTGACATCCCCATCTGGTGGCAGGCAGCGTGGCAAGTGACATCCCCATCTGGTGGCAGGCAGCGTGGCAAGTGACATCCCCATCTGGCGGCAGGCAGCGTGGCAAGTGACATCCCCATCTGGCGGCAGGCAGCGTGGCAAGTGACATCCCCATCTGGTGGCAGGCAGCGTGGCAAGTGTTATCCCCATCTGGCGGCAGGCAGCGTGGCAAGTGACATCCCCATCTGGTGGCAGGCAGCGTGGCAAGTGACATCCCCATCTGGCGGCAGGCAGCGTGGCAAGTGACATCCCCATCTGGCGGCAGGCAGCGTGGCAAGTGACATCCTCATCCGGCGGCAGGCAGCGTGGCAAGTGACATCCCCATCTGGTGGCAGGCAGCGTGGCAAGTGATATCCCCATCTGGTGGCAGGCAGTGTGGCAAGTGACATCCCCATCTGGTGGCAGGCAGCATGGCAAGTGATATCCCCATCTGGTGGCAGCGTGGCAAGTGACATCCCCATCTGGTGGCAGGCAGTGTGGCAAGTGACATCCCCATCTGGTGGCAGGCAGTGTGGCAAGTGACATCCCCATCTGGTGGCAGGCAGCGTGGCAAGTGATATCCCCATCTGGTGGCAGGCATGGTGGCAAGTGACAAGAGATGGTGGCAAGTGACACGCTCAGGGCTCCCAATGATTCTGCATTATGGTGAGTTGAACTATTTCAGTTTATATTACAATGTAATGATAGGAATAATGTGTTTCAATCATCCTGACACCATAACAACCATGGTGCCGGGGATGATTGAGGCACTAACACCAGCCATTGCCCTGAAAAATTGCCTGCGAAAAATCATTACCCCTCGCGCGCTTACCCTGAAGTATTTTTAGTCTGTACAATTAAAGCCAGTTATTTTCAGTGTTCTTGTGTGTGGAGATATGTTTTTAATTGATCTATTGTAGAAGTCATCGATAAAGGACGTGGTGTGTGTGTGTGTGGGGGGGGGGGGGGCGGCATTGAAGGACCCGGCCTTGGGGCGGCAAAGGGAGTAAATCCGGGCCTGAATATACAAATATCTTAATGGCGATTCTAGCATAGGGAGAAAACTATTCAGGCTCAGATCGCTTAAGAAGATGTGTAGCCACTCAATGAAGTTATGCAGTGTGACCCTAAACTGTGTAAGAGGTTCTTTACTGTCAGAAAGGTAAGAATGTGGAACTCCCTTCCACAGCTGGTGGTGCCAACAGGGAAATGTTGCTAAATGTAAAAATGTTTTATATGGGCATCTTAGTGAACACAATATAGAAGGATATGGGAAATGGTAGTGACATAAACACACACACAGGTTGAACTGGATAGTCTGGTATCTTTATTCAACCTTACCAACTAATTCTAGCTGAGAAGGGCAACCAAACTGATAAGAGGCATGGAGGAGCTTAGCTATGAGGAAAGATTAGAGGAACTGAATATATTCCCTCTTGAGAAGAGGAGATTAAGGGGGCATATGATCAATATATAAGGGGTCCATATAGTGAACTTGGTGTTGAGTTATTCACTCTATGATCAACACAGAGGAGAAGGGGGCACTCTTTACGTCTAGAGGAAAAGAGATTTAATCTCCAAATACAGGAAAGGCTTCTTCACAGTTATGCCCCGTACACACGGTCGGACATTGATCGGACATTCCGACAACAAAATCCATAGGATTTTTTCCGACGGATGTTGGCTCAAACTTGTCTTGCATACACACGGTCACACAAAGTTGTCGGAAAATCCGATCGCTCTGAACGCGGTGGCGTAAAACACGTACGTCGGGACTATAAACGGGGCAGTGGCCAATAGCTTTCGTCTCTTTATTTATTCTGAGCATGCACTTTGTGCGTCGGATTTGTGTCGATCGGAATTTCCGACAGCCCGTTGTCGGAAAATTTTATAGCCTGCTCTCAAACTTTGTGTGTCGGAAATTCCGATAGAAAATGTGGGATGGAGCCCACACATGGTCGGAATTTCCGACAACAAGGTCCTATCACACATTTTCCATCAGAGAATTCGACCGTGTGTACGGGGCATAAGAGCTGTGAAAATGTGGAATGGACTCCCTCCAGAGGTGGTTCTGACCAGATCAGTAGATTGCTTTAAGAAAGGCCTGGATTATTTCCTAAATGTATAGAATATAACTGGGTACTGACATTTATAGGTAAAGTTAATCCAGGGAAAGTCCGATTGCCTCTCTGGGATCAGGAAGGAAATTTTTCCCCTGCTGTAGCAAATTGCATCCTGCTTTTCTGGGGGGGGGGGGGGGTCGCCTTCCTCTGGATCAACTGTGGTTATAGGATTGGGTATATGGGATTGTACGATATTTTTTATTTTATTTATTTCTTTTTTATGGTTGTACTAGATGGACTTGTGTCTTTTTTCAACCTGACTGACTATGTAACTATGTAACTTCCTCTTTATTTCACATCAGGTGTGCGATAACACCGGGAACTGTTACTGCAATGATGGCTGGGCCCCTCCTTCCTGTGACAAGTCAGGCTATGGTGGAAGTATTAATAGTGGACCTACTCATATTGGTAAGTAAGGCTGACCATAGACCAGTGGTTCCCAACTCCTGTCCTCAGGACCCACTAACAGGCCAGATTTTAAGTATTACCTTGGGGGAGATGCAGCCTAGAAAACTGCAATCACTGAGCAGCAAATGATATCACCTGTGAGGTATTTTGGTTATCTTGAAACCTGGCCTGTTGGTGGTTCCTGAGGACAGGAGTTGAGAACCACTGCCATAGACGGACTATGGTGTCAGTGAGAGCAATAGGTAATAATACAACGGATGGATGTAGTGTTTGCACAAAAATTTCAGGTGTTTATAAAGGCAAAAGATTTTTCAACCTTAAAGTGATATTAAAGGTTTTCTTTAAAAGAATAAAAATAAAATAACAAACATGTTATACTTGCCTGCTCTGTGCAGTTGGTTTTGCACAGAGCAGCCCGGATCCTCCTCTTTTCAGGTCCCTCACCGCCTCTCTTGGCCCCTCCCTCCTGTCGAGCGCCCCCCCCCCCCCCCCCCGAGCAAGAAGCTTGCAATAGGGGCAACCAAGCAGGCTCGTTCCTGAGCCACAGATCTGTGTGTCCATTCAAACACAGAGCCGTGGCTCGGCCCCGCCCCCTCCCTCTCCTCATTGGTTCACTGGCTGCGATTAAGATCTGCAGTGAAAAGCGCTTGTCAGCATGTATGTGATCTGGAATATATTACCCCTGCTATGTCATATTTATTTAAGAAATAACTCCACTTTTATGAGAAAAAAACACTTTTCTCTGGGCGATTTGTGTACATTGCAGGGATTTTAACAAACTTTCTTGTAGATTCCTACCTTTTGTTCGTCTGAAGAAATAGCTGTTTGTTTGTCTGTGTCCATGTGCAAAGTGAATGTGAACAGAAGAGAGGGCTTTAACCGCGTCTTGACCGCTTCACGCAGATATACTGCGGCAGAAGGGCACGTACAGGCAGATTAGCGTACCTGTACGTTGCCCTTTAAGAGGCTGCTAGCGGGCGCGCCCGCCGGGAGCTCCGGGATACCCGCGATCGTCTCACAGTGAGGAAGAACGGGGAGGTGCTAATGTAAACAAGCATCTCCCCGTTCAGCCTAATGACACTGACACTGATCACTGCTCCCTGTAATCGGGAGCTGCGATCAGTGATGTCACACACAGCCCCTCCCCCCCCCACAGTTAGAAACACTCCCTAGGACACACTTAACCCCTACAGTGCCACCTAGTGGTTAACCCCTTCACTGCCAGTCACATTTTTACAGTAATCAATGCAATTTTTTAGCATTGATCGCTGTATTAATGCCAATGGTCCCAAAAATGTGTCACAATTGTCCGATGTGTCTGTCATAATGTCGCAGTCACGATAAAAATCGCTGATTGCCGCCATTACTAGTAAAAAAAAAAAATTATCAATAAAAATGCCATAAAACTATCTCCTATTTTGTAGATGCTATAACTTTTGTGCAAACCAATCAATAAACGCTTATTGCGATTTTTTTTTTTTTTTACCAAAAATATGTAGAAGAATACATATCGACCTAAACTGAGGGAAAAAAAATGTTTTTTTAAATATTTTTTGGGGATATTTATTATAGCAAAAAGTAAAAAATAATGCGTTTTTTTCAAAACTGTCGCTATTCTTTTGTTTATAGCGCAAAAAATAAAAACAGCAGAGGTGATCAAATACCACCAAAAGAAAGCTCTATTTGTGGGGAAAAAAGGACGCCGATTTTGTTTGGGAGCCACGTCGCACGACCGCGCAATTGTCAGTTAAAGCGACGCAGTGCCGAATCGCAAAAAGTGCTCTGGTCAGGAAGGGGGTAAATTCTTCCGGGGCTGAAGTGGTTAATGAGGAAAGTTGCATCATCTGCATTCTTTTAGACATGATTTCCCTTTGAGAGTATCTCACCAAAAATGAAATTTTTGTTGCAGGAGATGCTCAAAATCAGGACTTGTATCTTAGTGCAGACTTCTGGGAAAATTGGTGAGCCAATCACACAAGCATAACATTTCTTGGGGGCGTTCTGTATACCATCTGTGTACAGCATGCCTCCAGGTTTGCCATATCGCATTGCATTTTACAGAAAATTACAGAGCTGCAGATTTAAAAGGAAAAGTCATTTTTACCAACACTCAATTACAGTATGACTTGTGTTGCGATTGTATATGTTATATTATTATTATTTTTTAAATTACTATTTGCTAGTTTTTTTCCCACAAAAGTGGAGTTAAAAAAAAAAGCAAATAAAGAAAAAAATAATATAGCGTATGCAATTGCGACACAAGTCATATTGTAATTGAATGTTATTAAAAATGACCTTTCCTTTTCAATTGGCAGCTCTGTCATTTTCTGAGAATGCATTGCGATATGGCAAACCTGGATTTGTTCTGTACACAGAGTGTGTACTGACCACTCCCCAGAAACATCATTTCCTGCTTGTGTGATTGGCTCACCAATTTTCCCAGAAGTCTGCCTAAGATACAAGTCAGATATCAGGCATCCCCTGCAACAAAAATTTCATTTTTGGTGAGATACTCTCATACCGCCTAACTTTTTGAGATGGTAATGAGGGACACCTATCAGCAAAAGTATGCAGACATATGACACACACCTTGCCACGCCCCTTAAAGGGGAATTGTACAAAAACCAAGATTTGGTTAAACCCACAAGTGCTTTTTTTTACCACTACTACTCCTTTATATTGGCTTTTGGAATTTACAAATGCAGCAATTCAGAAATCAGATGAAAGGTTTAGGGTTGGAAAACCCTTTTTTGATAGATAAAAAGTGCGTTTTATATACATCTATATAGATCAGACCAAAATGAGGGACAAATGAGGAGGAAAGAAGGACAGAGGGACATTGCTCCAAATCAGGGACAGTCCCTCAAAATCAGGGACAGTTGGGAGCTATGTACTCCCAGTAGGAACACGTCGAAAGGGGTGCAGGCCCGGCAGCTTTCCTCATTAGTGCCCTGTGGGTGCACACCTGATTGATAATTATGAAACCACTCCCGTTAGAACCACTGTGCACAGAGGCACAGACAAACACACAGGGATTTCTTCAGAATAACAAAAGATAGGAATCTGTAACAAAGTTTGTTATAATCCTTGCACTGTACATAGATCACCCAGAGGGAAGTGGAGTTACGCTTTAAATATTCTCCTGAAACTTTGATGTGTTCATTGGTGAATATTATGAAAATTTTTTATTATATAAATCACCTAATGTTGACGTCAGTGGTGTAGCTAGGGGGGGGGGCTTTTGGGGCTATAGCCCCGAATCTGGGGCCCATAGCCCTGAGTCTCTGCAGGGGTCCCCAAAAGGAGGGGAGGCTCTCTGGGGACCCTGATGTAAGTGGGGGGCTCTCTGGGGACCCTTATGTAAGTGGGGGGCTCTCTGGGGACCCTGATGTAAGTGGGGGGCTCACTGGGGACCCTGATTTAAGGGGGACTCTCTGGGGACCCTGATGTAAGTGGGGGGCTCTCTGGGGACCCTGATGTAAGTGGGTGCTCTCTGGGGACCCTGATGTAAGTGGGGGCTCTCTGGGGACCCTGATGTAAGTGGGGGAATCCCTGGGGACCCTGATGTAAGTTGGGGACTCTCTGGGGACCCTGATGTAAGTGGGGGCTCTCTGGGGACCCTGATGTAAGTGGGGGCTCTCTGGGGACCCTGATGTAAGTGGGGGACTCTCTGGGGACCCTGATGTAAGTGGGGGCTCTCTGGGGACCCTGATGTAAGTGGGGGCTCTCTGGGGACCCTGATGTAAGTTGGGGGCTCTCTGGGGATATATACACACACACACATGTATATTACTGTATTTACATGTGTATGCCCACCCAAGCGTATGACTTTCTTTACTACGCTGCTATGGGCTCTAGCCCCAAATCTTTTGTAGACCCAGCAACGCCCCTGGTTGACGTTTACATATTTTTTTCCCCTTTACCTTTTTTTAACACTTTAATGTATTCCAGTAGCTTCTTCCAAGCTAGTAAGCTGCAAACAATTATAACATTCTATATAAAATCGGTTCTTGTTAGCAGTTTGATGGTTCTCCATAGGAAAACCGTTAAGGGCTCCCTGCCTCTCCAATCTCTACTTCAATGGCAATTCTTGAGATGCCAATTTGTTTGCCAAAAGCTATTACTACCCACACACACCCATGTATACCGCTCAATGCAAGGGCCCATGTGCTTCTGGGCCCTTGCTTTTTTAATTGCTGTGAACCTTCATAGATACGCATTTAAAGCAATATAAACTCTGATCACAGTGATGCAAGGAATATTATTGTACACTCTAATACAAGGTGATGTTATGTAACAAGGTGGTTCTATAACGATGGCTTGTGATCTGTAACAAGAAGACAATATGTAATAATGGCTGATAATCTGTGACAGTGGAAAATCTTGGCTCCCAGGTTGT
Source organism: Lithobates clamitans (assembly GCA_037952925.1). NCBI lineage: Eukaryota > Metazoa > Chordata > Amphibia > Anura > Ranidae > Lithobates > Lithobates clamitans. Next base: position 2,823,526 of record JBBGZY010002433.1, read on the forward strand.
ACAAGTCCAGGTACAGATAGCGAGTGCCTTTATAAATGATTTTGTCTTCCCAGATACTTCATTGCGTGATGGATTGCTGATATTCTTCCTGCTGGTTGTACCAATCCTCATCCTACTTATCGTCTTGTGGATAAAGCGTGAAGCAGTCAGCAGAAGGTGTCTCAGAGAAAAGAGGAGACGCAGGTACTTCCAGTAATACCAATACCGCGATATTTCTACTTGAAAATTAGGGACTAGACATGTGCACTGACAAAAAAAAATTTTCGTTTTCGTTTTTTTGCTTTTTTCGGAAATTTGGAAATTCGAAAATTCAGAATTCAGAAATTCTAAAATTCTGATTTTGGAATTTCCAATTTCTGAATTTTCAAATTCCGAACTTTTTTGAATTCCCAATTTTCGGATTTTCGAGATTCGAAGATTCAGAAATTCGAAAATCCGAAAATCTGAAAAAAAGAAAGAAAGTCAGGAAAATTCGAAATAATAACTAACTAATAATAACTAACTATACCTAATTATAGGTATTGGAATTTCCTTTCAAATTTGGCTGTTTGTGAATGCAACGAATACAAATTTATCTGAAGTTACGAATTATCCGAAATAACGAGTTCCGCATCTAAACAAATGGAATGGAACAAATTAATAATAACTAATAATAATAAAAAGGTTTTATCATTGTTATTTAATATTAGATCGTTACATTAAATTTGTTTAGATACGGCATTCGTTAATTCAGATAATTCGTAACTTCGGATAAATTCATACTCATTTCGTTCAATAACAGCCGAATCTGAAAGGAAATTCCAAAACCTATAATTTAATATTTATTATTAGTTAGTTATTATTTCAGATTTTTGGGTTTTTCGAATTTTCAGATTTTCATTTTTTTGAATGTTCAGATTTTTATTGTTATTTTTGGATTTTCAAATTTCCAAATTTTTGAGTTTTCGAATTTCCTAATTTCGAATTTTTTGAAAATTTCGAATTTCCGGACTTCCAAATTTCAAATTTTATTAATTTCCGAATTATCCAATTTCTGAAATTACGAATTTCCGAATTTCAAATTTCCAAATGTCGAAATTTTGAATTTCCGCAATTTCAAACTTTCGATAATTCAGAAATTAACAAATTTGTCAAAATTTGTTAAAAAACTATTACGGAACTAAACGAATTGCACATGTCTATTAGGGACTTGGATGGAAAGAGTGATGCCGCGTACACACGGTCGGACTTTTCGTCTACAAAAGTCCAACGGACGCTGACGGACTAAAGCTGGCTGGTAATCCGATCGTGTGTGGGCTTCTCCGGACTTTCAACGTACTTTTTTAGCCTCAAATCCGACGTACTTTAGATTTGAAACATGCTTCAAATCTTTACGTCGTAACTACGACGGACCCCGAAATCCGCTCGTCTGTGTGCTAGTCCGACGGACAAAAAGCCACGCTAGGGCAGCTATTGGCTACTGGCTATGAACTTCCTTATTTTAGTCTGGTGTACGTCATCACGTACGAATCCATCGGACTTTTGTGTGGTCGTGTGTAGGCAAGTCCGTTCGTTAGAAAGTCTGCCACAAGTCCGCCGCAAGTCTGCCGAAAGTCCTCCGGAAGTCTGTTGGACAGGCTGTCGGACTTTTGTAGATGAAAAGTCCGACCGTGTGTACGCGGCATGAGTATATATAACAGCTAGGGATTTTTCCTGCAACGGCAAAGCATTTAACACCCCTTGTCCATCTCCTGATCCTCCCTATTGGTCAATAAGGCAACCCATTGCAATAAAGGACCAATCAGGGCAGATCAGTTATTCTCTGTGCCCCTAAGTTCTGGTAGAATTCGATTCAGGCTGGCTTGGTTTTTGCATGGCTGCTCCTGACCGAGAATAAGGTCAGAATACTACAGAAGAGGGTTAGTTTAGTGTTAGGTTATTGGTAAAATCAGGAACTGGGGTTCACTTTTGGTTTTAGGGTTCAGACTAGAGTTAATTGTTAAAGTGGAGTTCCGCTTGAAAAAAAATAAAAAAAATAAAAGTCAGCAGCTACAAATTCTGCAGCTGCTGACTTTTAATAATCGGACACTCACCTGTCCCAGGGTCCAGCGATGCGGGGGAACGAAGCCCCGCTCCTCTCCCCCTCCTCTCTGCGGCACCGGCATTGTCACTGTGGGCGCCTGGCTGTGGCCTCACATCTGGGCATGCACTGCGTATGCGTGAGCCGCGCAGCGCGCGTGACTGGCCGGGCAATCATCTGGGACCTGTGACATGTCCCAGATGATTGTCGATTGAGAGGGGGGAGAGATGAATTGGCTTCCAGCGCTGCGGTCCGCCGGGAGGAAGTGGGAGCTGGGACCCTCTAAAAAGAGGGTATCCGCCCCCCCCCCAAAAAAAAAAAAATGACATGCCAAATGTGGCATGTCAGGGGGCCACCTTCCCTTAAAGTGGAAGTTCCACTTTTGGGTGGAACTCCGCTTTAAGGAGTTACCATAATGCCGCGTACACACGGTCGGACTTGCCAACGGGAAAAGCTTTTTCTGTTGGAAATTCCGACCGTGTGTACGCAGCATTAGTCTATGTCAAGCCAACAAACTGTTGTCGTTTTTTTTTAATAGCATATAGAAGGATCAGAACCCCTTCCAGTTTTTTTTTTTATCCTGCTCTCTGGAGTATCATTATGTGGACTGAACCCTCTATTGCAGGAGTTCTCAACCTCAGTCCTCAAGTACCCCCAACGGGCCATGTTTTGGGAACTTCCCTTAGATAAAATTGCTCTTATCAATACCATGTCATTGATATTGATGTAAAGCAGCTGAGCCAAGTGAAGGAAAACCTGAAAAATGGCCCGTTTGGGGTACTTGAGGACTGCGGTTGAGAACCACTGATCTATTGGGACTTTTTAGAGCGTTAACTCCAACATATAAGGTTTTCCACAAAAAGCTTTAATAACACATTTAAAAATAAAAAAAATAATACATATAAAATACAGATGCGGTTACAATACAAGGGATATTGTTAATTTGAAGATAACCACCATTCTCTGTCAATACGGATCATAGAGAGAGAGCTAGACCCCGGTCTAGCTCTCTCTCTATGATCCGTATTGACAGAGAATGGTGGTTATCTTCATATTAACAATATTAACAATATACCGTATATACTCGAGTATAAGTCGTTCCGAGTATAAGTCGAGGCCCTGATTTACCACAAAAAAATTGGGAAAAACTTATTGACCCGAGTATAAGACGAGGGTGAGAAATGCACAGCTACTGTAAGTGGAAAAGAGGGTCAACAATGCCCATTTGTATGCCTCACTGTGCCCATTTGCAGCCATAGGTCCCCTGAACTTCAAACTCGGTAGTTAAGTGTTCCTAGTTGCCCCCTAGCTGCAGCCAAAATTTGGGGTCTCTGAACCCAAAGGGTCCCGAAATGACATTGCTGCAGATGGACACAGTTGACCAAATTTGGGGCTCTGTATCTCGGGGCCACTTAGTGCTAAGAACCCCAAATTTGGTGTGCAAACCCAGTGGAACTAGCAGCATAAAATTTCCAAGCTGGGGTTTCTAGCACCAAGTGGCCCCGAGATACAGGGCCCCAAAAATCAGTTCAGAAAATGTCGAGCACTTTTCTGCAGCAGAGAATGACATTTTCCGAACCGATTTTGGGGCCCCGTATCTCGGGGCCACTTAGAGCTAAGAACTTCAGCTTTGGATATGTTGTGGTACCAGTTCTACTGGGTTTGCACACCAAATTTGGGGTTCCTAGCACTAAGTGGCCCTGAGATATGGGGCCCCAAAATCGGTTCAGAAAATGTCAAGCACTTTTCTACAGCAGAGAATGACATTTTCCGAACCGATTTTGGGGCCCCGTATCTCGGGGCCACTTAGAGCTAGGAACTTCATCTTTGGATATGTTGTAGTGCTAGTTCCACTGGCACACCAAATTTGGGGTTCCTAGCATCAAGTGGCCCTGAGATACGGGGCCTCAAAGTCGGTTCGGAAAATGAAATTTTTTGCTGCAGAAAAGTGCTTGACTCGAGTATAAGTCGAGGGGGACACTTTCAGCATAAAAAAACATGCTGAAAAATTCGACTTATACTCGAGTATATACGGTACCTTGTATTGTAACCGCATCTGTATTTTATATGTATTATTTTTTTTTATTTTTAAATGTGTTAATAAAGCTTTTTGTAGAAAACCTTATATGTTGGAGTTCATGCCCTAAAAAGTCCCAATAGAGGGTTCAGTCCACACCACCTATTTTATGAGGGATGTGGGCATCTCTCCTAGCCCCTGTAAAAGCAATACGTACACAAATTTTGGGGTATCATTAGGGATACGTAGCCTCATTTCTTGTCCTGCTGCAAACTGTTTCACCAGACAGGAAGTGAAGGAATTAGGGGTTCAAGGCTTCCTCCATTTGGTTCTATTTCGTCTGGAGCCCCTCAAAGGCCGCTGACATCTTCAGCCGGTTGGCTTCTTGATACCGATATTCAACCATTTTCACTGGCTGGGCTGAGACGACATCGCTGCTGCGCAGGCGTGGGATTTCATTCATCTAAGCATTGCCAAATGTGTACAGGAACTGCAGGCAGTTAAGGAACTATAAGCGGAACCTTCAGTCATTTTTTTTATCTTTCCATCTATTAAATCTTCTGCCCTTGTCAGTTTAACTTTAAATAGTAAAACATTTTTTTTCTGCCAGTAAATCCCTTATACAGCCCACTTCTTGTTTCTTGTCTGGTCATTAGCCTAGGCTTATGACATCATGCACAACTCTCTCTCTCAATCTTGTGAGAGTTTGCAAGGAAGGGAGGGGGGGGGGATGAGACATAAGAGGGCCAATGAGGGTTGCAGAGCTGGAGGTGTGCCTCTGTGTGTCTGTGTAAATCCAGGAAGTGAACAGGCAGCAGCTTTAGCTGCCCACAGTTAAAATGGTTGCAGCCAGACTCAGTGGAGGGAGATTTCTGCAGCATATTTGGCAAGTACAGAATCACAGTATATATTAAATAATATGCAAAGTGGTTGGAGGGAAGCTTCAGGGAAGTTGTTTTTATTACAAATTATGTGAGCAGAGTGCAGTTCCTCTTTAATGCAGAAGAGATAAAAGTACTGTATGTCTCTTCTGCTTTAAAAACCTGCCTTTTTTGCAATTTCTTTTCCCCCCTGAAGTTCCACCTTAAGACATTATTTCAGAAGATGGTAACATTTTCTGTGTTCAAATAGGAGAATGTTAAGTGTTGGGGGGGGGGATGCTTTTGTGTAAGGCCTCATATTAAAATGGTGTTCTACGCACATGTAGCCTTTTTTTCCCTCTATGACCAATCATGTACCAGCTGTCATATGTCAGATTTGATAATGACTCTGGAATCTGGTATGGAGAACAAGACTACAGTCAGGTCCATAAATATTGGGACATGGACACAATTCTAATCTTTTTGGCTCTATACACCACCACAATGGATTTGAAATTAAATGAACAAGATGTGCTTTAACTGCAGACTTTCAGCTTTAATTTGAGGGTATTTACATCCAAATCAGGTAAACGGTGTAGGAATTACAACAGTTTGTATATGTGCCTCCCACTTTTTAAGGGACCAAAAGTAATGGGACAGATTAACAATCATCCATCAAACTTTCACTTTTTAATACTTGGTTGCAAATCCTTTGCAGTCAATTACAGCCTGAAGTCTGGAACGCATAGACATCACCAGACGCTGGGTTTCATCCCTGGTGATGCTCTGCCAGGCCTCTATTGCAAGTGTCTTCAGTTCCTGCTTGTTCTTGGGGCATTTTCCCTTCAGTTTTGTCTTCAGCAAGTGAAATGCATGTTCAATCGGATTCAGGTCAGGTGATTGACTTGGCCATTGCACAACATTCCACTTCTTTCCCTTAAAAAGCTCTTTGGTTGCTTTCGCAGTATGCTTCGGGTCATTGTCCATCTGCACTGTGCCGTCCAATGAGTTCTGAAGCATTTTGCTGAATATGAGCAGATAATATTGCCTGAAACACTTCAGAATTCATCCTGCTGCTTTTATCAGCAGTCACATCATCAATAAATACAAGAGAACCAGTTCCATTGGCAGCCATACATGCCCACGCCATGACACTACCACCACCATGCTTCACTGATGAGGTGGTATGCTTTGGATTATGAGCAGTTCCTTTCCTTCTCCATACTCTTCTCTTCCCATCACTCTGGTACAAGTTGATCTTGGTCTCATCTGTACATAGAATGTTGTTCCAGAACTGTGAAGGCTTTTTTTAGATGTTGTTTGGCAAACTCTAATCTGGCCTTCCTGTTTTTGAGGCTCACCAATGGTTTACATCTTGTGGTGAACCCTCTGTATTCACTCTGGTGAAGTCTTCTCTCGATTTTTGACTTTGACACACATACACCTACCTCCTGGAGAGTGTTCTTGATCTGGCCAACTGTTGTGAAGGGTGTTTTCTTCACCAGGGAAAGAATTCTTCGGTCATCCACCACAGTTGTTGTCCATGGTCTTCCGGGTCTTTTGGTGTTTCTGAGCTCACCGGTGCATTCTTTCTTTTTAAAAATCTTCCAAACAGTTGATTTGGCCACACCTAATGTTTTTGCTATCTCTCTGATGGGTTTGTTTTGTTTTTTCAGACTAATGATGGCTTGCTTCACTGATAGTGACAGCTCTTTGGATCTCATATTGAGAGTTGACAGCAACAGATTCCAAATGCAAATAGCACACTTGAAATGAACTCTGGACCTTTTATCTGCTCCTTGTAAATGGGATAATGAGGGAATAACACACACCTGGCCATGGAACAGCTGAGCAGCCAATTGTCCCATTACTTTTGGTCCCTTAAAAAGTGGGAGGCACATATACAAACTGTTGTAATTCCTACACCGTTCACCTGATTTCGATGTAAATACCCTCAAATTAAAGCTGAAAGTCTGCAGTTAAAGCACATCGTGTTTGTTTCCTTTCAAATCCATTGTTGTGGTGTATAGAGCAAAAAAGATTTGAATTGTGTCGATGTCCCAATATTTATGGACCTGACTGTATGTATTCTTTAGAACACGGCTGGCACGTGAAGTCAGTAGATTTTATATTGAAGTAATGCATAAATGTCTTGCAATTGATTTTTTTTTTATTTTTTTTTATAGCAGAGTTAAAAATGCACAAAAAGCGGCGCTGCCACCAAACAATTACACAACTCGAAATGCTGCCAGTAATGCACCAAGGAACCAGGTAATAAGCTCAACCTTCAGTATGTATAGCAAATATAGCAGTTTATTTAGCAGTGTGGTGATAAGCAGAGGTGTAACAAGACAACTTTGTGTCCTGTGCACAGGGCTGTACTCATAGATCACACTGCCCTGGGAACATTGATAATACCATTGTCACTATCACCAGTCACCTATGCTGGCCGTACATTATACCAGGGCTCCAAATTTCAAGTCCCGAGCGACTACCCGGGCCTTAAGAGTTACTTGCCACCAGTTGCCCTGCCCGACCCCAACCATGCCCCGCCCCCAAACATGCCCCGCCCCTAAACACGTCCTCATAAATTATCTCATGAAATTATACTTAAATGTTTTATGCAGAATTAAGTTACAAAAATAAATATTAACAACAACTTTATCAGTGTCCCTCAGCATAGCCTCACCAGTGCCCGTCAATACAGCGTGACCAGTGCCCGTCAATGCAGTCTCACCTGTGCCCATCAATACAGCCTCACCTGTGCCCATTAATACAGCCTCACCTGTGCCCATCAATACAGCGTTACCAGTGCCCATCAATACAGCCTGACAAGTGCCCATCAATACAGCCTCACCTGTGCCCATCAATACAGCCTCACCTGTGCCCGTCAATACAGTCTCACCTGTGCCCGTGAATACAGTCTCACCTGTACCCATCAATACAGTCTCACCTGTAGCCATCAATACAGTCTCACCTGTGCCCATCAGTACAGCCTCACCTGTGCCCATCAATACAGTCTCACCTGTGCCCGTCAATACAGTCTCACCTGTACCCATCAATACAGTTTTACCTGTGCCCGTCAGTACAGCCTCACCTGTGCCCATCAATAAAGTCTCACCTGTGCCCATCAATACAGTCTCACCTGTGCCCATCAGTACAATCTCACCTGTGCCCATAAATACAGTCTCACCTGTGCCCGTCAGTACAGCCTCAGCTGTGCCCCTCAGTACAGTCTCACCTGTGCCCATCAATACAGTCTCACCTGTGCAGAGGAAGAGTCGAGCTGGCCGATCATCAGACAGCGGGGATTTCCTGCTGTAACAGCTTTCATTTGAATTGCTGGGTTTCCGGACCCGCTCACCGTCACATACAGCCCTGCCTCCTCGACCGGCACCGTTCGCGTCACACAGTCCCGCCTCCTTACCCGGCGTCTCCCGGCATTAGACTGGTGTCCTGTCTATCAAATGTGCCGGGCGAGGAGGCGGGGCTGTATGTGACGGTGAGCAGTGCCGTGAAACCAGCAATTCAAATTAAAGCTGTTACAGCGGGCAATCCCTGCTCTCTGATGATTGGCCAGCTTGACTTTTCCTCTCTTCTCTTCCCCTGGCTGGGAGAACGGCTCCCGTTCAACCCCGCCTGCCGGCGATGCTCGCTCCCCCCCCCCCCCCGTCTCCAAGGCAGCCCATGCTCGCCAGCCCTCAATTTTCCACTCGCAAAATGCGAGTAGGCGAGTGGAAAATTTGAGGGCTGCATTATACAATTCTCTGGTACAATTTTCCTTTATATTTACCAAAATCATATAATATGAGGTCAAACCTAAACACTTTCAAATTTTATGCAAACAAGTAGGCCCTTGCACAGTTGAAGGTAAATCTTTATACAGAAAATTGTATAATGTATGGAGAGTATTAAGGCTAAGTGTACACTGGCATTAAAAGCAGGCGTTTGAGAGGCGTTAAAAAACACCCCTCAAACGCAAATGATACAACGGACAGTTCACATCAAAACATGAAGCGTGAGTGTTGCATCGCTTCAAAATTGAAGCCTTGTGTCGAGTCAGGAGGAGCTTGAAGCCTTTCAACGCCTCCCATTCAAGTCTATAGGAACATTTCATAAACGCTCTAGCAGGCAGTTGCGGTGTGGTTGTGGGGGAGTTAGGATTAGTTTATTTCATGTAATGGAATAGGCGCTTGTGAAGCGGTTTAAATGCTTAAAAACTACTCATAAGGCGTTTGGGGGGCATTTTTAACTCGTCATTAAAGCGGTAGTAAACCCCTGAAAAAAAAAAAAACTTGCAAGACAATAGCATTTTGTGCTAGTATGCATTGCATACTAGCACATTATGAAATACTTACCTTAGAATGAAGCCCCCTGCAGCGGCGCCCGGTCACCGCTTGAGGGGGCTGACATGTTCTCTCCGGTGTTTCTTCCGGGTTTGCAGGCCTGGTGCTGGGAGTGGCCAGAGCCGCGAAGATGTCACTCCCGGGCGTTCCGGGAAGAAGCTCTGAAGTTCCGGCGCGATCTGCCGGACCTTCAGAGAGCATGCGCTGCTGACGTCAGCGGCTGCATGCAGGGTGAATATCTCCTAAATATCTCCTGCATGTTTAGGAGATATTCATTTTACCTACAGGTAAGCCTTATTATAGGCCTTATTACATACCTCCCAACATTTTGAGATAAGAATGAGGGACACCTACTAACAAACGTATGTAGGCATAGGACACGCCCCCTGCCACACCCCCTTAAAGGAAAATTAACCAAAAAAAAGTTAATTAAATCCACAAGGACTTTTTTTTACCACTACTATTCCTTTATATTGGCTCCTAAAATGTACAAATGCAGACATTTAGTAATTGGATGAAAGGTTTAATACCGTGAAACACTTGAAAGATAAAAAGTGCATTTTATATACAACTATGAGGATCAGACCAAAATGAGGGACAAATGAGGAGTAAAGAGGGACAGAGGGACATTGCTCCATATCAAGGACAGTCCCTCGAAATCAGGGACAGTTGGGAGCTATGCTTATTATAGGATTACCTGTAGGTAAATATCACCGAGCGGGGTATACTACAGCTTTAACACTTGTAAAATGCCAGCCTAACGCCCATACCAAAGCTCATTAAAGCGAGTCCAGCGCCCATGCTAAAGTTATAAGAAATCTTGTTAAGCGTTAGAAATTTAGTCAAGTGTGAACAAGTCCTTAGTCATGTTATTGACAAAAGTAAAAATAGAATGCCCTGTTTAAGGCACTACATTGTCCACTTTATGTGCCGGCCAACCAACTGACAATATCCTCTCACCAAGACTCTACAGAGAGCATGATAATCAATGCATGTTTCCTGAGCTGTAGAGGATCTTGTGACTCCTGTCAGAAGCTTCTGGCCCCAGTCTAAGGCTGGGTTCACACTATCGCCAATTGGCATAGCAGGAGATTGTGACGTCACATATCTCCACAGCGGCTCCGGGGCAAATTGCACAAGAGTCCTGTGCGTCTTTTGATCCGTTTGAGGTCCGAACTCAGCCCAAAATTTGGGCTGAAATTGGATCTGAAATGGTGAATGGAGACGCACCGGACCCCCTGCTGTCAGCCACTCCGTGCTTCAGTGTGAACCCAGGCTAAGGCCTCATGTACACGGCTGCTGGTAAACGGACATTTAGGAGCAGTTGGGCATTTTTTTCAGCTGCCCCTGAACTCTCCTCTATGTTCTCTTATCAGTACATGTACACAGGGCCGTTTATAAAGGTTTCCAGGCTGTTGAGTTTAGAAGCTTTTTTTAGAACACAAAAAAATGCGTTCGGGACGGATGTTCAGAGGCATTTGAAACACCAACGCTGTATGTAAAAGCGGCTAAACGCCCGTTTTTAGATGCCGGTTTCTAGCTGTCAAGTTAAATCGTTCAGGTGAGGTTAAACAACGTCCCGTGTACATGAAGCCTTACTGCTTCTCCCTCTTCCGTTGCCTTAAAAATAACATTTATTTGACCTGAAGTTAACAGTAAAGGGCCAAAGTGGGCATAGCAGTCATTGTGAGATAGTTGGATTGTGTTCAGTGCCAATGGTTAGCAGACATCCCAACCTGCAAAAACCCATTTGAGGAAGGTGGCAAGCTCATTTCAGGGAGGTCACGCTCCGTGCCGACAACCCCCCCCCCCCCCCCCCATTCATAGTAAAATTCTATAATAAAATAATACTTTAAAGATAATTAGTAATATAATGCCATAAGAAAATAATACTTTAAAAGATAATGTTGCCAACACTGCAGCCTCACTGTGCCCATCTGCAGCCTCGTCAGTGCCCATCAATGCAGCCTCACTGTGCCCATCTGCAGCCTCATTAGTGTCAACAATGCAGCCTCATTGTGCCCATCTGTATCCTCATCAGTGCCCATCTGCAGCCTCACTGTGCCAACAATGCAGCCTCGTCAGTGCCCATCAATGCAGCCTCACTGTTCTCATCTGCAGCCTCATTTGTGTCAACAATGTAGCCTTACTGTGCCCATCTGTATCCTCATCAGTGCCCATCTGCAGCCTCACTGTGCCAACAATGCAGCCTCGTCAGTGCCCATCAATGCAGCCTCACTGTGCCCATCTGCAGCCTCATTAGTGTCAACAATGCAGCCTCACTGTGCTCATCTGTATCCTCATCAGTGCCCATCTGCAGCCTCACTGTGCTCATCTGTATCCTCATCAGTGCCCATCTGCAGCCTCACTGTGCCAACAATGCAACCTCGTCAGTGCCCATCAATGCAGCCTCACTGTGCCCATCTGCAGCCTCACTGTGCCCATCTGTATCCTCATCAGTGCCCATCTGCAGCCTCGCCAACACCTTGATTACACACAGTGGGTGTCTCCCCATGTCATGCAGCTGCAGTCCTAACTGTTCGGCGGCTGTCCACTGTAACAAAGCCCCGCCACCTCCTCGTCCATGATAGACGGTCAACTGAACACTGAAACAACACTGAGAAATTGAATCAGTGTTCCGTCTATAATGAATGAGGAGGCGGGGCTTTGTTACAGTGGACGGCCACCGAACAGTTAAGACTGCAGCTGCATGACACAGCGGGAGACACCCGCTGTTTGTGATTACACGAACGGAGGGAGGGAGAGGAGGACTCTGCATGTAGATAGGCCCCAGGCGCCGCTGCAGCCGCAGCTCAAAGCAGCCCCAGGGCAGTATCCCGGTAGGCCAGTCCAGGCTGAGTGGCAGTGCAGGCTCAGCTGGGAGATCGTGCCGCACTTGTGGGTGTACGTGATCCCGCCGTCAAATGCAGGAGTAGCCTGCAAGTCGCGGGAGACTTGAGGTGTCTGGGTCAGGTTGAGGCTGGGTTCACATTATTGTGAATTGGATGCAGGTTTCCTTACATCCAATTCGCATGACAGAAGTCTGTGACCGGCTCTCAATGGAGCCAGTTCACATATCTCCGGGGCGGCTGCGGAGCGAATTGCACAGGAGTCCTGTGCGTCTTTGGCTCCATTTCAGGTCCGACTTAAGGCAAGAATTCAGGCTGAAATCAGGCCTGAAAAGGAGAACGGGGACGCATCGGACCCCCTGCTGTCAGCCACATCCGAATCAAGTGTGAACCCGGCCTTACTGGTTACACGTTATACTAGGTGGCTACAACATACCCAATAGTACCTGTTAAACTGGCCCCACTGAAAGCCCAGGAATAGGCTTTATACAACCCGTCCCCATTCTGCATCATTGCTCACCTGAATTTTTTTTTTCTTTGAATTAGCAGGACAATACTTTCTCTGATGTCTTTACCATATCACACCATGTGCCACACCATGTGCCACAAAGGTATGTATTGTTTATAGGTACACATGCTCATAGATGAAAGTGCTGTTGTAAAAGTGATAAACTACAATCCCATGAATTTCCGCCAGTTCCTGCAGAATAAGCCTCATCTGGAATATGTAGTATAGTTTTGGGCTCCAGTTCTGAAAAAGGATATCGGGCAACTGGTGAAAGCGCAGAGAAGAGCAACCAAACTGATAAGAGGCATGGAGGAGCTCAGCTATGAGGAAAGATTACAGGAAATGAATCTATTCCCTCTTGAGAAGAGGAGATTAATGAGATCTAAGGTCTCGTTTTTTTTTTTCTTTTTTTAAACAAACAAGTCATACTTACCTCCTCTGTGCAATTGGTTTTACACAGAGTGGCCCTGATCCTCCTCTTCTGGGGTCCCTCAGCGGCGCTCCTGACCCCTCCTCTTCTTGAGTGCCCCGTTGGACAGCTGCTCTCCCTCGGGGCACTCGTGCTGGCATGCTCCTGAGTCCTGCTGCTACGTCTATTGACGCAAACAGCAGGACTCGGCCCCGCCCCCCAGCTCCCGCATCATTGGATTTGATTGACAGCAGTGGGAGCCAATGGCTGCGCTGCTATCAATCTATCTAATCAGAACCCGAGACACTGGCTCGGAGCTGGTGGGCTCGTCCCCATCGCTGGAAAGACCGGGCTCTGGGGGGGCTGCTGCATCACGGGAGGTTTTTCACCTTAATGCATGTAATGCATTAAGGTGAAAAACCTCGAGGGTTTACAACCCCTTTAAGGGGGGAAATGATCAACATGTACAAATACATAAGGGGTTCAAATAGTGAACTTGGTGTTGAGTTATTCACTTTAAGGTCATCACAGAGGACACGGGGGCACTCTTTACATCTGGAGGAAAAGAGATTTCATCTCCAAATATGGAAAGGCTTCTTCACAGTAAGAGCTGTGAAAATGTGGAATAGACTCCATCCAGAGGTGGTTCTGGCCAGATCAGTAGATTGCTTTAAAAAAAAAAAGGCCTGGATTCTTTCCTATATGTACATAATACATAACTGGGTACTAACATTTATAGGTAAAGTTGATCCAGGGAAAATCTGATTGCCTCTTGGGATATCAGGAAGGAATTTTTTCCCCTGCTGTAGCAAATTGGATCCTGCTTTGCTGGGGTTTTTTGCCTTCCTCTGGATCAACTGTGGGTGATGGATTGTGTATATGGGATTGTATTATTTTTATGGACTTGTGTCTTTTTTTCAACCTATGTAAAATTTGTTTTGTGGGTGGCCCGGTCAGCATGGCCTAGCTCCACAAAAGACATTTGTCAAAGTAGCCGAAGTTCTTGCCCAAGCAATGACTACATGATATCAGATGGAGGCACTGTTCAGGATCTATGATGGTTGCGGGTGCTGGCTATTAGGACAGAATAACCAGCATTGCGGATTCATCCATCCTCAATATCTGGGGGATCAAGTGATTCTCTCGTTACAAGGGAAATCTTACTGTGTATGGCCAGCTTTATTTAGATAACTGAGACTAACTGATCCCAAGCTGTAAGCTCTTGTAATGCCAGCCTATCGCATGAAAACATTCTGTATCTAATTCATATTATAGATGCATACATCCCAACTTTTTGAAATGGGAATCAGGGACACCTATCAGCAAAAAGTATGCAGGCATAGGACACGCCCCTTGCCACGCCCCGTACAAAAAAAAAACAAGATTGGTTAAACTCACAAGTGACAATAGGAAGGTGCAGTGGGGATTTTAGGTGGTGCAAAAAATATCGTCAAATATATTCAGTAAAAAGAGATTTATTTCCTATTTTGAGGAGCAAAACAAAAAATATATAAAAACAAATGACACAGGCATGTACAATACTGATATTAGGATGTTAAACAGGACAGCATGATAGAAAATCACGACATGTTTCGCCCATAGATCGGGCTTCTTCAGGGGAGCTGTCTTATGGAAGTACAGGAAAAGAATAGAAAGTGACTGAATACTAATAGAAAATATTTCTATTAGTATTTTACAAATTTACAAATGCAGCAATTTAGAAATCAGATTAAAGGTTTATCCAACCGTGGGTATCTATGCCACTTCCCATCCCCCCCCCCCCGCTGTCTTCTGGGAGACACACGGGTCCCAGGAGACAGCAGGGACCAGTGGGAACACACAGCGCGAGTCACGCATGCGCAGTAGGGAACCAGGAAGTGAACCTGCGAGGCTTCACTTCCTGATTCCCTTACCGAAGATGGCGGCGGCAGCACCCGAGAGCCAAGGGACAGATCGGCTGCAGGTGCCACCATCGCGGGCGCCCTGGGACAGGTAAGTGTCCATATTTTAAAAGTCAGCAGCTGCAGTATTTGAAGCTGCTGACTTAAAAAAAAAAAAAAAAAACGGCGGAACTCCGCTTTAAATAAAAACAAAAACTGTCGTTTTTTTCCATACTTTATAAATATCTGTAAATAAGTTGAAATGTTGCTGTTACACATTTGTCTTTTTCACTTTATAACTCCTAATTACGTGTGTTTTTTCTATACTTCAGATCACCAATGCCTGCCGCCAAACCACAGCCCGCCCGTCCCCCTCCACCCCGACCAACAGCACCATCATATAGTAACTGGCAGCCGAATGTCTGAAGCCAATTATCGTTACGCCACATGCTTGTGTTCTCGATTTGTATCAGAAAAGAAGCCAATGTATTATTTTACCAAAGATTTAAATGCAACAATGAACATTTCCTGGGAAGTGGTGCTAATGCCAAAATCGCACTAATCCCGTCTGCTGCTCCGCCATCGAAACCATGAAGAGAGTACAATGAAGGAGTTCTAAAATATGAAGTTTGAAGGAATATTTCTTAATTATGCACTTTTATGTTTGTGAATCACTTGTGTAAAAAGGCCCTATATAGGCTACAATAATATTATATATTTGTCTCAGATCATTTCACTGTATTATGCTGCTGCGGGAGTGAAATGAATAGACCAGGGGTCTCAAACTGGTGGCCCTTCAGCTGTTGCAAAACTACAAGTCCCATAAGGCATTGCAAGGCCGACAGTTACAAGCATGAATCCCACGGGCAGAGGCATGATGGGACTTGTAGTTTTGCAACAGCTGGAGGGCCACCAGTTTGAGACCTCTGGAATAGAGGATTTCAAGTTTACCTGTGAATTTATCCAACCCCTTCTTCATAATTAAAGGAAGAGACTAGATATGGATTGGGGCAGAATGGGACCTACATAAAATAACTGTCTACCTATTCTTGTTTTTTGTAACCCAAATGCCTGGCGTGAAATGTGTGAGCGCAATACTGTACCTGCGCTAATCGGCTACATAGACTTCTATGGGCTCCCCATTGATTAGTCCCCGAGCTGGTGTGCAAGCAGACCTTAGCACTATGTGCAGCCCCCTAAGGCCCTGCGTGGAAGGGCATCAGTGGGTAAATCCCACTTTAGCTACCCACTTCCTGACCGGGCCATTTTTTGCGATTCGGCACTGTGTCACTTTAACTGACAATTGTGCGGTCGTGCAACGTTGTTTGTTTTGTTTGGGTACAGAGTCGCACGACCGCGCAATTGTCAGTTAAAGCGGCACAGTGCCGAATCGCAAAAAATGGCCTGGTCATTAAGGGGGCAAATCCTTCCGGTCCTTAAGTGATTAAAGGAAAAGTTCACCTTTTGTAACATGTTACAACCATATTCAAGGTGTAACATGTTACAAATCCACTGGCCCCCGCACCTCCCCGGGTCCCCAATGTCACAGGCAGTGGGGAATCTTCTCCCCCCGCTCTCTGTCAAAAACGGCAGAGAACGCGGCCACGCGTGGCTCCGCCCCACCCGGCCGCATCACTCATTCACAGATTTCTGTGAATTGGAAAGTACAAGATCCGACAGCCTTTGCGGCTGTCGGCTTGTAGTTCTCAATGAACTACTGCAGTGCTGTTGAGCGCTGTGGTAGTTCATCGATGCTTCCTGTTAACCACTTCAGCCCCGGAAGATTTTACCCCCTTCCTGGCCAGAGCATTTTTTGCGAATTGGCACTGCGTCGCTTTAGCTCACAAGTGTGCGGTCGTGCGACGCTGTACCCAGACAAAATTGACGTCCTTTTTTTCCTACAAATAGAGCTTTCTTTTGGTGGTATTTGATCACCTCTGCGGTTTTAATTTTTTGCGCTATAAACAAAAAGAGAGCGACAATTTTGAAAAAAAAAAGCAATCATTTTTACTTTTTGCTATAATAAATATCCCCCAAAAAATATAAAAAAACAAAACAAATTTCTTTCGCAGTTTAGGCCGATATGTATTCTTCTACATATTTTTGGTAAAAAAAAAAAAAAAAAATCACAATAAGTGTATATTGATTGTTTTGCGCAAAAGTTATAGCGTCTACAAAATAGGGGATAGATTTATGGCTTTTTTATTATTAATTTTCTTTTATTAGTAATGGCGGTGATCTGCGACATTTTATCGTGACTGCGACATTATGGCGCACACATGGGACACTATTTTGGGACCATTGTCATTTATACAGCGATCAGTGCTATAAAAAAAACATTGATTACTGTATAAATGACACTGGCAGTGAAGGAGTTAAACACTAGGGAGCGATCAAGGGGTTAAGTGTGTCCTAGGGAGGTGTTCTAACTGTGGGGGGGGATGGGCTACCACTGACATGACAGCGATCACCACTCCCGATGACAGGGAGCAGTAGATCTCTTGTCTTGTCACAAGGCAGAACGGGGAAATGTCTTTGTTTACATAAGTATCCCCCCGTTCTACCTCTCCACACCGCAATCGCGGGCTGCCGGCGAACATCGAGTTCCCAGGACCCCGCGGGCACGCATCCACGGCGGGCGCGATTAGGCCCGATAGGCGGCAAATTGAAAGGGATGTACAGGTGTGCCCATTGGCCTGTCTGTGCCATTCTGCGGACGTACATCTGTGTGCGGCGGTCGGCAAGCGGTTAATGTGTAACTGCTCGGCCATACATCATACAGCTCACAGAGCCTACAAGAGCCCTGCATAGCACCCACCATCTACTGATCAGGGGTGCAATGCTTTACAGGCCCCCAATTTAAAAAAAAAATAAAAAATTTGTGCATTTTTTTTTTTACCTGCAAAGAGATTTATTATTTTGTTAAGGTGAACTTATCCTTTAAGACTGGGACAGTTCTGGCCTCAGTTGGCTGAGATCTGATATAATCAATGTGGGAATATTGGAACCACATAAACAACAAGAGGAGGGACTTTAGAGGTGCTAAAAAGGAGAATGCAACTAGGGCTGAAACAACTAATCGATTATGAAATGAATTGATTATTATTTTCATAATCGATTAATCGGCCAATAACATAATGGGGTTAAAAAAACTAAAATGAGCCCTTTATAGTACACAAAGAGCAAATAATCGCTACTGTAAATATTACTTTCACAGTTCTACGATAAAAAAATGAACCCTTTATAGTAGTGATTATCTGCTTTTTTTGTACTATAAAGCAGTGGTCATCAACCCTGTCCTCGGGGCCCACTAACAGGCCAGGTTTTATGTATTACCTTGGAGAGATGAAGACTAGAATACTGCAATCACTGAGCAGCAAATGATATCACCTGTCATGTATTTCAGTTATCTTGCAAACCTGGCCTGTTAGTGGGCCCTGAGGACAGGAGCTGATGACCACTGCTATAAAGGGCTAATTTTAGTTTTTTTAACCCCATTATGTTACTAAACGTCTTAGACCTGGTTCACATCTATGTGTTTTTTGGTACTTTTTGCAGAAATGCACTACAGTTCATTTACATGGTTTCCTATAGGACACGTTCACATCTATGCTTTCTTCAGCCACTGCGTATTTGGAAAGGGTCAGGGACTTTTTTTTTTTTTTTTTTTTTAACTGAAAATGGTGCTTTTTTGGTTCAATATACTTTAATGGAGAAGCTGCAAAAAAGCATGTAATGCTTTTTTGCAGCAATTTGTGTTTTTTAATCTGCCGAACAAATTGGCCAAAAAAAATGCTAATCGCAGCAAAATCACGTGCGCAAAAATCAAAACGCACAGCAAAAAGCACAGCAGAAACAGATCAAAAGGAAACTGCATAGTTCGCTGAGATATTTAAGAATAAATGGTCTTTTTTTTTAAACTTTACATATGAACTAAATTATACACCACACTTCTTTTAAGGTTATTAACCGATTAATCAATTAATCGAAATAATAATCGGCCAACTAATCGATTATGAAAATAATCATTAGTTGCACCTCTGAATGCAACCTCAATATAAAATTTACAAAAACTTTATTGATCCATTGGTTGTAAAGTATAAAAGATATCTTGCCCATCCCTAAGAGAGCTGCCTTGGAATAATCACTAGACATTTTGTGGATGATTCTAGAGGGGTTGGATGTGGCATGCTCTCGACGTAATTTAGATGTGGTGCTTAGCTGTACCCCAAGGGAGGGATCCTTCCCCCCAATAGTAATGAAGGAAGGGGCAACCCTGTGCTATCTGGTAATGCTCCTTGTGCTACCAATCACCAATTGTGAAGGCTGCAAACAAATGAATGTGTTCCCACACATCCTATGAATAAATATAAATACCTTTGTTGTGCCTCCTATAAACATAAATTCCAATTTACTAATCTCACTTGCATAAGATAAACCAAATAAATTGTATAAAAAAGAAACCTTCCAGTTTAATGTGTTATAAATAAATAATAAACAATCTCTGGTGTTATTTTCCTCTAAATGTATTCAGTCCTTCTCCAATGTTAGCATACAATCAATAACGGTCTTTAATGTGAATCTCTTCTATTCCGTGGTTGCAAATTGCACACATTCCACCTTTTAAAGATCAGTCTTCAAAAATCAATCACCCATATAGTAACTCTCACCACCATTCCACCAATGAGCTCACTTTTACTCAACGACCTGTCGATGTTCAGGTCTTTCCCCTTATAGGGGTCATTCCCAGGCTCTATTCTGATAATGCTCCTCTCCACTTTCCTTCCTATGGAGTCACCTTCAACCATCCAAATGATCTGGTATATGTCCCTTTAAGAACCTGGGGTGTCCCGCTTCTGCAGTTCTGCAAACCAACTCACACAACACAGGGACCCCTCATGGTGTAGTACAGAGGTGTGGCCCTCCAGCTGTTGCCAAACTGTTCCCATGAGGCATTGCAAGGCTGACAGTTACAAGAGTGATTCCCAAAGGCAGAGGCATGATGGGACTTGTAGTTCTGCAGCAGCTGGAGGGCCACCGTTTGACACCCCTGGTTTAGTATGTAATATAACAATTTATTAATAAAGACTTGCACTTACATTAACAAACTTTAAAATTGCAGACAGCGGGGCTGCAACTCCCACGTCACTTACAGTTTCGGCTTGAGTTCCCCCCAGCTCCGCCCTACATGTGTCGTCACAGTCACGTGACTTCCTTTAGGAACTTGTTGTTTCTAAAGTGGGAATATTGTGGGTCTGATGGCACAGTCAGGGCTTTACTTTAAAAAAATCCTAGATTCTTGAAGGGAGTTGATTTCACAAATTTTTAATTTATAATTTCAGTTCGACCTCAGACTTTGGCTAGAGGTGTTTGCTGATGCCTCATAGACATTATCTAATTTCCTGATTAAGGCCCCTTTCACACTGGGGCGGGGGCGGCGGTAAAACGGCGCTATTATTAGCGCCGCTTTACCATAGTTTTAGTGGCGGTATTTTTCGTCCGCTAGCGGGGATTAAAACGGCTGAAAAAGGGTTAAAACCGCCCGCAAAGCAGCACTATGCTGGCGGTATAGCCGCGCTGCCCATTGATGTCAATGGGCAGGAGCGGTTTATACACCGCTCCTTCACCACTCCAAAGATGCTGCTAGCAGGACTGTTTTTGGCGTCCTGCCAGTGCACCGCGCTGGCAAGAGCACCCTTGAGGCTTTCACATTGGAGAGACAGCAGCAGCTGTTTCAGGACGCTTTGCTGTCGTTATTTTTAGCGCTGTAGCGCCTGCAAAGCACCCCAGTGTGAAAGGGGCCTTAGTGAAAAAAAACAAAACTTAATTGAGAGGCTGTCATCTAAGGCCTACAGAAGTCTTAAGACCTCATACACACTGAGCGTTAAAAACACTGCCTTTAGGGGTGTCTGGCTTGTTTTTTCTGCATTTAAACACACCTCTATGTTAATTTATGGGGGAATTTACTAACACTGGAGCACTCAGAATCTGATGCAGCTGTGCATGGTAGTCAATCAGCTTTGAACTGCAGCTTATTCAATTAAGCTTTCATAATAAAACCTGGAAGCTGATTGGATTCAGTGCAGAGCTGTACCAGATTTTGCACTCTCTGATTTTAAATACAGCTTCCCCTAGGTGTCCATGCACACACAGGCTTTTAGAGGCAGAAAAAACCCACTGCCTGCACTTCCAGGAGCAGCAGCATTTTTGCAGAAAAAAAAAAAACGCTTCACGCATGTAAATATTAACACTAGGCATGTTTAGTGCTTCAGAGTTAAAGCGGTAGTAATCCACCGAAAAAAAAAAAATGTGCAAGACAATAGCATAATGTGCTAGTATGCACATTATGCATACCTTACTTACCTTAGAACGAAGCTCCCGCAGCTTGCCCAGTCACCTCCGAGGGGGGCTGACACGTTCCCTCCGCGTTTCTTCCGGACTGGCGGGATCCGGCGATGTGAGTGGCCGGGGCCGCGATGAGTCCTCCGTTCTGGCAAATTCCGGCATAATCTGCTGGGACTTCAGAGTGCATGCGCCGATGACGTCAGCGGCTGCACGCAAGGTGAATATCTCTTAATCTGTACAGATCTAGAAGTAATTCATTGTACCTACAGGTTAGCCTTATTATAGGCTTACCTGTAGGGAAAAATGACCAAGCGGGGCATACAACCGCTTTACTTAAATTCAATGGCCAGAATAAATTATTAATCTGGCCAATGAAAGAAATTAACACCCAAGCACAAGATGCGCCTAAAAACGTTACAACTATTTACACGCATTAGGTGTGTGTGTTTTTTTTTTCCGAAACGCTGCTGCCAGGAGGAAAGATGTTTAGGAGAGCTGGGCAACCACCCTGTGTGCAAGAGGCCTAAAGCAACTCTATTCCAGGAATATATATATATATATATATATATATATATATATATATATATATATATATATATATATATATATATATATAAATGATGTACCTGTATGTGCCTTGTATCATTACTTTCGGGTTTCCCCGCATCCAATTCGCACGACAGGAGACTGTGACCGGCTCTCAATGGAGCCGGTTCACACATCTCCGGGGCGGCCACGGAACGCACTGCAGAAGGGTCCTGTGGTTCTTTGGCTCTGTTTCAGGTCCAAATTTAGGCACAAATTCAGATTGGACCTGATACGGTGAATGCACCGGACCCCCTGCTGTGCCCTGCTCAGCACATAGTGTGAACCCAGCCTGAAGAGCATCTGAGGTTCTTCCTGAAGTCTCAGATGTCTGATCTCCCATGTCGTGCTGTGGTTCCACCCGCCGGCTGCTACATTACTACAGGACACAGCAGTGGGGAAATAGATGGTGGGTGGAACCGCAACATGTGGTGGAAGGTGAAGGCATCCAGACGTTAGTTCTGGGCACCAGTCCTCAGGAAGGATGTACTGGAAATGGAGCGAGTACAAAGAAGGGCAACAAAGCTAATAAAGGGTCTGGAGGATCTTAGTTATGAGGAAAGGTTGCGAGCACTGAACTTATTCTCTCTGGAGAAGAGACGCTTGAGAGGGGATATGATTTCAATTCATAGATACCGTACTGGTGACCCCACAATAGGGATAAAACTTTTTTGCAGAAGGGACTCGTGGCCACTCATTAAAATTAGAAGAAAAGAGGTTTAACCTTAAACTACGTAGAGGGTTCTTTACTGTAAGAGTGGCAAGGATGTGAAATTCCCTTCCACAGGCGGTGGTCTCAGCGGGGAGCATCAATGGTTTAAAAAAACTATTAGATAAGCACCTGAACGACCACAACATACAGGGATATACAAGGTAATACTGACATATAAATCACACACATAGGTTGGACTTGATGGACTTTGTATCTTTTTTCAACCTCACCTACTATGTAATTATGTTAGATACTGAAGATTTTCCAGAGGCCAAAGTTTTGTAAAAGAGCAAAGATCTGAGGTCAGGGTAGTGGAACACAATAATACTACTCATCTTTTGCGAGGACTTTTATTTTTAAAATTTTGGTGATAGAGTTGCGTTAACATATAATATATATGTACAGTGACATAAAGTGGACAGAGACACAATCAACGCTGGCGATTGTGCATTAGCAAATGTGAGGTTCAGCATAAATGATCGTAGAGGTTTGATGATTATTTTTGTTAAAGTCATTCATAATTACAGTGTAATGATAATTTTATATGTGGATGTTTCTGTTCCTATTTCTATTATGTATAAATAAATATTAATTAATTAATATTAATATTTTAATGTTTTAATAAATAGCACAACCACACCGATTCCCTGTAGATTTGTAGTCTAAAGACTCGTACACACGATGCGATTGTTGGCAGGGGATTATCTGTTGTCCTAAATTCTAAAGCCTGGTACACACGATCGGATTGTTGGCCAACAGAGCGTCAGACTTTTGTCAGAAGGGCGTGTGCCTGGATCTTGTCTTGCATACTAACGGTACACAATTATCGGCCAACAAACACGAACGTAATGACGTACTACGAGGAATTTCAGCTCGAGGGCCACCCTTTGGGCACCTTCTGCTAATGTCGTGTTTGGCGAGCATTGATTCCGAGCATGCCTGTTTGTACTTTCAACTTTTGTGTGACGGACTTGTGTACAGACAATAGGAAAATCTGACAACACACCATTGTCTGCCGAAAATTTACTAGCCTGCCATCCAACATCTGTTGGCGGAAAGTTGGACAAAATTGTCTGATGGAGCGTACTAACGGTCGGATAGGAAAATTGGACAATTGTCAAAAGGAGCGTACTAACGGTAAAGCCTCGTACACACGATCGGATTTTCGGCAGGGAATTGTGTGATGACAGGCTGTTGGTTTGAGTTCTTTGACCTTCATGATGCTGTTTGTTCACTAAGGTTCTCTAACAAACCTCTGAGGGCTTCACAGAACAGCTGTATTTATACGGAGATTAAATTACACACAGGTGGACTCTATTTACTAATTAGGTGACTTCTGAAGGCAATTGGTCACTAGATTTTAGTTAAGGGTATCAGAGTAAAGGGGGCTGAATACAAAATGCACCCCACACTTTTCACATATTTATTTGTAAAAAATGTTGAAAACCATTTATCATTTTCCTTCCCCTTCACAATTATGTGCCACTTTGTGTTGGTCTATCACATAAAATCCCAATAAAATACATTTATGTTTTTGGTTGTAAACTAGGGATGCACCGAAATTTCGGCCACCGAAACATATCGGCCGTAAATGGCCTTTTCGGCAATTAGCCGAAAGATAAAAATGGCCCATAATGGAGCCGAAAGTGGGGCAGGGCTCCGCCCCCCTCCCCTGGTGCCGCCCATCACGGGGGTGTCCTATAGCGCAGAAGAGAGAGGAGAGCCACCGTCGCCTGGTTGATTAGAGCACCGGGAACATAACAGCTTTTATCACGGGGGTGTCCTATAGCGCAGAAGAGAGAGGAGAGCCACCGCCGCCTACTTGATTAGAGCACCGGGAACATAACAGCTTTTATTTCGATAGCTGTGTGTTCCCCGCCACGCGCCGTCATATACAGCCCCTCCCCCTTGTCTGGGGAACTTTGATAGACAGATCACCCGTCCCAGGATTGGACAGGTGATCTGTCTATCAAAGTGCCTGGACAAAAAGGAGGGGCAGTATGTGACGGCGTGCGGCGGGGAACACACAGCTATTGAAATAAAAGCGTGCTCTAATCAACCAGGCGGCGGTGGCTCTCCTCTCTCTTCTGCGCTATAGGACACCCCCGTGATAAAAGCTGTTATGTTCCCGGTGCTCTAATCAACCAGGTGGCGTCTCTCCTCTCTCTTCCCCTGCACAGGCTGGCTGCAATGGGGACACAGGCTGGCTGCACTGGGGACACAGGCTGGCTGCACTGGGGACACAGGCTGACTGAATCTGAGTACCCGAGTACCTGTCACAGTCCATATGAGTACCTGTACCAGTCCATATGAGTACCCGAGTACCTTTCACAGTCCATATGAGTACCCGAGTACCTGTCACAATCCATATGAGTACCCGAGTACCTGTCACCGCCCTTCAGAGTACCCGAATACCAGTCACCAGGCCATCAGAGTACCCGAGTACCTGTCACCAGGCCATCAGAGTACACGAGTACCTGTCATCAGGCCATCAGAGTCCCCAAGTACCTGTCACCAGGCCATCAGAGTAACCGAGTACCTGTCACCATCCCATCAGAGTAACCGAGTACCTGTCACCAGCCCATCAGAGTAACCGAGTACCTGTCACCAGCCTATCAGAGTAACCGAGTACCTGCCACCAGCACATCAGAGTAACCGAGTACCTGTCACGAGCCCATCAGAGTAACCGAGTACCTGTCTGCAGCTCATCAAGTTACCCGAGTACCTGTCTCCAGCCCATCAGAGCACCCGAGTACCTATTTGCAGCCCATGCATCATAGAATATACGCTGGGGTGTTTGCTTTCCAAAATGGGTCATTTTGTGGGTAATTCCGTTGTTCTGGTGCTCAAGGACCTTCAAAAGTGTGATAGGTAGGAATTAAATGAGATGTGTAATTTATGCTCCTAGAACGCCTGAAGGTACTACTTTAATGTTGGCCCTCTGTACGTGGCCAGGCTGTGTAAAAGTCTCACACATGTGGTATCGCTATACTCAGGAAGAGTAGCAGAATGTATTGTGGGGTGTAATTTTTGCTATGTACATGCTATGTGTTAGAAATATCTTATAAATTGACAACTTTGTGTAAAAAAAATGTGTTTTCATTTTTTTCCCCCATTTTCCAAAAACTTCTGGAAAAAATGAACCATTCAAAAGACTCATTATGCCTCATAGATTATACGTTGGGGTGTTTGCTTTGCTTTGGTGCTCCTGGGCCTTCAAAAGTGTAATAGGTGGTTGAGAAATGAGATGTGTCATTTATGCTCATAGAACGCCTGAAGGTGCTACTACAATGTTGGGCCTCTGTATGTGGCCAGGCTGTGTAAAAGTCTCACACATGTGGTATCACCATACTCGGGAAGAGTAGTAGAATGTATTTTGGGGTGTAATTTGTTGTATGCATATGCTGTGTGTGAGAAATATCCTGGTAATTTGACAATTTTGTAAAAAAAAAAAAAAAATCTTCATTTTGCAAAGAATTGAGGGAAAAAATTACAACTTACTAAGGGCCCTTGCACACTGGGGCGGTTTGCAGGCGCTATTGCGCTAATAATAGCGCCTGCAAACCAACCCGAAAGTGCAGCTGCTTTGTCTCCAGTGTGAAAGCCCCGAGGGCTTTCACACTGGAGAGATGCGCTGGCAGGACGGAAAAAAAGTCCTGCTAGCAGCATCTTCGGAGCGTTGAAGGAGCGGATTGTATACCGCTCCTGCCCATTGAAAGCCATGAGACAGCGCGGCTATACTGCCGGCAAAGCGCCTCTGCAGAGGCGCTTTGCGGTGGTTTTTAACCATTTCTCGGCCGCTAGCGGGGTGGTTTTACCGACGGTAAAGCACCACTTACAATAGTGGCGCTTTACCGCCGACGCCGCCACCGCCCCAGTGTGAAAGGGCCCTTACAACTCACCATGCTACTTACTTAATACCTTGGAATGTCTACTTTCTAAAAAGGGGTCATTTGGGGGGTATTTGTACTTTCCTGACTTGTGTCTCAAGAAATGAGATTCACCTGATGTACTGAAGGCCTGATCAGATGTGATCAATTTTCAGTGATTGGCACCAGTTTGTAGACTCTATAACTTTCACAGAGACCAAATAATATACACGAATTTGGGTTATTTTTATCAAAGATATGCAGCAGTATACATTTTGGCCAAAATGTATGAAGAAAAATGACTAATTAGCTAAATTTTATGACAGAAACAAAGAAAAAGGCATTTTTTTTTTACAAAATTTACGGTCCTTTTTTATTTATAGCACAAAAAATAAAAAACCCACTAGTGATTAAATACCACCAAAAGAAAGCTCTATTTGTTTGGAAAAAAAGGACAAACATTTCAAATGGGTACAGTGTTGCATGACTGAGTAATTGTCATTCCAACTGTGAGAGCGCTGAAAGCTGAAAATTGGTCTGGGCAGGAAGGGGGTGTAATGCCGCGTACACGCGAGCGGACTATCCGGCAGACTTGGTCTGGCGGACCGGACTCTGTCGGACAATTCGATCGTGTGTGGGCTCCAGCGGACTTTTTTCCCATCAAAAAACAGACGGAAATAAAAATAAAACATGTTTCAAATCTTTCCGACTGACTTGAGTCTGGTCGAAAAAATCTGCTCGTCTGTATGCTAGTCCGACGGACTAAAACTGACGCTGGGGCAGCTAATGGCTACTGGCTATCAACTTCCTTATTTTAGTCCAGTTGTACGTCATCACGTACGAATCCGTCGGACTTTGGTGTGATCGTGTGTAGGTAAGTCCGTTCATTTGGAAAGTCCGTTGGAAGTCCGTCAGATGGTCCGCTTGTGTGTACGCGGCATAAGTGCCTTGTATTGAGGTGGTTAATGCAGCCTAATAAGTGCCATCAATGCAGCAGCCTCACCATTGCCATCAGTGCAGCTTGATCGATGCCCATCTGCAGCCTAGAGGCGACAGGGAGGGGATGAGCGCCGACAGATTACATACAGTGAGAATCTCCTATGATAGACAGAACAGTGGTCCAATGGCGGCCCAGGAGACAGGACTTCCTATTACAGAGGCCGCCAAGTAAACAGGAGATTCTCACTGTATGTAATCTGACGGCGCTCGTCCCGCCCCCTTCCCTGTCCCCTCAGAGGCAGCTAAACTTCAAAGTATTGGCATATAACACACACGCGCTATTTGCGCCTGATTTTCAGGGTAAAAAAGTGCACGTTATATGCCAATAAATACAGTATATTGCATCACTTCTGTCAAATGAGGCAAAAAAATGTTTTTCGCAGGTCAATTTGCGAAACAATGATGTCACAACTGTATGAAAAAATTGACAATTTTGATTTTCACTTGGCAAATCATTTGTTTTTCTACTCGTGTATGCCCTGCCAAAGCCATCAAAGTTAGGTAGCCTGAACTACATTTCCACTAGGGCCTTGCTTGAGCAGGGAAAAGCAGCTGTGTAAGCAATGCAGCAGTTCAAAGTAAGTGGTATGCAAAGAGAAACAAAGAGAACAAGGAGAATACCAATCATACAGTACATAAAAGCACATTTTTTTTTTCTCCTGCTGGTTTCCTTCTCATAGGAAGACAAACACATTCAGCCTCATCCTGATTTTGAAAGCTGCACACATCCCCCCTCTTTTCCTTTGTCTGGTCTTCCACTTCCTTGAAACAGAATGTTCAGTAACTTGGGCAATTCATACTGAGCAAATGATAGATAAGAAAAAAACAAAAAATATAAAAAGATTACCCTAAAGCAGTGGTTCTCAACCTCAGTCCTCAAGTACCCCCAACAGCCCATGTTTTGGGAATTTCTCTTAGATAAAATAGCTGTCCAAAATACCAAGCCATTGACTCTGATTTAAAGAACTTGTGCAAGATAAAAGGAAAATCTGCAAACATGGCCTGTTGGGGGTACTGGAGGACTGAGGTTGAGAACCATTGCTCTAAAGGATATTTAAACCAGAGAACAAAAATGTAATATAATGCAGCTTATAAGTCTTTCGATGTGCTGGCAGCATTTCTTTTCTTTTTTTTTTGGAATGAGATGAATAAAGGCAGATGTGTGAAGTCCAGTGGGGGTGGCATCCATGGCTCCTTTTATAGATACAGTTGATAAATAAGCGTAGTGACCCTAGGACAGGGTGTGTGTTATTGTGCGGTAGGTGAAAATAAAAGGTAAAAAGCTTGAAAAAATTGCAACAATAAAAGAACACCGCTCTAGGCAGACATCTCGTAATGCATCCCACCTGCTGATGGAAACAGGTGCTGGCTCTGCATGTAGGAATGAATCGAAGAAAAGGCTGGACGGCCGCACTCTGTTAACACCTTTATTGAAGACGGTTTAAAAATTCTTTTGGTACAAAGGCACAGGACCAATGAAAAGCTGACATGTTTCACACCACTAGGAGGTGCTTAGACATAGCTATGACTAAGCACCCCATAGTGGTGTGAAACATGTTAGCTTTTCAATAATCCTGTGCCTCTGATGCCTTTGTACCAGAAGAATTTTTAGACAGTTTTCAATAAAGGTGTTAAAGCGGGGGTCCACCTATCTATCGTTTTTTTTTTTTTTTTTGAGTTCATTCACAAACTTTTCTTCTCAGCATTACATACTCACATATTGTGTGTAATATGTCCGCCTGTGTCAGATTTAGTCGGAAAGAATAACTAATATATTATTCACTGCAGGCGGTTTCCATCTTCATTGTGGGCATTTGAAGCCCACAAGCATTTATTTCCTGGATGTGGTGAATGCTGTGCTCCCAGCATTCGTCGCTCGTTCCCGCACATGCTCAGTGGCATCCTGGGAAGCCTGAGACTAGCTCCCAGGAGTCTGGGAGAGGCTAGAACCACGCCTACTCCCACGGGAGGAGAACCAGGAAGTGCAAAGAAGACTAGAAAAATAAAAGGTAACTACTGTCAGCATCTAGGCAAGGAAGAGAATACATACAGATATTGTTCCAAATTTGGGTGGAAACCCGCTTTAACAGAGTGCAGCCGTCCAGCCTTTTCTTAGATTCATTCCTAAAAAAAAATTAAGTAGCCACTAAGGACAAGTAGATGCATTATAATTATAGGAAATAAAACATAAGTGCAGCGCTTTAAATATAACGTGAATCAACAGATAAAAATATAAACAAACAAAGATGCAATACAATTCCATTTTTGTTTTAGGGTTTGGATATTGTGACCAACAAACGCTGTCAGTTGTGGATGGAGTGTATCTGCTGCATAGGATTTTGCAGTTCATAACATAAATGGTTGCCAGTGAAAGGTCTGAAGCAGTAGATGGGGGTTAAGCACAGTAGATGGGGGTTAAGCACTGACCACACCCTGCTCCCCCCCCTTGGGGTATAATTTGTCTTCTCCTTGGGCAAGGATGCGAGCAGACTGTGATAAAACATGTCTGCAGGTCTGAAGCGGGCCCAGTGTAGTCTCATTTCTAGCCAGGAGGGTTTAAAAGAAAGGCATGTGTTTTGTTTTTTTTTCTGATTCATACTTACATAGGTGGATGCGGCGTCAGTCCCCCAGCGCCTCTAACACTGAGAACCTCCCGGTAAAGGTCAATGAATTGGGGCAGAAAATTTATCCGTCATGATAAATGATATGATGCCTGCAAGACAGAACACAAGACAAAACATAATGTCTGGCTTAACTCATAAGCTGCTCCCAGTCTAGGCAGTATAGGCCACTAACCAACTATGCCCCAATTTCCAATTGTCCCTTCGTTTTCTGGCTACTTTCGTGTGTTGGCGATGGCGATCCTTCATCCTCTACTCCAAGATCGTTCCAACGGCCATTCCATCGACTGTATGTTATGGCTTTATATACACTGCGCATGTGTGAAACTCCGCTCTCAGTGAGTCATGACGCTGGGGCGTGACCATCTCCCTTCTGCATGCGACACACACGACGGAACATTCGGGAGGGACAACATGGTGGATTCGGCAGATCCAGCATACGTAAGTCGCGCCCACATATGTAAACGGTGTTCAAATCACACATGGGAGGTATCGCTGCGAACGTTAGTGCGAGAACGATAATTCTAGCCCTAGTCCTCCTCTGTAACTCAAGACATGTAACCAGTAAAAAAATTTAAAGCGTCGCTTATGGGGATTTTTAAGTACCAAAGTTTGGCGTCATTCCACGAGCCTGTGTAATTTTGAAGCATTACATGTTAGGTATCTATTTACTCGGCGTAACATCATCTTTCACATTATGAAAAAAAATTTGGCTAACTTTACTGTTTTGACTTTTTTAAAGCATGAAACAGTTTTTTTTCTCCCAAAAAAACACGTTTGAAAAATTGCTGCGCAAATACTGTGCGAGATAAAAAGTTGCAAAGACTGCCATTTTATTCTCTCTGCTAAAAAAAAAACATATATAATGTTTGGGGGTTCTTTGGAGTTTTCTAGCAAAAAAAATAAAAAAATGATGATTTTTACATGTAGGAGAGAAATGTCAGAATTTGCCAGGTAGGCAAGTGGTAAATCATAACCATATAGACTCAAGATGATGGTGTGCAGCCATTTCTTCTTTCTATACCAGTTCCACGGAAGTGAGCCGGGGCTAGAACCCGACAGCCTGATTATCTCGCCTGGAGCGGCGTGTTTATTGTTTTATTGTCAGTACCCTCTAAGGTCTGAAGGACAGTAAAGCGGCCCTTTGTTTAGAAAGTGTGGAAAACCCTGGTAGAGAACAGAAAGTTAAATCCCAAATAGGACACACACCCCGGAGAAAAAATAAATAAATAAAAAAAAGCAGTGTTTTCCAAATCCAACTTTTAGTAAAAAAGGTAATAAAAAAGTTCTACTTACAAAGTAAAACAGGTATAAAAACAAAGTTCAACATAAAAACCGGACAATTACAAGGAACACACTATATGTACGTTTTGCTTTATAAATGCTCCATACAAAGGTGCTGCACAATTGCAAAGAATTATGCGGTTTGAACACCAAATTCAGGGACAAAACAACCTCCTTGTTTGATATTACGCACATTACATGTGCAAGGAAAAAAAAAAACTACAAAGTTTTAATAGTTTGCTAAAATCTTAAAAGGGATTATGTAATACATATTTACAGTGAGGGAAAAAAGTATTTGATCGGCCGTTGATTTTGTACATTTGCCCACTGTTTAATAAGTGAAATAGGTATTTGACCCCTTCACAAAACATTACTTAGTACTTGGTGGCAAAACCCTTGTAGGCAAACACAGAGGTCAGACGTTTCTTGTAGTTGGCCACCAGGTTTTCACACATCTCAGGAGGGATTTTGTCCCACTCCTCTTTGCAAATCTTTTCCAAGTCTTTAAGGTTTCAAGGCTGATGTTTGGTAATTCGAACCTTCAGCTCCCTTCACATATATTCTGTGGGATTAAGGTCTGGAGACTGGCTAGGCCACTCCCGGACCTTAATGTGTTTATTTATGAGCCACTCCTTTGTTGCCTTGGCCGTGTGTTTTGGGTCATTATCATGTTAGAATACCCATCCATGACCCATTTTCAATGCCTGGGCTGAGGGAAGGAGGTTCTCACCCAAGATTTGACGGTACGTGGCCCCGTCCATCATCCCTTTGATGCGGTGAAGTTGTCCTGTCCCCTTAGCAGAAAAACACCCCCAAAGCATAATCTTTCCACCTCCATGTTTGATGATGGGATGGTGTCCTTGGGGTCATAGGCAGTATTCCTCCTCCTCCAAACACGGTTGAGTTGATGCCAAAGAGCTTGATTTTGGTCTCATCTGACCAAAACACTTTTACCCAGTTCTCCTCTGAATCATTCAGATGTTCATTAGCAAACATCAGACAAGCTTTTTCATGTGCTTTCTTGAGAAGGGAGACATTGCGAGCACTACAGGATTTCAATCCTTCACGACATATTGTGTTACCAATTGTTTTCTTGGTGACTATGGTCCCAGCTGCCTTGTGACCATTGACAAGATTCTCCTGTGTAGTTCTGGGCTGATTCCTCACCGTTCCCATGATCATTAAAACTTAACGAGCTGAAGTCTTGCCTGGAGTCCCAGACCGAAGGTGATTGACGGTTATTTTGTGTTTATTCCATTTGCGAATAATTGCACCAACTGTTATCACCCCTCTCACCAAGCTGCTTGGCGATGGTTTTGTAGCCCATTCCAGCCTTGTGTAGGTCTACAGTCTTGTCCCTGACATCCTTGGACAGCTTTTTGGTCTTGGCCATGGTGGAGACATTGGAATCTGATTGATTGCTTCTGTTGACAGGTGTCTTTTATACAGGTAACAAGCTGAGATTAGGACCACTCCCTTTAAGAGAGTGCTCCTAATCTCAGATTGAAAAAGAGAGCGGTCTAGATACTGCCTCTTGATATGACAACTCCATCCCCGAATACATATAATATAAAAAAAGTTTAGCCCATGGGACTTTAAATGAGATGATCATAGAGGTCATAACAAATGAGTAGAATGAATTAATAAGAATCTATTGAAATTCCAAAAACTAATTATAGATGAGCAAAAAACATCATGAAGCATATACAGTGGGGACGGAAAGTATTCAGACCCCCTTAAATTTTTCACTTTTTGTTATATTGCAGCCATTTGCTAAAATCATTTAAACCACTTCAGCCCCGGAAGAATTTACCCCCTTCCTGACCAGAGAGCTTTTTGCGATTCGGCACTGCGTCGCTTTAACTGACAATTGCGCGGTCGTGCGACATTGCACCCAAACAAAATTGACGTCCTTTTTTCCCACAAATAGAGATTTCTTTTGGTGGTATTTGATCACCTCTGTGGTTTTTATTTTTTGCGCTATAAACAAAAATAGAGTGACAATTTTGAAAAAATAAACGCATTATTTTTAATTTTTGCTATAATAAATATCCCCCAAAAATATATAAAAAAACATTTTTTTTCCTCAGTTTAGGCCGATACGTATTCTTCTACATATTTTTGGTAAAAAAAAAATCGCAATAAGCGATTATTGATCGGTTTGCGCAAAAGTTATAGTGTTTACAAAATAGGGGATAGTTTTTTGGCATTTTTATTAAAATTTTTTATTTTTTTTAAATGGCGGCGATCAGCGATTTTTATCGTGACTGCGACATTATGGCGGACACATAGGACATTTTTGACACATTTTTGGGACCATTGTCATTTATACAGCAATCAGTGCTATAAAAAAGCATTGATTCCTGTATAAATGACACTGGCAGTGAAGGGGTTAACCACTAGGGGGCGGGGAGGGGTTAAATCAGTACTAGGGAGTGATTACTGTCAGGTGTGACGTCACTGATCTCTGCTCCGATGACAGGGAGCAGAGATCGAGTGACACTGTCACTAGGCAGAACGGGGAGATGCTGTTTACAACAGCATCTCCCCGTTCGTCCTCTCCGTGAGGTGATCGCGGGTATGCCCGCGGCGATCGAGTCCGCGGGACCCGCGACCCGACTTACGGAGCTCACGGGAATTGTTGACATGTTTGCAGGATTATTAAAAAAGAAAAACTGAAATATCCCCTGGTCCTAAGTATTCAGACAATTTGCTGTGACACTCATATATTTATTTACATTTCTTCTGATCATCCATGAGATGGTTCTACGCCTTCATTTGAGTCCAACTGTGTTTGATTATACTGATTGGACTTGATTAGGAAAGCCACATACCTGTCTATACAAGACCTTACAGCTCACAGTGCATGTCAGAGCAAATGAGGTCAAAGGAACTGCCTGAAGAGCTCAGAGAGACAGAATTGTGGCAAGGCACAGATCTGGCCAAGGTTACAAAAACATTTCTGCAGCACTTAAGGTTCCTAAGAGCACAGTGGCCTCCATAATCCTTAAATGGAAGATGTTTGGGATGACCAGAACCCTTCCTAGAGCTGGCCGTCCGGCCAAACTGAGCTATCGGGGGAGAAGAACCTTGGTGAGAGAGGTAAAGAAGAACCCAAAGATCACTGTGGCTGAGCTCCAGAGATGCAGTCGGGAGATGGGAGAAAGTTGTAGAAAGTCAACCATCAGTGCAGCCCTCCACCAGTCGGGGCTTTATGGTAGAGTGGCCTGACGGAAGCCTCTCCTTAGTGCAAGACACATGAAAGCCTGCATGGAGTTTGCTAAAAAAAACACCTGAAGGACTCCAAGATGGTGAGAAATAGGATTCTCTGGTCTGATGAGACCAAGATAGAACTTTTTGGCCTTAATTCTAAGCGGTATGTGTGGAGAAAACCAGGCACTGCTCATCACCTGTCCAATACAGTCCCAACAGTGAAGCATGGTGGTGGCAGCATCATGCTGTGGGGGTGTTTTTCAGCTGCAGGGACAGGAGGACTGGTTGCAATCGAGGGAAAGATGAATGCGGCCAAGTACAGGGATATCCTGGACTTAAACCTTCTCCAGAGTGCTCAGGACCTCAGACTGGGCCGAAGGTTTACCTTCCAACAAGACAATGACCCTAAGCACACAGCTAAAATAATGAAGGAGTGGCTTCACAACAACTCCATGACTGTTCTTGAATGGCCCAGCCATAGCCCTGACTTAAACCCAATTGAGCATCTCTGGAGAGACCTAAAAATGGCCGTCCACCAACGTTTACCATCCAACCTGACAGAACTGGAGAGGATCTGCAAGGAGGAATGGCAGAGGATCTCCAAATCCAGGTGTGAAAAACTTGTTGCATCTTTCCCAAAAAGACTCATGGCTGTATTAGATCAAAAGGGGGCTTCTACTAAATACTGAGCAAAGGGTCTGAATACTTAGGACCATGTGATATTTCAGTTTTTCTTTTTAATAAATCTGCAATAATGTCAACAATTCTGTGTTTTTCTGTCAATATGGGGTGCTGTGTGTACATTAATGAGGAAAAAAATGAACTTAAATAATTTTAGCAAATGGCTGCAATATAACAAAGAGTGAAAAATTTAAGGGGGTCTGAATACTTTCTGTCCCCACTGTAGCTTACAGCCATAGACATGTTTGTTGCAATACTGGAGATACATGATATACATATATAGATTTTGTACTCGATGCGTTTCGCGAGCTCTGCTCGCTTCCTCAGGAGTTGATATCTAGAAAACAGTAAGTATAGGTAAGATATAACATTCAATAATGGCTGAGGTTAGAAGAGAAGCACAACGGAAAATGCTCCAACCGGGAGCTGAAGAGGCGTGACCCGCAGCAACCAAACGAGGGCCTGGTGGAGGGCGAACACGGCGAAGAGAGGGGATGAAACAAATGTGTGTCCTGAAATGCCCCATTGGCCATATATGTCATGATAGCTGTAATGAAGATGTATATCTATCTAAATCAATTGACAATAAACTCGATAGTAACCTGCGAGTATAAATAATGTAAAGTATCACTGTTATTTATGGGCCTGGATGCAAACAGGGAGGAGAGAGTGAAGAGGACATATAAGGAGTGTAAAAATGTGGAGAAAAGGATGGAAATAGAAAAGGAAGAATAGAGAAAGAGAGAAGAAAGGATGTGTCCCTTGGTGTGCCTCATTAACCATAAACAACCATACTAGAAGTAAAATGTATATCTAAGTCTGTTGATAATCACCATGATGGTGGTCTAGAAGTATAATGGTATAGGTATCTTCATAGTGTCCATGTTTTAAACTGAGGTGGAACAAGAGCACAGACAAGGGTACACATAGGGAGGATAAGAGTGAGAAAGACAAGCCAGAGTGAGGGAAAAGAAACAAAAAGGTTAGAAAATATATTGGCAAAGAAGTCCTGCTGGTTGATAAGAGTGTTGTGGAGTACAAATATGAAAATCACAGGTTGTATGTGCAAGTGCGGTAAAGTAAGAGATCATCATAAATATCTGTGGTGTGCTTACCCCTATGTTAGACCTCTTGCATGTGGGAGGACAATCCAAATGAGAGAAAGAGCGTTTGCCATGTCAGATCCCCCAACCTAAATCCCAGAGCGGAAGCGCCAGGCCACGCCCCTAACGCCATATGTAACGTGGCTACAGTGCGAGCCTGCGCTGCACCCGCAATCTCAGCTTGTTACCTGTATAGAAGACACCTGGGAGCCAGAAATCAAATACTTATTTCACTCATTAAAATGCAAATCAATGTATAACTTTTTTGAGATGCGTTTTTCTGGATATTTTTGTTGTTATTCTGTCTCTCACTGTTTAAATAAACCGACCATTAAAATTATAGACTGATCATTTCTTTGTCAGTGGGCAAACATACAAAATCAGCAGGAGATCAAATACTTTTTTTCCCCTCACTGTATTCATATAAATAATTATATTTTTTTTATTGTGTGTCCCTTCTTCTCGATTGCCAGGGAAAGTTTTTTTCCCCAAATGCAAAGGCCACGGTGTCTGACAAAATATCAAACAGAAATAACCGATTTGTAGATTCATATAGCTTTGATACTGTCCATTGTTTTTTGCCATTACTGTAAAATTGTCGATAATGTAAAACTCCCTCCATCTCACTGTAAATATATAGTCTTTTAATTACTGCTTGCATGCGACTGATGTTATGGTTGTGATCCAAGATGGCAAGCTGTGATTGGGCCACCATATCGTCAATAAAAAGGTTGTGCATTTTTGAACGATATTTGTGGGCCAGGGCATGAAAGACTTCAAGGCCACCAGTGTGGCAAAAATGCGGCAACTGCTCCAAGTCTCTAAGGAGTCTTTTGTCTTGTACTATCTCTTTCAACTTACAATGAGCTGCTGACCCAGCCTGTAGCCAGTCGTAGTTGTTCGCCCCTTCTAGCCAAATTGTGGAATGGTGACACGAGTGGTACTGCGACGCAGAAAGCCACTGATGAATATTGGTAGCATGGCAAGCAATCGAAAGCCACTTTTCTTTCAAAAGCTGGGGGTCTTGATCACATGTACTTGCAGACCACAAAAGGTGGTTCTTGGCTGGGACAACCCAGGCGGACAATTGGGCACAGTTTGTTTCTTTACTGGCAGCTTGCAGTTTGCGCTCAACTGATTTTGCTAAGTGCCATAAATCATATTTGTGCTGGATATTGCTGTACTGACTTCTCAGAAACTTTTTAATGCCAGAATGTCTGCCAGTTGTAATGACTTTTACTTTTAGTTTGTCCTTCAAGAGACGATCTAGCGCTATATGAAATGTGTTTGGCTCAAGCATGTCTGGCGATTCTCCTGGCTGGAGTTCCTCGACTTGGAAATCGACAATCTTCTGAGTGTTGATCTCCATGAAGATGTAAGAACAAGATTTTTTAGCAATTCCTGGAGGGTCAGACTGGTCATCGCCAGCCAGTGCAACGGGTTTATTACCCAAAGATTTTAACACACTGTCTCGATCATTTTTCCAGTGGTGATCGATCGTTGGGAAGACATACTTTTGCTGGTTCTTATTGTGTGTGGATTGAGAAATATTTGGCATGCACAGAAGAGAGAAAAAATCCTTCATTTTTTGAAAATGAGAGCCGCTACAAACTATAGCACCAGAAAGCAATAGATTTCCTACAGGCATACGGCCAACAAAAGGTTGACTTGCCCACATACGAAACTTGTGATCCTTTGAACAGACTCCCGTGACCACAAGTGCAGAACCTACCAGATATTTTTTTATTCTTCTGACTTTTCCAGTGCAAGTGCTGCTTGCTTTACATCTGCAATTCCAAAGAAGCTCATCTAAACATGAACCAAAAACCAGATATTTATTTTCATGGGCATAAGAAATAGGCTCAGCTGAATCTAAAACTGGAAGAAAAGATATATCGGGGTCCTCAGGATTTCTAAACATCTCATCTTCTGTAAGTCCTTTTTGAACCTTTTGATCCTCTTTAACAGACGGTCTATAGTTCTCAATACGACTGCGTGGTTTTGAAATTGAAACTTTTTTAGACTCAGACAAAGATTGGTTCAAAGAACGGGAATTATCTTCTGGCCGTCTACCTTTTGTTGACAGAAACGGACTAGTTGGAGGGGGTTGGAACTGAGTTGAAGAAAGTGGGCTTGTTATAAATTCCTCCACTGATCTGGTATCACTTGGTAGGTCTGGCAGAAAAGTCGATTGTAAGACAAAATTTATGTATTTCTGGTCCTCCTCTATTTTTGTAGTTTCAGCATTTACTTCGAATCTACTTAGAGATGGTAGGCTTGCCAGGTTGCATTGCACCCCTATAGACATGTGTGGTTTTCGGCGTTCTACTTGCACAATTTTACTTTTCTTCCCAGCAAATTTATCATACTGTGTGCTTTTGTGCACATGAGTGGGACAGTGCTTGGTGACCATGCCTACTGTTCGACGAACTCTTGGTGTATACTTTCTTTTTTGTTTCTGTGTTACAGGCTCAAGGTTTGTAGTGCTGGTTTCCACATACTCACTCAAGGATTCAACCATTTGCTCCATTTGATACTCCTCAACAGACATGAATTCTATGTTCAAAATTTCACTGTCAGTAATGATCTCTTCTGGCTCGGTCAATGAAACAGAAAGCAAGCTTTGATCGTGATGCTGTTCTGTGTCCAGCAAGAGGGACTCTGAGGGCACAGGTTCCTGTAAGGATGGCTCCACAGGCACAGGTTGCTGCGAGTAAGACTCAGAGGTTACAGCCTGCATTTCCTCATCCGGTCTCTTACTGTAAAGATGGTCTACGTGAAGCTCTACGGGTGGTTTTAAATTCATAGATGGCACTGCACTTTTTTTCAGAACCTTATTAGGGCCCCGTACCTCATAGTCATCCTCCTTGAAATGACTGGAGCAGATCCGATAAGCCCCCTTTCTGGAACTGTGAATTTTTGTCATGAGATCTTCCATCATCTCGTCGGCTACAAAGATTTTTTCCAACCAAATCTGTAAAGTATCCCATTTCCGAGGAAAAACATGAAGTATGGTTTCTGCAGTTCTGGTTCTCCAGGAAAATGTACATCCAGGAACTAAACAACTTGGCATGCTGAGGAAGAAAAAAAAGAGAGAGGACAATCAATATAAACTCAAGAATCACAAGCCTATTCTTACTGTACAACCTTTCGTTGCTGGATTTGTTCTGCCTGTCTGATGTACTTAATAAAACTTTAAATGATAAACTCAAGAATCACATAATCATCGACTCACAAACTAAAGAGTTTGTGTGTGCACAACATAGCAAACTACTAAACTTTAGAACCCCTGACATGATTTCTAATTATTATAACTGAAAGCCTTTAAAGTGGTTGTGAAGTCATAAAACCCCATTTTTCAGAAGCCCAGAGCCTGTGAACAGCAGAAAAATCTTTAGGCTGTCAGCAGATTGGCCTCTACATTTTCGGCACAGTGCCGAAAAATAGAGCACAACTGAGAATGTGCAGAGCAGGGTGAGACATTGGGGGGAGATTTACTAAAATTGTAGCACTCAGAATCTGGTGCAGCTGTGCATGGTAGCCAATCAGCCTCTAACTTCAGCTTGTTCAATTAAAGGGGTTGTAAAGGTTTGTGTTTTTTCACCTTAATGCATCCTATGCATTAAGGTGAAAAAACACCTGTCATTGACCGGCCCCCAGTCCCCCATTTTTCTTACCTGAACCCTCGAACTTGTCCCACGGGGACACGCCTTCTCTCTGCTAGGGGGTTCTCGGCTGTTGATTGGATAGATTGATAGCAGCGCAGCCATTGGCTCCCGTTGCTGTCAAATCCAATGACGTGGTCGTCGGGCCCTAGTCCTGCATTTGGCATCTATGAACGCAAATGCTGGACTCGAGAGCATGCCCGCAAGGTAACCCCCCGGGAGAGCGCTTCTCCCAGGGGGTTATCTAATGCGGGGAGGAGCCGAGAGAGGCGCAGAGGGACCCCAAAAGACCAGGCTCGGGGCCAATCTGTGCAAAATGAGCTGCACAGTGGAGGCAAGTATGACATATTTGTTATTTAAAAAAAAAAAAAAGGAACCTTTAGTATCACTTTAAGCTTTGACAAAAAAAAATCTGGAAGCTGGTTGGTTTCTATGCAGAGTTGCACCAGATTTTGCACACTCCAGCCTGAAGTGATCTAGCGGGACTTCATTTTCTGCCTAAATTTTAACTTTAATGTATGGCCTGCCTTACTATCTTCTTAGGTACTATTTCAGGTATTAATATTTGTTTTGTTATACATCTATTGCTGTTCAGGCGAAAGTTACAATTTCTGCAATCCGTATTGAAATGTCAGGTTATCCTTATCGTCATCTTTAAGGGCCCTTTCACATGGGTGGACTGATCTGGTCTGCCTGTCAGTTTTTCTAGGCGAACCCAATTGGACCCTCCAGTCTCCTCTATGGAGTGGCAGGCATCAACAGACATGTGTCCATTCACACCCACTGACATCCGTTCCACCAAAAGCGGACGAATAGGGATTAATTTCCCATCTGTCTGGCGAATCGGATCAGATGGCAAGGTCATGTCAGGTGTAAATGGACAGGCGGTCCGTTTCCATCTGATTGCCCACAGAGAAGTGCAGGCTGTGTTTGTGTCAGCTCTGCATAAGCGAAACACGCACCAGCCAACCGCCTGCTCAGCAAATAGATTCCCCACCGAGTAGGCAGACTCAGCCCGCCCCATGTGTAAGGGGCCTTATTCTTATGTAAGCAGTTCTGATGACAACCGTCATCTGCAAATCTTTTTATTGTGCTCTTGCAATTAAGAACTATTTGATAGAATGAAAGGTCTGATCATTCCTAATGCTGGCCATACACTGTACGAAACATTAGCCGAACCCATTTTCGAAAAACGAACGTTCGGCCGTTAGCGCAAACGATCACGCCATCAGGTATGTAAAGTTTTTCGAGCGATAAATCCTTTATGAACATTAATGTATTGTTTTTTCGTGCAGTTTTTGCATATAAGAAGAAAATGTCAAAATGTGTTTGACCTCTGCACTGTGGCTTCCTGTGCTTCATGTATACGCCTAGAGGAGCAACGTACGTTCGCTAGAACGAACCCTGTGCGTAGTAGAGATCTACTGCACCACCTTCAATATAGATGTGGATGAGAGGACCATTGCCATAGTAATGCTTGGAGTGATGGCAATACAGCAAGCAGAGGAGCCCAGGAGCAAAAGGCGAAGGTTATGGAGTAAAGAGTGGCTGAAGAACCGTGATGACTTCTCTCATATGAGATTGGTTTGAGAGCTGAAGGAAAACAATCCCGATTATCGTAATCTGAGGATGCCTGATGAGTCCTTTCAGCTGCCACTGAGTCAAGTGTCACCCCTCATAACAAAAAAAAGGACACAGTCTTAAGACCTAGCATAGCAGCAGAGCAGAGACTGGTAGCAACACTTCGTTTTCTAGCAACTGAACGAAGTTTTGAAGACCTCAAATTCACCACTGGAATCTCTGCCCAGTCGCTTGGCCACATCATACCTGAGACCTGCCAAGCCATCATAAGAATCATGCAAGACGAATACTTAAAGGTAATGACACAGTGCTTTCATTTTTAACTCTCAAACACTGTACAGCTTGCTTTGTTAAACTTTGAATTTAGAAGCTCTAAACATAACAGTAAACTCAAACTAGTTCATAACATGTCAAACTGACAAAGATAACATCTTTTAAACCAAATGTATGTGACTCACAAAGATGTGTACTGATAATCATGTCCCCAGTTGCTTTGTGGACGACCCTGCTGTGTGAATGGTACGTGCCACTGATGCATTTGTTGAGGCGATGATTGGGTGTGTGTGGTTTTGTGCTCAGCTGCGTATTTGTGGTCAGCTCCCCCCTTAACCCTCTATTAAGAAGCTGAATGAGTAATGGTTCCAGTAATTGTTTTTGGTCTTCTGACATCCTGCGTATTTTCTTGGCAGCAAATGCACCCAGGTCATCACATTCATCCCTCTTCTGATTTAACGCTGCAGATGCTTGTAGTAGAAAGTTGCCTGTAGAATCTTGTCTTGTCTTTCTCTTTTTGTTCCTGCTTACTGGTGGTGATGTGACAGTTTGTGTTTCATTGCCAAATAGATCCTGTATAATAAAGCAAAATAAAAAAATTGATTCGAGAATTAAGCCTTAAATATTTTTTTAACATATATTTTTACCTTTGCACAGCTACCGGCATCTGTGGAGGAATGGAAAGCAACAGCTAAACAATTTAACGACTATTGGAATTTCCCCAACAGTGGTGGTGCCATAGATGGGAAGCATGTTCGCAGAACGCCCCCAGCAAAATCTGGCTCCTTCTATTATAATTACAAAGGCTACTTTAGCATTGTCCTAATAGCAATTGTGAATGCAAAGTATGAGTTTATCTTTGTGGACATTGGCAAAAATGGACGAAATTCAGATGGGGGAATATTTGAGAAAACCGCTTTTTTTCATCGTTTAAAAAATGGACTTCTAAATCTACCATCTACCAAGAGGACACAGTGGAAGGACTAAACTTCATATTTGTTGCAGATGACGCATTTGCATTATCTGACCATATGTTGAATCTGTTTGCCCTTAAAAACCTTACACCTGATCAAAAAATCTTTAAATTACAGGTTATCTCGTGCTAGACGAGTTGCAGAAAATGCTTTTGGTATTATGGCCAACCGCTTTCGTATCTTCCATACAGCAATAAATGTAGCCCCCCCCCAAACAATTGACACTATAGTTCATTGTTGCTGTGGGTTGCATGATTTCTTAAAGCGTACTAGCTCCACCTACATGCCACAATCCCTGGTGGACCGGGAAGATACTCTGTCTGGGCATGTCATGCCTGGTGAGTGGCGTGCCGTGCCCCACCACGCCTCTCAAGTCAACTTGCTCGCCTGGATTATATGCAATATTTT
This sequence comes from Lithobates clamitans, assembly GCA_037952925.1. Taxonomy (NCBI): domain Eukaryota; kingdom Metazoa; phylum Chordata; class Amphibia; order Anura; family Ranidae; genus Lithobates; species Lithobates clamitans. Next base: position 2,866,767 of record JBBGZY010002433.1, read on the forward strand.
CTGGGTCCTGGAGCAGTAGATTGGCAAAACAATCTCTAAATGATATATGTAAATTTGAGTGGCTGCATTTATCTCTTATTTCAGTACTAAACACAGGTGTCATGTTATATTTTCTTTAAAAAATAAAAAAGAATGTACAAAAAGTACATGTGCTTTAAATTTTGATGTGTGTTGAAATTTTGTATGTATAATCTTCAATTTTGATTTTCTGATCTGTACATATAAAAGTGTATAATAAAAACTAATATGATGACTTTACCTGACTGTCTGCCATTTCCTCAAATGTTCCATCTTCTTCATCTCCTGAAATATTTCCACTGATACTGTCTAAACTTGACACAGAGGGTCGTGCTTCCTCCTGGTCAGTGAGAAAATGTAGACTCTCAAAATACCACAAGCGTGGCACGTATACTTGATCTGCACCAGATCTTTTGGATTCATTAATTTTATTCAATTCTTTTTTGAAGATAGTACGCAGATTTGCAATCTTTTTTGGTCACATAGGATATATCTGCTTTGGTATACACAACAGTACATAGTTCCGCTAATTTTGTATACGCTTCATTACGTTTTTGACGGTCTGAGTAGTCTTTGGAGCGTACTTTCCACAGACACGGAGGGTCTCGGTACATTTCAAGGAACTGTGGCAGGAAATGTGGCGAGGTAAATTTGTCCACCATTGCTCCTGTAATAAGAAAAAAATGCATCATTGTTCAGTTGCCAAACTACACCTAACAAATAATACCCTAGAACTATTGTACTGGTCTGCTTACCTTCAGTTGTTATGAATCTTCTGTGTATTGGTCAGTGTAGAGGAGAATGAGGAAATCTGGAAGCCGCACACCGGTCTGATGATAAGTGCTTTTATTATTAAAAGGTGGATCACAACAGTGTACAGAACATTACAGCAGAAGTGTACAGTTGACGCGTTTCGCAATCATAGCCACTGCTTACTGAGTAAGCAGTGGCTATGATTGCGAAACGCGTCAGCTGATCTCTGTACACTTCTGCTGTAATGTTCTGTACACTGTTGTGATCCAGCTTTTAATAATAAAAGCACTTATCATCAGACCGGTGTGCGGCTTCCAGATTTCCTCATTCTCCTCTGCTTCATCTTGCATCAGCCAGCACCTGGGACTCTTCTCTTGGACGGATCACCAGTTGCTCTTGTTTCTCTCACAAGCAAGTCTACCGGAGCGGTGAAGCTCTCTCTCAGCCCAGTCAGCTTTTCTGGATATTGGTCAGTGTAATCGTTCGTCTGGTCAGTGGCATCGAATGAGACAACGTTCTGTGTGCCGTTATATAGTTATATAGTTGTTGGTGTGGACGATTTGTCATGACATTTTGACGTGAACGTTCTTTGGCACGAATATTTACCTTCCGGGTTAAATGTTTTTCACCCATGCGCAGTAGCAACCATTTGTTTTTTCACGGACGAATAACGCATTAACCTTGCAATTTATCGTTCGTTCGGCAGAAGTTTTCCAAACTTGCCGTTCGTTTTTTTGCCACAAAAATGTCACAAACGATTTGTGCCCATTAATTTGCCAAAAAACAAAGTGTCTACATGAACGATTTTCGGATGATTTTTCGTCTAGTGCAGTGATTCTCAACTCCAGTCCTCAGGACCCACCAACAGGCCAGATTTTAAGTATTACTTTGGGGAGGTGCAGACAAGAATACTGCAATCACTGAGCAGCAAATGATATCACCTGTGATGTATTTCGGTTATCTTGCAAACCTGGCCTGTTAGTGGGTCCTGAGGACCGGAGTTGAGAACCACTGGTCTAGTGTATGGCCAGCATTACTCTCTGCAAAGCATATGAACATTTTCACCTCCATCTATAATCAATATTTTCATCTATCTACTGATATAAGAAAAACTATGACACTAAACAAAGGACTTTTTAACAAACTTTCTCTTACTTGTCTTTAGCTTCAAACAGACCAGGATATTTGCAGGTTCATATAAGGAAATGTGCAGAAAGAGCAAGCAATCTGAAATGAAAAAACGTGGATAACATAAGCATCAGCCTACTAATTCTTATCAAATCTGTAACAATTAAAGTGGTTGTAACCCTAAGAAAAAAAAAAAATTCTGTTCCTTTGACCACTTAAAGTGGTGGTCCAGCTGAAAACATTTTTTTTTAAAGTCAGCAGCTACAAACACTGTAGCTGCTGACTTTTAATAAGCACACTTACCTGTCCTGGGTGCCCGTGATGTCGGCTGCCCGAGGCCGACCCGTCCCTCGGCTTTCGGATCCCGGCCCTGCCATTCGAAGCCCGTTTCCTACTGCGCATGCGCAAGTCGCGCAGCGCTTTGTGACTGGGGTGCGCTGTGGTGTGGGACACACACAGTTCTCAGAACCCAGTGCGCCCCATTCCCCAGAAGACAACGCGAGGAGGAGAAGACTGAAGATCACCACGGTGTAGGAAGTGGCAGATTAGGACAATAACAACAGCTATTTCAGGTAAGTTCAAAATTTTATTTTTTTTTTTCATTTTTTTTTCTCAAGATTTTTAGGAACATTTTGAAGTAATTTTTTTTTTTTTTTTTTTTAGGGTGGCCCTCCACTTTAAGGACCAGAAGCATTTGCCCCCTTAATGACCAAAAATTTTTTGCGATACCCAAACAAAGAGTGTGTCCTTTTTATCCCCTACAAATAGAGCTTTCTTTTGGTGGTATTTGATCACCTCTGTGGTTATTTTTTGCAATATAAACAAAAAACGATCAACAATTTTGAAAAAAATAAATATTTTTTACTTTTTGCTATAATAAATATCCCCCCTCCCCAAAAAAAAAAAAAAAAAATTTCTTAATCAGTTCAGGCCAATATGTATTCTACTACATATTTTTGGTTAAAAAAAATGTAATAAGCGCATATTGATTGGTTTGCGCAAAAGTTATAGCGTCTACAAAATAGGGGATATTTGTATGGCATTTTTATTATTTTTTTTTACTGGTAATGGCGGTAAACCGGGGACACGCGCGCCTCCAATAGCTCTTAAAACGGCCGACATACGACTGCGATTTGCACAGCCGTGCCGACCTGCCGCAGTACAACTACGGTGGCTGGTCGGCAACTAGTTAAGGCATGATCTATAGCACAGTGCTTGTGTCTTGTAATGTCCCTTTCTGTGTTGTAATATACCCGGTTGATCCTGTCCGTTCCTGTGCCCCCCTGTCTGTGCTGACCATGGTGATCGTGGCTGCTGAGCCATGATACTGTGGTCAGTTTAAGTCCCTCCATCATGCAGCTCTATGCTGTGAGTCTCTTCCCCTCCCTCACTGTCAGTCAGTGTGAGAGCAGTTCTCCTCCCCGTCCCTATTCCGCCTCAATATAAAGCAAAAATACTTGTATCCCCCCTGGATTATGCAGTAATTAACTACAGTGTATGTGTTTTTTAACCGCTTGCCAACCAGCCGCCGTCATTATACTGCGGCAGTCGTAGCTATACTTCGGCTAGCAGGATTAGGATAGCAGGCGCGCGTGCCTGCTACACTGCGGGGGGGGGGGTGCTGATGCTCGTGGCCGACGGTCGCGATGATCGCCGGCCATGTGAGGCAGAACAGGGGCGCAAGTGTATGTAAACACCCAAATCCCTGTTCTGTGAGTTTTGGGGTTTTCATGAGCTGTAAGCCATAATCATCACAATTATGACAAATCACGGCTTGAACTATCTTGCTTTGCATGTAATGAGTCTATCTCATATATTAGTTTCACCTTTTAAGTTGCATTAGTGAAATAAATGAACTTTTGCACTAATTTTTCGAGTATCAGCACCTGTGTGTATATATATATATATATATATATATCCCATCTTGAATGGAAATCAACAATAAAAAACAATATAGATTTAAATGCAGTGTCCCATGATAGGATCAGCAATATAAATGTATTGATGAAAACACAATAGTTCAATGCAAAGATGTGGACAAAAAAATTTGGTGGTGACTTGAAAAGTGAAGCTGGACACTCACTAGAAAACCTGCCCACCACTACAGCAGCAAAACACGCGCTCAGTGTAGATTCGTCATCTGTTGTGGGGAAAGCTGTTCAGCAACTCGCACCATCCAGATCTAGCCGTAGTAAATAAAGCTCACCGGGAGCCAGATGAAGTTACCATAGTATAGTTTTTATTAGATTTGTATTTTAAACGCCTAAATAAAATGAAATAAAAAAAAGCATAGGACAATGGGTGCCACTGCCGACCTGGTATCGGACAGTGGCTTGACGTCAGCACTACTGTCGGCTCCCCGACACGTTTCGTCCAATAGGACGTTATCAAGGGATCCTCTAGTGTCAGATGTTCAACTAGCTTATATAGCCTGTTTCTGTGAACTGTGTGAAGAGGGGTGTGTCCCTTCCCTCCAATCAGAGGTCTCCCCACTGAGCTCCTGCAGAGTGACGTCACCTCTCCGCCCCATTTTTTTTGACAGCTCAGACATTCTGTATAAATGTAGCACTTTCAATGGCTGTAGAAAAGAAAAGGAGAACACCTCCAGGTAGCCATTTTGCATTTTACAGAGCATAAAAATCTTTTATAATAACATTAAATTACAATAATCCAAAGACATGCTGGTAGGTTAATTGGTTCTGGTCTAAATTGTCCCCTAGTATGTATGAATGTGAGTTAGGGACCTTAGATTGTAAGCTTGAGGGCAGGGACTGATGTGAATGTACAATGTATATGTAAAGCGCTGCATAAATTGACGGCGCTATATAAGTACCTGAAATAAATAAAATATGACTTGTGTCACAGTTGTATACACTATTATTTTTTATTTGCTATATTTTTTTTCATGAAAGTGGAGTTACCCTTTAACCACTTCCCGCCCGCCATATAGCAGACTATTGTGCGCAAAGTGGTTAAGTTATCCTGACTGGACGTCATATGTCGTCCAGCAGGATAAACTGCAGGGGGCGGGGAGCGTGGCGATCGTTGGTGTGGCGTGTCACACTGCATCTCCGATCTCGGTAAAGAGCCTCTGACGGAGGCTCTTCACCACGTGATCAGCCGTGTCCAAATCACAGCTGATCAGTGTACACAGGAAGAGACGTTTATCCGCTTTTCCTCCACTCGCACTAACAGACGTGAGTAGAGGAGAGCCGATCGGGTGTTCTCCTGACAGGGGGGGGGTTCTGCTCTGATTGATTATCAGTGCAGCCCAGGTATGCCCACCCAGGACCACCAGGGTTGCCCATTAGAGGTGCCAGTCAGTGCCCATAAGTAATGCCTGCCAGTGTCTCCTATCAGTGCCCACTATCAATGCCCATCAGTACTGCATATCAGTGCCGCCTTTAAGTGCCCATCAGTGTCGCCTATCAGTATCACCTATAAATGCCCATCAGTACTGCATATCAGTGCCACCTATCAATACTGTATATTAGTGCCCATCAGTACTGCATATCAGTGCTGCCTAACAGTGCCAACTATAAATGCCCATCAGTACTGCATATAAGTGCCACCTATCAATACTGCATATCAGTGCCATTTATAAATGCCCATCAGTCTCACCTATCAGTGCCACCTATAAATGCCCATCAGTAGTGCATATTAGTGCCACCTATAAGTGCCCATGAGTGTCACCTATCAATACTGCATATCAGTGACAATCAGTACTGCATATCAGTGCTGCCTATCAATACCACCTATCAGTGCCAACTATAAATGCCCATCAGTACTGCATATCAGTGCCACCTATCAATAGTGTATATCAGTGATATTTATAAATGCCCATCAATGTCACCTATAAATGCCCATCAGTAGTGCATATTAGTGCCACCTATCAGTGCCAACTATAATTGCCCATCAGCACTGCATATCAGTGCCACCTATAAGTGCCCATTAGTAATGCAAATCAGTGCCACCTATACATGCCCATCAGTGTCGCCTATCAGTACCACCTATAAATGTCCATCAGTACTGCATATCAGTGCCGCCTATCAGTGCCAACTAGAAATGCCCATCAGTACTGCATGTAAGTGTCACCTATCAATACTGCATATCAGTGCCATTTATAAATGCCCATCAGTGCCACCTATAAATGCCCATCAGTGTCGCCTATCAGTACCACCTATAAATGTCCATCAGCACTGCATATCAGTGCCGCCTATCAGTGCCCATGAGTGTCACCTATCAATAGTGCATATCAGTGACAATCAGCACTGTATATCAGTGTTGCCTATCAGTGCCAACTATAAATGCCTATCAATACTGCATATCAGTGCCACCTATCAATACCACCTATCAGTGCCAATTATAAATGCCCATCAGTGAAGGAGAAAACTTATTTACAAAATTTTATAACCAAAACGAAGAAAAAAACTTTTTATTCTTCAAAATTAAGTATTTTTTTATTTGTTTAGCAAAAAATAAACCCCCCCAGTGGTGATCAAATAGAAATGAACGTCACCCCCTGCGTTCTGCTAAAGAGCGGTGCGTTTTGCCTGCCGGTTGGCGGGGGGAAGACAGGCGATTAGGCGCACATACGCAGCCCTAGGCTTGTCGCCGTACGAAATAGTGATCTGATTGGACGCTCTATAAAGGAGATATACTCACCGCAGACGGCGTGCAGGCGATGGGCTCAGCGCTGGGCCTGCGGGTCACCAGGCCGGTGTGGGTGGAGCTTGTGGTACCGAACCGCGTTCAGGCAGCGCGGAGGAAGGTTATTACCAGCGGGGGATGACAGCGATCGCCTCACCCACCCCTCCTCCGCTCACACACACCTTCGCTCTTCTGGGTGACAACCCTGAAGCAATTTCACTGCTTTAAAATTCCCGTTGTCACCCTACTGAAGGAAGTTGAAGGGAAGCAGATTTATTGTCAGGCTCCTCCAGGTCTCTTTGTAGATTATTTTAGGGGGGCACTTTGGGGACCGGAGCGTGACTTGGGACCACAACAGGAAGCCCTACATCACAAATCGAATCTTACTTCATCCCTACGTAGGCGGCCACCATACTTTCCTGCCATCCCATTAGCTGGACCGGGCGCGTCACCATAGCGACAGGCCGGCCCCTCTCGCCGTGTGGGCGTGGCCGGGCCAAGTCAATAGCCCGCAGAAATGCCAATCATCCTTCCGGCGCACGCGCGCTGCAGGAGACAGAGCGTCAGCATGAGCGCGCGAGAGAGGAACTGGCCAATGGGGTTGTGCATACTGTGCGGGCTGCCCGGGGCTGGGAAGTCTGCCTTGGCAGCCGCGCTGAAAGAGAAGGCGAGCCCGGCGCGCACCATTGTCTCCTTGCCGTACGACGAGATCCTCGCGGAGGAGGCTTTCGAAGGAGAACCGCTCCGCGAGTCTCGCGAGGTTTCTTGCCAGTCTCCGGAACCGGGCGGAAGAGAAGTGAGTGAACTGACCAATGAGGAAAAGCGACGTTTCCGCCTGTCAGCCAATCGGGACTTACGAAGCAGTCACCTGCTCCTTCCCTGACTAAAGATGGCGTTTGCCAACTTAGTATGAGTCTGTGTGGCCAGCTGGTGTGGGCAATGTGCACAAACAGCTGAGGAGCATTGTGTATGCTTCTATTTACGGCCAATTCACGTCAGCTTATATTTATATTGCTCATGTTAAAGTGTTACTAAACCCACAATAGTAAAATCACTCCCTATATGCAGTAAAGCATGCTTTGTGTATCCGGCTTTAGTCAGCTAAATACATTCCAGGTACATTCACACAACTCATGTTCCACATCTTACAGTTTGATTTCATTCTAAAAGCAGCCACAGCTAGAGTAAAAAAAAAAAAAGCCCATCCCCTGTCAGCAGGGGCAGAGTGGGGCCCTTTTTCTCTGTGGAAGCAGCGGTCTCTCTGCAGAGGTCCGCCACACACCCGCCTGAGCCAGAGCTCTGCTGCTTGCTGGAGAGGTTGCTGCTTCCACATGAAGCTCAATGGTCCCCACTGCATCTGCCAGCAAAGGGAAAGGCTTTTCTACTCAGGCTTTACCTATTTTTAGGGCTCGTTCCCTAAACCCAACACAAGAGCCAGAGAGGGGGGTTGTACACATAACACAGCAAAAATTCTACCCCATCGCATCCTGCCCCTGAGGAGGTGACCTATCGCCTTCCAGTTGCCGTTCTGCAAAGCTAGCCACCATGGATTGCTTTTCAGAGGGGTGTCAATTACCGTCACCAATGCACCATTTAGGAGATATTCACTGTATCTGCGTGTGCCAACGTCACGACACACGAAGAAAGGGCTCGCTCGTGCTGTTTCTTCAGTAGCCGTGCCGCGACTGGCAGCATGCGGGGCAGTGACATCATCACAGCTCCCCTTACCTGCACAGGCAGTTTTTCTTTTTTTTTTTGGTAAAGGTGAACTTATCCTTTAAACTTACCTACTGGCTCTAAACCCCCCATTCACACTTAACCACTTCAGACCCGAAAGACGGCTACAATCTCCTCCTGATCAGTGCAGCCTATCAGTGCCCATCACTGTCTCCTCATCAGTGCAGCCTATCAGTGCCCATCACTGTCTCCTCATCAGTGCAGCCTATCAGTGCCCATCACTGTCTCCTCATCAGTGCAGCCTATCAGTGCCCATCACTGTCTCCTCATCAGTGCAGCCTATCAGTGCCCATCACTGTCTCCTCATCAGGGCAGCCTATCGGTGCCCATTACTGTCTACTCATCAGTGCAGCCTATCAGTGCCCATCACTGTCTCCTCATCAGTGCAGCCTATCAGTGCCCATCACTGTCTCCTCATCAGGGCAGCCTATCGGTGCCCATCACTGTCTACTCATCAGTGCAGCCTATCGGTGCCCATCACTGTCTCCTCATCAGTGCAGCCTATCAGTGCCCATCACTGTCTACTCATCAGTGCAGCCTATCAGTGCCCATCACTGTCTCCTCATCAGTGCAGCCTATCGGTGCCCATCACTGTCTACTCATCAGTGCAGCCTATCAGTGCCCATCACGGACTCATCAGTGCAGCCTATCAGTGCCCATCACGGCCTCATCAGTGCAGCCTATCAGTGCCCATCACAGCCTCATCAGTGCAGCCTATCAGTGCCCATCACTGTCTCCTCATCAGTGCAGCCTATCGGTGCCCATCACTGTCTACTCATCAGTGCAGCCTATCAGTGCCCATCACTGTCTCCTCATCAGTGCAGCCTATCGGTGCCCATCACTGTCTACTCATCAGTGCAGCCTATCAGTGCCCATCACGGCCTCATCAGTGCAGCCTATCAGTGCCCATCACTGTCTCCTCATCAGTGCAGCCTATCAGTGCCCATCACTGTCTCCTCATCAGTGCAGCCTATCAGTGCCCATCACGGCCTCCTTATCAGTGCAGCCTATCAGTGCCCATACTGGCCTCCTCATCAGTGCAGCCTATCAGTGCCCATCACGACCTCCTGATCAGTGCAGCCTATCAGTGCCCATCACTGTCTCCTCATCAGTGCAGCCTATCAGTGCCCATCACTGTCTCCTCATCAGTGCAGCCTATCAGTGCCCATCACTGTCTCCTCATCAGTGCAGCCTATCAGTGCCCATCACTGTCTCCTCATCAGTGCAGCCTATCAGTGCCCATCACTGTCTCCTCATCAGTGCAGCCTATCAGTGCCCATCACTGTCTCCTCATCAGTGCAGCCTATCAGTGCCCATCACTGTCTCCTCATCAGTGCAGCCTATCAGTGCCCATCACTGTCTCCTCATCAGTGCAGCCTATCAGTGCCCATCACTGTCTCCTCATCAGTGCAGCCTATCAGTGCCCATCACGACCTCCTGATCAGTGCAGCCTATCAGTGCCCATCATGACCTCCTGATCAGTGCAGCCTATCAGTGCCCATCACGGCCTCATCGGTGCAGCCTTTCAGTGCCCATCACTGTCTCCTCATCAGTGCAGCCTATCAGTGCCCATCACTGTCTCCTCATCAGTGCAGCCTATCATTTCCCATCACTGTCTCCTCATCAGTGCAGCCTATCAGCGCCCATCACGGCCTCATCAGGCTGCACTGATGGGCTGCACTATCAGTGCCCATCGCGACCTCCCCATCAGTGAAGGCGAAATGTTACTTATTTGCTAAATGTTTTACTAGAAGCTAAGAAAAACAAAGTCTTTTTTCGTTGGCTCCTGCTGCTGTCAATCAAATCTTGTGCGGGGGGGGGGGGGCAGGGCAGAGCTGCGCTGTGTGTCAATGTACGCACACAGCCCAGCTCATGATTGAGCGTGCATGAGTGCCCCCCCCCCCCATAGTAAGCGACTTGCTAGGGGGGCATTCAGAAGGGAGAAGGAGCCGAAAGTGCCAGTGGGGGAGAATAGGAGGCTCCGGGTTGCTCTGTGAAAAACCACTGAACAGGGCAGGTTAGTATGACATGTTTATTAACAAAAAATAAAAATAAACCTTTACAATCACTTTAAAAAGTATAAAATGCAAAAAAATGTAAGTTGTAACTTTTTTCTAAGTGCATTAGCTGTCCAGCTCACAATATATATGTAATAAATGCCTTGTATCTTGCAGCATTCCCTGTGGAAGCAGTACCGCCAGCAACTCCTGCAGTGCCTGGAGCATCTTCTAGTGTCCATGTCCAGCCGCACTCCTCTACAAGCCCCCAGTGACGTCACAGACAGTTTGTGGAGACGGTTTTGCCGGTGCCTGGCAAGTCAAGGACTAATCTCTGCCTCAACTTCGAACTCGGGGTTCCAGCATTTTTGTATTAATCCGGTACATCTCCCTTTGTTCTTCATACTAGATGATAATTTCTACTATCAGAGCATGCGGTATGAGGTGTATCAGCTGGCGCGGAAGCGTAAGTACTTTCCATTCTTTACTGGCTTTCCAGATTGGACATTCTATCCTCACAAGCTCTATATTGGTCTCTATAGCTTGGTCACACATCCAGTACAGGGGTGCTTTGAGTTTGTTTGCTTTGAGCTATTGTCCATGGTATGGAAAGAAGTCAGGAGGCCTCAAAGCTGCTTTGTCCAAATTCTGGAGACAGTAGATTGGTGGGACTCCAAGTAGGAATCGGGATAGGATAGAAGATCTGATTCCCAAACAAGGAGAAGCCTTAGGTTTATTCACTTTGAGATGGTGTCCTAGGTATGAGCAGATGATATGGGGTCTCCGAGCTTCTCCTTTATAAACTCTGCAGACAATGGATTAGCGAGATATGGAGAGGGAAGTGAGGTAGACGAGAAGGTCCCATTCAAGAACAAGGATAGACTTCGGTTTATTCACTTTCAGCTCATGTATCTGGTATGGACAGAGGATTTGGAGCTTCTCTGTCTAAACTCTGCAGATAGTGGACCCGTAAGATTTGGAGTGGGAAAATATAGAGATGTGATTCACTGTGTGTGGCACCACGTCCAAGAGTAATTACAAAAAAGGGGAGGAAAAGAATTAATGGACTTTAAAGGTGCCACTATGGTCCCAAATTGAAAATCGAAATTGCTCACATTTGTATATTTTACATTTTTATCATGACAGATATAAAATTACATATTAAAAACAATATGAAATATATGCATGCTGTCTAAATATATCTCCCCCATGTGTATAGATCACAAGGTTAAAACAGACACTTGTATGGATTGGCCCACAAGTCAATCACAAGTAAGATATGAGGTAATCCTGCACATGGATGTAGGGGCCAGCTCCAGAGTCGCTGTGGTAACACCAATAGATTGCTACGCGTTTCGCCAAAGGCTTCTTCAGGGGATCCTGTTTGTACTGGGGGGGGGGGTATACCATAATTAGCATCTATAAATTTATTGAGTATAGCCTTAAATAAGGACACCTAAACCTAGGCATAGAAAAGTACCATCATCCAAAATGATATAGGAAAACAAGGGGAAGGGTAAGAGCGTGAAGGTAGCTGCTGAGGCTAGCCACACAAATGCTCGAACCCCCAATATTAGTAATGGACTATCTCGGTACTGATAAATACAATTACAATTCTTAAATAAAAAATTCATTTATTACATATAAAAAAGTGAGAAGGAAAAGATATACACAAATCTCATTAAAATGATTGCATATACAATTTACAAATACTCCAGAGGTGATTTTTGAGCGACCGGGTTTTGTACCTGGCAATTGATCTGTTGGGTAAGCAATTTTCCTCTGTTTTTTGCTGAAGTGTATTTATCTACCTGATGTTGTCATATATTTTCGTTATTGTTTTTGTGTTTCATCTGATTACTTGTCTTATAGATTGCTCCTCCTGACGAAGCCGTGTTTGAACCGTGAAACTAGTTGAGGTCTGGTTAATCTATGGGAAACACTTCACCAACAGATACTTCTAGGGGAAACCTCTGAGTATTTGTAAATTGTATATGCAATCATTTTAATGTCTTTTCCTTCTTTCTTTTTGTATATAAATGAATTTTTTATTCAAGAATTGTAAATGTATTTATCAGTACTGAGATAGTCCATTACTAATTTTGGAGGCTTGATAAATATCATCTAGTTACAAGGAGGTTTGATAAATAGCATCTAGTTACAAAAATTAATTTACAAATAGATCTCATAACAAATGAGATCTATTTGAAAATGTCACGTGGCTGTGACGTAACGCGTAGGGAGGAGGAGCCTGTGACGTTTCCAGCACTTGCTGTGTGTGAGCAGTGGCTATGGATGAGTAACCCCAGCGCTGAGCTCCATGCAGCTGATCAGTGTATTGTGATCGTGTGAAGTTGGAGATGCGTTTTATACATGGCAACCTAATGTTTAGTAGGATTTATATAACAAATCACTGATTGAAGCACTCACTAAGGTGTAGTAATAAGAGGATAATATCAGCGCAATTAATCACTTAACTATTCATTACAAATATATTACATATTGAGCATTAAACATATTGCAATCAAACAAAAGAGGACCAGTGCTTACGCCGCAACTTACATGCCACAATCATGATAAGAGACGTGGAATTAGGATCAAAAGAAAAGAAGGTCTCATTCTGAAAGAAGGGTGCCATTAGATTTATTCACTTTCAACTCATGTCCTTGGAATGGACAGAGGATATATGGCCTCAGAGCTTCTCCGTTTAAATTCTGCTGGCCGTGGATTGGTTGGGTTCAGGATGAGGATTGGGACTATGACCAATAACGTTGTTCATTTTTCATTGATTAAGTAGACTGTATTCTATTCACACACACTATACTTACCTTTCTTGGAAAGCTTAAAGAAGAGTTATCATTAAAGTTTTGTATGACATTTAACTTCCTAGGAGACCGGATGCATTTAGCACTTGGTCTCCTTCAAATCTGTCCTTTAGTTTCTAAGCAATGTGGCCGGACAGGTTTTCCTACTTCCCCCTGACAATGGCACGAGAAAAGAGACAGAATTGTGATTGACTGCTCTGGCAGCAGGGGGCGCTCTGAACACTAGCAATGCCGTTCACAGTTGCAGCGCTGTGCATCTATCAGCAGCTGAATCCAAACATACGCAGCCTTGCTGATGGATCACACAGAGCTGCAGCGCTGAGGGCTCTTTCAGTTTTATGAATGAACAGTCTGTGCTGTCATGCTGTGCTATACACTACAGTGGTCCCGACACCCCTGATCATTCATTCTTAAAAGTGAAAACTGACACGGTGCTGTTATCCATTGGCCTATGTATGTTTAGATGCAGCTGCTGATAGACACACAGCGATCACAATTATGGATGAAGATCAGCGCTGATAGTTCATTCATAGTAGTAAAAGATCACTTAAAACTGGGGCTCTGTGTAATCTATCTACGGCTACTTTTACTTCATAGGGGGCACAGGCAGGTACGTTCCACAGAGCCACTGCTCTGAGTGATATTTTTTTTACTAATATGAATGAACAAGCAGCACTGATTGTTAAGCCATAATAGTGACTGATCACCCAGTTTATTGAGGGGGTGGGACGCTGTGCTGACTGCACCTCTCCCCATGGGAACACCCATAATTTGGGCTTCAAATGGGGGTGGAGCTGGGAAGGATTAGATCTTCTCTTTGGTTTCCACTGCAATTTGGGACTCTGTTAAAGATGAACTGCAGTCTGCTCACACAATTTCTAATAAAAAACATCTTTGCCATACTTAAGCTTCCCTCCAACCACTTTGCATATTATTTTATATATACTGTGATTCTGTACTTGCAAAATATGTTGCAGAAATCTCCCTTCTCTGAGTCTGGCTGCAGCCTTTTTTTTAACTGTGGGCAGCTGAAGCTGCTGCCTGTTAACTTCCTGGATTTATACAGACACACAGAGGCACGCCTCCAGCTCTGCAGCTCTCATTGGACCTATTATGACTCACCCCCCCCCCCCCCCTCCTGGCAAACTCTCATGAGAGTGAGAGAGATAGCTGTGCATTCTTAGGTGCGCCCCTCTTCCTATGCTTGAGCTGGACTTCTAGTGGTCAATGAAAAAAACTCTTTGACCGCTCAGGTAATCAAGACACCATACACAGTGTGTGGGTTATCAAGAATACAAAAGGTTTATTTCTGGCTTCACAGAATATAAGCAAAACACAGTCAGAGCTGTACAAAGGGGAAGGCCCCTTGGGTAACCAATCACAAATGACAAAAATGACAGGTTATACAATCGATACTAAAATGAAACATATTTCTGCCATTTCTGCCAAGAGACAGACTCAGCGTCATATTCCTAAGAATACTCTACACCAGGGGTCTCAAACTGGTGGCCCTCCAGATGTTGGAAAACTACAAGTCCCATCATGCCTCTGCCTGTGAGAGTCATGCTTGCAACTGTCAGGCTTGCAATGCCTCATGGGACTTGTAGTTTCGCAACAGCTGAAGGGCCGCCGGTTTGAGACCCCTGCTCTAAACTTATCTACTTGACCTCAGACCAATGTCCCTAACGCACACTATATGTTCTGGACATGTAACTGCTAACTTGTTATAACTTTGTTATTCATTGTCTATATTAAGTGTCAGACTGACCACATGTACGTCCTGTTCAAGTACATAGCTCGCAAATAATCTTTGCACTTCTAATTTTCTGCATAAGAAAGCAAAATACATTTATTCTATCTAATATATCTTAAAGCAGCATTCTAACATCCTTACATGCATGATGTCATAAGCCTAGGCTAATGACCAGACAAGAAACAGGAAGTGGGCTGTATAAGGGATTTACTGGCAGAAAAATAAAGTTTTACTATCCAAATTTAAAACAAAAAGGGCAGAAGATTTAATAGCTGGAAAGATGAAAAAAATGACTGAAGGTTCCGCTTTAAGGAGATTTCCCATCACAATAAAAAAAGTGTTGCTAGACGAGAGGTGAGGGAAAATCTGAAACGAGGACAAAGACAAAAATAAAGGGGGCTAACATGGGTCCTAGTCTTTGCAGGACAAAAATATACTGTGTATATATATATGTGTGTGTGTGTGTGTGTGTGTGTGTGTGTGTGTGTGTGTGTGTGTGTGTGTGTGTATGTATATATATATATACAGTGAGCGAAAAAAGTGTTTGATCCCCTGCTGATTTGCCCACTGACAAAGAAATGATCAGTCTATAATTTTGATGGTAGGTTTATTATTACAGTGAGAGACAGAATAACAGCACAACAATCCAGAAAAACCCATTTCAAAAAAGTTATACATTGATTTGCATTTTAATGAGTGAAATAAGTATTTGACCCCTTCACAAAACATGACTTCGTACTTGGTGGCAAAACCCTTGTTGGCAATCAGAGGTCAGACGTTTCTTGTAGTTGGCCACCAGGTTTGCACACATCTCAGGAAGGATTTTGTCCCTCTCCTCTTTGCAGATCCTCTCCAAGTCATTTAAGATTTCGAGGCCGACGTTTGGTAACGCGAACCTTCAGCTCCCTCCACATATTTTCTATGGGATTAAGGTCTGGGGACTGGCTGGGCCACTCCAGGACCTTAATGTGCTTCTTCTTGAGCCACTCTTTTGTTGCCTTGGCCGTGTGTTTTGGGTCATTGTCATGCTGGAATACCCATCCATGATTAATTTTCAATGCCCTGGCTAAGGGAAGGAGGTTCTCACCCAATATTTGACGGTACATGGCCCCGTCCATCATCCCTTTGATGTGGTGAAGTTGTCCTGTCCCCTGGGCAGAAAAACACCCCAAAGGAATATGTTTCCACCTCCAAGTTTGGCGGTAGGGATGGTGTTCTTGGGGTCATAGGCAGCATTCCTCCTCCTCCAAACATGGTGAGTTGAGTTGATGCCAAAGAGCTCGATTTTGGTCTCATCTGACCCCAACACTTTCACCCAGTTCTCTGAATCATTCAGATGTTCATTAGCAAATTTCAGACTGACCTGTACATGTGATTTCTTGAAGGTGATGTAGGATTTCAGTCCTTCATGGAGTAGAGTGTTACCAATTGTTTTCTTGGTGACTATGGTCAGAGCTGTCTTGAGATCATTGACCAAATTCTCCTGTGTAGTTCTGGGCTGATTCCTCACCGTTCTCATGATCATTGAAACTCCCCGAGGTGAGATCTTGCATGGAGCCCCAGACTGAGGGAGATTGACAGTTATTTTGTGTTAATTCAATTTGCAAATAATCGCACCAACTGTTGTCACCCTCTCACCAAGCTGCTTGGCGATTATCTTGTAGCCCGTTCCAGCCTTGTGTAGGTCTACAATCTTGTCCCTGACATCCTTGGACAGCTCTTTGGTCTTGGCCATGGTGGAGAGATTGGAATCTGATTGATTGCTTCTGTGGACAGGTGACTTTTATACAGGTAACAAACTGAGATTAGGAACACTCCCTTTAGGAGAGTGCTCCTAATCTCAGCTTGTTACCTGTGTAGAAGACACCCGGGAGCCAGAAATCTTGCTGATTTGATAGGGGATCAAATGCTTATTTCACTCATTAAAATGCAAATCAATTTTATAACTTTTTTCAAATGCGTTTTTCTGGATATTTTTTTTGTTTTTCTGTCTCCTCACTGGTAAAAAAAATAAACTGACCAATAAAATGATAGACTGATGATTTCTTTGTCAGTGGGAAAAATCAGCAGGGGATCAAATACTTTTTTCCCTCACTGTAGATTTCCTGTCTGGTGAATCTAACTAGCTGAGGCCCTCCCGACATCAGTGAGATCCTAACAGAGGTTTCCTGCTCTATCCTGAATGAAAAGAAAACGCTTTAGCTGGGCATACATCAGATTACAGTGAGACCTTGGTTTACGAGTAACGCGGTTAACAAGCGTTTTGAAAGACGAGCAACTTTCTTTTTTTTTTGTAAATTCTGACTCGGTTTGCGAGTGTTGTCTCGCAAAACGAGCAGAATTCAAGCTAATGGGCGGTGCAGTACCGCATTGGGCCAGAGGTGCGGGGGCGCCGGGGACACTCAGAAAGGTTCGGAGCCGTTCGGAAACACTTGGAAATACTCCGTTCCCGAGGCTTTCCGAGTTCAGCCCGAGCTGTCCCCAAGTATTGCCGAGGCTCTCCGGCGCCCCCCCCCCACCTCTGGCCACATGTGGTATTGCATGTAATAGAAGTCAATGCGGAACGAATTATCTTTGTTTCCATTGACTTCTATGGGGAAACTCGCTTTGATATGCGAGTGCTTTGGATTACAAGCATTCTCCGGGAACGGATTATGCTCGTAATCCAAGGTTCCACTGTATTAGAAAAATGCACCGCTGTGCTTGTGAATTCATCATTGTTTCTTCTTTCTCAGATTCTCTGGGATTCTGTCAGTTGTATCTGCAGTGCTCGACTGAAAGCTGCTTGCAGAGGAATAAAGACAGACAGCACCCTGTAATGGATAGGACGATCCTGCTGATGGAGAGGAAAATAGAGAAGCCCAACCCTGAGAAGAACACCTGGGAAGAGAACAGTCTTATCCTGGACAGCTCTGGAGGAGGCATAGTAGATGAGTAAGGATGGAACAAACTTCCTGTATGTGACATAGACCAGATCACTGCACATGCACTCTATATATATATATATATATATATATATATATATATATATACTATAATAGACCTAATTTATATTAAAGTGGTTGTAGACCTCAGACATGAAATATGAACAAAGCATATCCCTCTATAGTGTGTAGTCTTAACTACCCTGTTTCCCCGAAAATAAGACCTAGCGTGATTGTCAGTGATGGCTGCAATATAAGCCCTACCCCCCCCAAATAAGTCCTACCCTGTTTCCCCGAAAATAAGCCCTACCCTGAAAATAAGACCTACAAGGACTTTAACTAGGGCTTCTTTGGGGGGGGGGGGGGTAGGGCTTATATTGCAGCCATCACCGATAATCACGCTAGGTCTTATTTTTGGGGAAACAGGGTAGGAGCACAAAGTGTCATTTCTGTCTGCTGCTTCGTTCCAGCAGGAGTCACTTCTAGCAAGTTTTCACCAAGAGGAAAATGGTGACGGGGGAGGGAGCTCCGGCAGAATGACAACCTCAACTCTGTGTGTGTCTCTTCCCACCAATCAGCTCTCAGATTCCCTCCTCGCTGAGCTCCTGAAGTATTTAATTGTACATCTCCACCCCTTTTTTTCTGAACTCTCAGACAAGCTTTATGAATTCAGCAATCTGAATGGCTGTAGAGAGGAGAAGACTGTAGATAGACAGGTATAACTTTCATAGGAGGATTTGTTTCATCTCTGTGTATCACCTGAGGATAGTCAGTTCACTGGATATATGTAAGGGTTTACAACCACTTTAACCGCTTCAGCCCCGGAAGATTTTACCCCCCTTCCTGACCAGAGCACTTTTTGCGTTTCGGCACTGCGTCGCTTTAACTGACAATTGCGCGGTGGTGCGACGTCGCACCCAAACAAAATTGACGTCCTTTTTTTCCCACAAATAGAGCATGCTTTTGGTGGTATTTGATCGCCTCTGCGGTTTTTATTTTTTGCGCTATAAACAAAAAAGAAGAGTGCCAATTTTGAAAAAAAAGCTATATTTTTTACTTTTTTGCTATAATAAATATCCCCCCCCAAAAATATATAAAAAAAAATAATTTTTTTTCCTCCATTTAGGCCCATATGTATTCTTCTACATATTTTTGGTAAAAAAAAAAAAAAAAAAATCGCAATAAGCGTATATTGATTGGTTTGCACAAAAGTTATAGCGTCTACAAAATAGGGGATTGTTTTGTGGCATTTTTATTATTATTATTATTTTTTTATTAGTAATGGCGGGGATCTGTGATTTTTTTTTTTTTTTTTTTTATCGTGACTGCGACATTAAGGCGGACAGATCGCACACTTTTGACACTATTTTGGGACCATTGTCATTTATACAGCGATCAGTGCTATAAAAATGCACTTATTACTGTGTAAATGACACTGGCAGGGAAGGGGTTAAACACTAGGGGGCGATCAAGGGGTTAACTGTGTCCTAGAGAGGTGTTCTAACTGGGGGGGGGGGATGGGCTACCACTCGCATGACATCGATCACTGCTCCCGATGACAGGTCATGTCACAAGGCAGAACGGGGAAATGCCTTGTTTACATAGGAATCTCCCTGTTCTGCCGCTCCGTGACATGATCACCGGGACACCGGCGGACATGGAGTCCGCCCGCTAGCCCCGCCAATTAAACGGGACCTACAGGTACGCCCATTTGCCCACCGCTGCCATTGTGCCGATGTATATCGGCGTGCAGCAGTCAGCAAGTGATTGTAAGGGTTAGTTTTTTTTTTTCTTTAAAATAACAAACATATCATACTTACCTCCACTGTGCAGCTCGTTTTGCACAGGGTGGCCCCGATCGTCCATTTCTGGGGTCCCCCAGCGGCTCTCTCGGCTCCTCTCCGCATCAGATTACCCCATCTGAGAAGCGCTCTCCCGGGGGGTTACCTCCCGAGTCCAGCATTCGGTGTCCATAGAGGCCAAATGTATGACTCGGCCCCCCTCCCCCGCGCCCATGTCATTGGATTTGATTGACAGCAGCGGGAGCCAATGGCTGCTCTGCTATTAATCTATCCAATCAAGAGCCGAGAACCCCAGGCAGAGAGAGAGCGCGTCCCCGGCGGGTCAAGTTCCAGGGCTCAGGTAAGTAAAACGGGGGGGGGGATGTTTAGGATGAATTGAGGTGAAAAATCACAAAGGTTTACAGCCCCTTTTAAGTTATCAACTTTTCGTGTGTGTCCAGTGGGGCTATGTCGCAGCCGACCTGCGGTCTGCACGCGCTCGCTAGCCAGAATGGGGAGACCACTGGATCTTAGTGTCCAGCCCGTCACCCAGTCCAGCAGTTGATTGATTGTAGATCTCAGGAAAAAATCCAAGAGAAAAAAAAAGTAGCTTAAAAAGCAAAAACAAAAATTGCCAGGACCAGAGATCCCAGCAGGGAACTAGGCAGGAAAAAAAAAAAAAGAGGGTGGCGTCTATCGCCTAGGACTGCCCACGGGCGTAGTCAAGTCTTTTTTTCTGCCTAGTGTCCTACTCCTGAAGGGGGCGATATAACCCTTTGGTTCTGAATAAGGAAGCGCTGTCTCTGTCAATGAACGAATGAGAAATACCGATTTTTAACTTGTAAGCAACAAGTGTCAGA
Organism: Lithobates clamitans; assembly: GCA_037952925.1. Lineage (NCBI taxonomy): Eukaryota > Metazoa > Chordata > Amphibia > Anura > Ranidae > Lithobates > Lithobates clamitans. The sequence goes on from JBBGZY010002433.1 coordinate 2,887,193, forward strand.
AAAAGGCTTATGCCCCGTACACACGGTCGGGCATTGATCGGACATTCCGACAACAAAATCCATGGATTTTTTCAGACGGATGTTGGCTCAAACTTGTCTTGCATACACACGGTCACACAAAGTTGTCGGAAAATCCGATCATTCTGAACGCGGTGACATAAAACACGAACGTCGGGACTATAAACGGGGCAGTGGCCAATAGCTTTCATCTCTTTATTTATTCTGAGCATGCGTGGCACTTTGTGCTTCGGATTTGTATACACACGATCGGAATTTCCGACAACGGATTTTGTTGTCGGAAAATTTTAAAGCCTGCTCTCAAACTTTGTGTGTCAGAAATTCTGATGGAAAATGTGTGATGGAGCCTACACACGATCGGAATTTCCAACAGCAAGGTCCTATCACACATTTTCCATCGGAAAATCGGACCGTGTGTACAGGGCATTAGTCTTTAAGTGGTTAAACTGACCTCATTTACAGACCGAAATTCATCCCTTTGATCTAAAACAGGGGTCTCAAACTGGCGGCCCTCCAGCTGTTGAGAAACTACAAGTCCCACGAGGCATTGCTAGACTGACAGTTACAAGCATGACTCCCAAGGCAGAGGCATGATGGGACTTTTTTGAAACAGCTGGAGGGCCACCAGTTTGAGACCCCTGATCTAAAGATACTTTGTTTATAATTATCTCCCAGTGCTGACAATGTTGTGATAAACTTGGCAGGCTGCCCGTTTTTATTGATTTATTTTTTGACAGCTGTCAGCAGAGAACTCTGCACTGAATCGGGAAATGCTGTATTAAGATGGTAAGGGGGGGTGTTGAATCGGGATCGCATTTTTTTTTTTAACGATTAATCGTGCAACTCTTGCCTAAGCTAATGTATTTATTTATAACAAAATAAAAAATAGTTGATAGCAAGAGTGAGATGAAGGAAACGAGTTATGTGAATTCCAGAATTATAGTGTCTCTCGTGTTGCAGATTATAGACTTGCCATATGAACAGCGTCATCTAGTGGCTGAAATGGCGTTGCAGGTCTGGAGGTCTGTTCCTGAAAAATGTATTTTGTTAAAGTGGACCTTCTACTAAAATTGCCCTAACTTATATTTATGCAACCCCCCCCCCCAAAGATTGCTAACTAAACATATAAAAGAAAATCAGTAACTGCAAATAGTAAAACTTCAGATCCCATCACTGAGGTCACAGTCTTCCTGTAAGCTCTTGGGAAACCTGAGAGTTCCGCATCTCACAATTATACGCTTCTGCTCATTGCTAGGAATTCTACATATGGGGTGAGCGGGCTACTAAATAAATATAAGAGAACCCATTAGTGAAAGGTCTGCTGTAAGTGGTCAGTTTCAATGTAAGTTGATTTTAAATATTCAAAATTCTATATTGTGTGTTTTTTTTTTTTTTTGTTTTTTTTTTGTTTTTTTAGTACACGAATAAATGACTTGCTGAGTCGAGCCCTGGAAAACCCTGTGCAACCTCCAGACGATGATAATGAGGAAAGGGTAGGTAAATGAACTGTGATATATTCTTATACTAAGTAAGGCCACTTTCACATAGTGCAGCTGCAGGTATCACCCCGGTACAACCCCTTGAAGCAATATCCGTAAGTTTGTAACCGATACCAATTCTTCAAAAAAGCTATATATGAAAAAAGAGGGTTCCCCTAATGGTGGACTTTACAGGCACATATAAAGGGACATAAAAAAGTACAAAAGAGTAATTTATTAAATAGAACAATAAAAAATATGACAATAATATGGTAGCAACTATTAGGAATGCGAGTCAAGCAATATTGGCATAAATACAGTGTTTTAAAGCAAAACTCTTGCCCTGACGCGTTTCGGAGTTAATTGGCCTCCTTCCTCAGGGGTGGGTATATATATATATATATATATATATATAAACATCAGGTGGGTTACCTTCTTCTCCTGATCTCTTAGTTCAATCAAGGCACCGTCAGAGTGGACTCCCAAAATTCCACCATAAAGGATAAGAACAACGCATGGAACGGTGCTTGATGCCAAAAAATGTCCTTTTACTGAAAGTTATTCCATTACATGTTTCAAAATACAAGCAAGCCACTGTACAGTTTCGAGCACAATCGCTCTTCGTCAGGCTTTTCAGGCTGTGTGTGAAAAGCCAAACCACACCATGTTCTTTTATCAACACCCAGTTTAGTACACACCTGTGTTCACTTAGCTAATTATCCCATATAAAACACCTAAAAACATTCTAGTGCATAACCCTACTAAATAAATCTACTACCAAAAATCAATCCTAAATTTCCCAATAAGGGATTATTTACATATCATTTATCATCATATCACTTATGAACCAATTAGATTATCTCAATCCTTAACTCGGTGTTTTCAAATATTTATCATAAACATACATATATTGCTAATCTTGTTCATGTCTCAAGAATTCTTCATGGATTCCAGTTGATATTCTGCTATCTAGTATTTCCAACAGGAGCTCTTGTGATCAATCTAAAGAAAATATAACATATTCAAAATATAATCATACCTTCTAATCAGTCTGGTACTATAGGTTTCTACACAAATAGAAACAAATCATAGTCCCTGTTCATACCATCCGGGTGCAGGGACTGTAATTTGTTAATCCACCAAACTTCACGTCTTTTTAGTTTCAAAATCCTATCACCCCCTCTTTTATCATGGGGAATCTCTTCTAATACCATAAAACGTAGATCAGTGTCTTTATGACCCATTTCTGAGAAGTGACGCACTACAGGTAAACTTGGTTGAGGATGTCTAATTGTACTACGGTGCTGTGCGATACGATCTTTAATTTTTTGGGTTGTTTCCCCCACATAAAGGAGGTTGCAAGGGCATGTAAGAATGTAAATGACATATGATGACTGACAGGTATAAAAGCCATTAATTATTATTTTATTGTTAGTTCTAGGATGAAAAAAATTATTCCCTTTAATAATTAGATTGCATTGAATGCAATTAAGACAAGGATAACAGCCTTTTCTTTTACTACCGAGAAAAGTCATCTTTTTTTCCTCCTGCCTCTCAGGTTTAAATTCAGATCGTACCAGAAGATCGCGCAAAGTTTTGTTGCGCCGATACGCTTTCATCGGAGTTAACTGAAACTCCTCTATATGAGGATAGGATCGTTTCAATATCGTCCAATGTTTTCTTAACACATTAAAGATCCTATCGCTATAACTGTTGAACTGGAAAACAAATGGAATTCTAGGTTTATCAGGTGAATATCTCTTCTTATTATTGGGGATTTTAATAGGGTTCAAAATTTTATTTAATTCGTGTCGAATTACATCTTCTGGATAGCCCCGCTCCCTAAATTTGCAGCACATTTCATCTAGCCTCATCTCTTTTATTGTAGTATCACTCACAATCTGCGTCACTCTAAGAAGCTGGCTTCTGATAATAGAACTAAAGACATGGGGGGGATGGTAACTGTAATATCTCAGTAACTGGTTCCTATCTGTGGGTTTCGTGTATATGTCAGTTTCAATCCGTCCCTGTTTTATGTATGCCCGTATATCTAGAAAGGGGACCGAATCTCCGCCAATGTGAATTTTGAACTGAATATTTGGTGAAATAATTTTAATCATCTCATCAAAAGTTTTGAGTGATTCAATGTTGCCCCGCCATATGACAAAAATGTCATCTATATAGCGCCACCAGGTGGCGCAATGTTCCTGAAAAATATCATTCACAAAGATGTGTTTCTGCTCAAAATCATGCATGAATGAACAAGCATATGGCGGGGCAACATTAGAACCCATGGCTACCCCCGTCAGTTGCATATAGTACCGATCCTTAAAAAGAAAATAATTGTTATACAAAATCAACTTAAACAGTTTCTCAAGAAAGATAATCTGAGCTTCTGAGTACTCATGAGAGTTCCTAATTAGGCACAGCGCCGCCTCAATGCCAGCCGCATGAGAAATTGATGTATATAGACTTGTTACGTCCCAGGTGACGAGAATATATTCATTTTGAATTTGTGGTAAGTCCCTAATTTTGGTCAGGAAGTCACCAGAGTCCTTGATGTAGGATGGGGTAGTCTTCACCAAGGGTGATAACACTTTATCCAATAATTTGGCCGTGGGTACAAAAATCGAATCCCTCCCCGATACAATCGGGCGTCCCGGTGGGGAATGTTTGTCCTTATGGATCTTGGGGAGTATATACAGGACCGGAATACGGGTATGTGTTGGTAATAAAAATTCACATAAATCACGTGAAATTAGCCCTTCTTTTAATGCTGGTTTAACAATACTCTCCAAGATCTTTCTGATACTCCATGTAGGATCTGATTGTTCCATGTAGGATCGATTTTTGTACCCACGGCCAAATTATTGGATAAAGTGTTATCACCCTTGGTGAAGACTACCCCATCCTACATCAAGGACTCTGGTGACTTCCTGACCAAAATTAGGGACTTACCACAAATTCAAAATGAATATATTCTCGTCACCTGGGACGTAACAAGTCTATATACATCAATTCCTCATGCGGCTGGCATTGAGGCGGCGCTGTGCCTAATTAGGAACTCTCATGAGTACTCAGAAGCTCAGATTATCTTTCTTGAGAAACTGTTTAAGTTGATTTTGTATAACAATTATTTTCTTTTTAAGGATCGGTACTATATGCAACTGACGGGGGTAGCCATGGGTTCTAATGTTGCCCCGCCATATGCTTGTTCATTCATGCATGATTTTGAGCAGAAACACATCTTTGTGAATGATATTTTTCAGGAACATTGCGCCACCTGGTGGCGCTATATAGATGACATTTTTGTCATATGGCGGGGCAACATTGAATCACTCAAAACTTTTGATGAGATGATTAAAATTATTTCACCAAATATTCAGTTCAAAATTCACATTGGCGGAGATTCGGTCCCCTTTCTAGATATACGGGCATACATAAAACAGGGACGGATTGAAACTGACATATACACGAAACCCACAGATAGGAACCAGTTACTGAGATATGACAGTTACCATCCCCCCCATGTCTTTAGTTCTATTATCAGAAGCCAGCTTCTTAGAGTGACGCAGATTGTGAGTGATACTACAATAAAAGAGATGAGGCTAGATGAAATGTGCTGCAAATTTAGGGAGCGGGGCTATCCAGAAGATGTAATTCGACACGAATTAAATAAAATTTTGAACCCTATTAAAATCCCCAATAATAAGAAGAGATATTCACCTGATAAACCTAGAATTCCATTTGTTTTCCAGTTCAACAGTTATAGCGATAGGATCTTTAATGTGTTAAGAAAACATTGGACGATATTGAAACGATCCTATCCTCATATAGAGGAGTTTCAGTTAACTCCGATGAAAGCGTATCGGCGCAACAAAACTTTGCGCGATCTTCTGGTACGATCTGAATTTAAACCTGAGAGGCAGGAGGAAAAAAAGATGACTTTTCTCGGTAGTAAAAGAAAAGGCTGTTATCCTTGTCTTAATTGCATTCAATGCAATCTAATTATTAAAGGGAATAATTTTTTTCATCCTAGAACTAACAATAAAATAATAATTAATGGCTTTTATCCCTTTCATGACTAAGCCTATTTTTGAAATTAGGTGTTTACAAGTTAAAATCCGTATTTTTTGCTAGAAAATTACTTAGAACCCCCAAACATTATATATATATTTTTAGAAGAGAATCTAGAGAATAAAATGGAGATTGTTGCAATATTTTTTAGCACACGGTATTTGTGCAGCGGTGTTTTAAACGCAAATTTTTGGAAAAGTGACACTTTCATGAATTTTAAAAAATCCAAACAGTAAAGTTACCCCAATTTTTTTGTATAATGTGAAAGATGATGTTACGCCGAGTAAATAGATACCAAACATGTCACCCTTTATAATTGCACGCACTCGTGGAATGGCGACGAACTACGGTACCTATGAATTTCCATAGGCGACTCTTTAAAATTTTTTTACGGTTATCAGGTTTGAGCTACAGAGGAGGTCTATGGCTAGAATTATTGCTCTCGCTCTGACGATCGCGGCGATACCTCACATGTGTGGTTTAAACACCGTTTACATATGCGGGCGCGACTTCCGTATGCGTTTTCTTCGCTGCGCGAGCTCGCGGGGACAGGGGCACTTTAAAAAATTTTTTTTTTTTTTTTTTATTTATTTTATTTATTTGTGTACTTTTATAAATTGTGTTTTAAAATTTTTTTTTTTTTTTTACTTTTATTGCTGTCACAAGCAATGTAAACATCCCTTGTGACAGTAATAGGTGGTGACAGGTACTCTTTATGGAGAGATCGGGGGTCTAAAAGACCCCCCATCCCTCCTTTACACTTCAAAGTATTCAGATCGCCGAAAACGGCGATTCTGAATACTGTGTACTTTTTTAAATTCGGCGCCATTGGCAGCCGAGTAAACGGGAAGTGACGTCATGACGTCGCTTCCGCGTTTTCAACAAGAAGGCTGGAACGAAGCCGCTCGCAGCTTCGTTCCAGTCCGCCCCCAACCGCCGATCGCAGCCGAACCGACACCGGGACTCCCGATTGCACGGGAGGCCCGGTAACAGCGGCGGGAGGCGGCGGGAGGGGGGGATGTCCCCTCCCGCTCCTCCGGTATAACAACCGAGCGGCTTTTAGCCGCATCGGTTGTTATACTCGGGTAGCCGATCGCCCGCTGAAAACAACGGTACCGGGATGATGCCTGCAGCTGCGGGCATCATCCCGGTATAACCCCGGAAAGCCGAGTACGCATATCTGCGTACGGTCGGCGGGAAGGGGTTAAACCTGTCAGTCATCATATGTCATTTACATTCTTACATGCCCTTGCAACCTCCTTTATGTGGGGGAAACAACCCAAAAAATTAAAGATCGTATCGCACAGCACCGTAGTACAATTAGACATCCTCAACCAAGTTTACCTGTAGTGCGTCACTTCTCAGAAATGGGTCATAAAGACACTGATCTACGTTTTATGGTATTAGAAGAGATTCCCCATGATAAAAGAGGGGGTGATAGGATTTTGAAACTAAAAAGACGTGAAGTTTGGTGGATTAACAAATTACAGTCCCTGCACCCGGATGGTATGAACAGGGACTATGATTTGTTTCTATTTGTGTAGAAACCTATAGTACCAGACTGATTAGAAGGTATGATTATATTTTGAATATGTTATATTTTCTTTAGATTGATCACAAGAGCTCCCGTTGGAAATACTAGATAGCAGAATATCAACTGGAATCCATGAAGAATTCTTGAGACATGAACAAGATTAGCAATATATGTATATTTATGATAAATATTTGAAAACACCGAGTTAAGGATTGAGATAATCTAATTGGTTCATAAGTGATATGATGATAAATGATATGTAATGATGAACCTCTCTTGTAAATAATCCCTTATTGGGAAATTTAGGATTGATTTTTGGTAGTAGATTTATTTAGTAGGGTTATGCACTAGAATGTTTTTAGGTGTTTTATATGGGATAATTAGCTAAGTGAACACAGGTGTGTACTAAACTGGGTGTTGATAAAAGAACATGGTGTGGTTTGGCTTTTCACACACAGCCTGAAAAGCCTCACGAAGAGCGATTGTGCTCGAAACTGTACAGTGGCTTGCTTGTATTTTGAAACATGTAATGGAATAACTTATTTTTTGGCATCAAGCACCGGTCCATGCGTTGTTCTTATATATATATATATATATATATATATTTTTTTAGCAGAGACCCTAGGGAATAAAATGGCAATTGCTGCAATATTTTATGTCACACTGTATTTGCCCAGCGGTCTTTCAAATGCAATTTTTTGGGAAAAAATACACTTCAATAAATAAAAAAAACGAAACAGTAAAGTTAGCACAATTTTTTTGTTTTAATGTGAAAGATGATGTTACGCCGCGAGAATCGTGAGAGAATCGTGATCTATCCTCTAAGCAAAAAAATCGTGATTCTCATTTTAGCCAGAATCGTGCAGCTCCAACATATACATAGAAAAAGTACATGATATATTTCTCATTCCTTATTTTTAACTTACTTTAACACTGTGTTAAGCTGACTTAGCATTCCATTACATTACGAATTAAAAACAGCGGCACTGACACGGTTTATCTACCCAGCATGTTCTTGATTCCAAGAAAAAAAGGCATTTGTTTGCCAAAAAAAGTTTTTTTTCTCTATCAGTAACCGTGAGGTTACTATCAAGGTGTACAGTGTGTAAATGCAGTATTCTCTTCAAAAAAGAAAGAAGAGAAAGCCCATAGAGGGCATACAAAGGAGTAGACACTTGATGCTCCACTGAGGCCGAAAGGCAAGTCCTGCAAGAGAACTCTTAAAAAAAGTGAACATCGGCCGCCGATAATTGGTCGGCCCCTAATAGGTTGTACATGCGAGAACTTACATGGCATACATTTTGTGGTGCACTGTGTCTAACAAAAAGTAGTGCATGTCCTCTTTGAGTTTTTTGTTGTGTCAAAATGAATAGCCCTGCCTTGGGTGTGTAAGGAAAGGCTTCAATAAATCGATTTTTAAAATGTTGCCTCCCCATCGCCCTCCATACATTTCTTTGCAAATACATTTTTAGCCCACTTCTTTCTTTCTTCTTTCATTTTTCTTCTCCTTATCCTTCACCCCCCTCCTCCTTACTTCCCCATTCCACTATCCTTCCCCCTCCTCTATTCACATCCACCTTCCCTTCCTGCATCCTTTCATTTAACAAGACCTTTTTCCGACCTTCGCCATCACACAAACCAATTTTACGCCCACCATTCATAGCCTCCCTGACGGTATTCCCGAGTGTGGCTCGGGGTTAAATTTTAGTACCATTAGCGGTAACCCCCAAGCCACACTTGGGATTGCATCGCAGGATCCTGGTGCGGTGTACTTATCTTGTCCCCAGGATCCTGGTGCGGTGTACTTATCTTGTCCCCAGGATCCTGGTGCGGTGTACTTATCTTGTCCCCAGGATCCTGGTGCAGTGTACTTATCTTGTCCCCAGGATCCTGGTGCGGTGTACTTATCTTGTCCCCAGGATCCTGGTGCAGTGTACTTATCTTGTCCCCAGGATCCTGGTGCGGTGTACTTATCTTGTCCCCAGGATCCTGGTGCGGTGTACTTATCTTGTCCCCAGGATCCTGGTGCAGTGTACTTATCTTGTCCGCAGGATCCTGGTGCGGTGTACTTATCTTGTCCCCAGGATCCTGCGATGTCCCCCGCTGTGTCTGCGGGCTCTGTCTCCTCCCAAAGCCTCTCTGTGCCAGGCTCCGTTCCCTGCGAGCATCGTGACGCACGGGGGCGGAGCCTGGCGGCAAATTAAAAAAAAATGTAAAAATCATAACACATACAGTACTGTAATCTTACAGATTACAGTACTGTATGAAATCATTTCACATCCTATTTGTCCCCAGTGCCCTGCATGCAGTTTTATATGATATATACTGCTCTTTCTGCCTGGAAACTTGAGATTGTCCATAGCAACCAAAAAGTGTCCCTGTATGTTAAAAGTGGCTTTAGACCAGCTAGAAAACAGCAATAACAAATTAGAACACTTGCAGAATTGAGCGATAGTGAATCATGGGGAAATTTATTTTATTATTATTATATTATTATTTTTTTAAATTTATTTTTATTTATTATATTATAATTTATGATTTTGTGTTTCATACTTCATCATACCCGGGATATCTACTAGACTCTTGTTTGGACAGATTAAAGTGTTATTGCTAAGAATTACAGACCTACAATATAAAACGCCAAATTTCCATGCAAAATAATTGTACCGCTTTCAGCACCTAAAATCCGACGTAATCATACCGCCAGGGAGGTTAATAGTAATAGATTCCATCATTATTCCAACAAGAATCAGATCTTATATTTTCTTATGTTTCTCTATAACAGGGGTAGGCAACCTTTCAGAGGTGGAAATCTACTGCCCCCCCCCCCCCCCCCTCACAAACACACACACACACTAATGTCCTGGGCACATTTTCCCCACTTGCCCACATTAGTGCCCTCTGCCCCCTTCCCACCCACCCCAATTACCCAATTGTAGTGTCGCCTCTCCCCACATCAGTGTCCTCTGTTCCCTTTAAATCATTTTCCCACCCTGTAGTGTCCTCTGCCCCCATATCAGTTTTCTTTGCCCCCCCCCCCTTCACAAACACGCAGCGGTCTGTAGGTATCACTCTCCTACCTTACAATGGGTGTACAGCAGAGTGGAGAGTGGAAGGCAGCACAGTACTGGACGGAGGGCAGGGGCTTGCCAGAGTTAGCTATTCATATTAGCAAAGTTGGCTATAGGTTGCTAGGACCGCCCAGCGTCCTAGCAACCAATTACCTGCTGCTTAAAGTGATTGTAAAGTCTTGTCCCCCCCCCCACCCCATAAAAATAACAGACATAGTATACTTACCTGCTCTGTCCACTTGGTTTTGCACAGAGCAGCCCCGATCCTCCTCTTCGGTGCCCGTGGCCCCTTCTGTCGGGTGACCCCCACAGCAAGCAGCTGAATATGGGGGCACCCGAGCCGAGTCACGGCTCCCTGTGTCCATTCAGACACAGAGCCCCAACCCGGCCCACTCTCCCCCCTGATTGGTTAGCTGACTTTGATTGCCAATCAGGAGCGAGAATCTCAGATGGCTGAGACACGTGTAGACATCGCTGGACAAAGAGGGACCTCAGGTAAGTATTAGGGGGGCTGCTGCATACAGAAGGCTTTTTATCTTAATGCATAGAATGCACCTCCTGCCTTTATAACCACTTTAACTTTAAATGTTAGCTGAAGCAGCTCTCCCTCCATCCATTCTCCACTCTGCAGTGAAGATGAGAGTGGTGGAGGCTGAGCAAAAGGATCGGCAAAGCAGGAACTTGTTCCCGATCTACCCGTTTACAGCGGGCTGCTGACCCCCGCTCAGATTTTATATATATATATATATTATTGATTGAGAAGTGGAAACTGTGTATAAATGGAACACATTTTGGCCATTGTTATGAATTGTATGATGTGGAAAAATGTTTATATATATATATATATATATATATATATATATATATATATATATATTATATTATTATATTTTTTTAAATTTTTTAAGTTTTTCCATACACCACACAACTTTGGCTTTTGAATGTAAATAATATACCAACAATGGGGCCAAATGACAGAGCCATCATGTCACCAGTGGTTATTTGTTTGGGGGGGGCAAAAAACAAGCACCCCCACTCCGCTGTCTGCCCGGTGTGGGCGGCAAACAACCAACCACCGCATATTCATTCGCTGTTGCAACACAACTGGGTGGGCTCCAGACGCAATGCTCTGTGCCCCGAACCCCCCCTATTTTAAAGCCTATTAGAGCCCCTGGCTCTAATAAGGTACTTCAAAAAACACCCCCGCCATAGGAATTCATGCGATTAGCGTCCTAAAAGGGGCTGGGCGCATGGATAGGGGGGGCAGCGCCTGTGCGCCCACAATGGACGGGCCGCCCCTGGCCCTGACTATTGTCACCATTTGGCTGTATTCACATGGTACCCTGCAATTTCCAGCGGCAGGAATCTGCTGATTCTTGTGCCTGGAATGACATGTCTGTGCAAGAAGCTGCCGCCGCTGATACAAAGCACTGACAGGCTGATGGCCTAATTGCAGCTACAATGTACCAATTGCAATTATTGCATTAAAAGCATTACAAAGCTTCTGAAAATCACATGGCATCACATGTAAGGTTGCATTTACAACTCCATCTGGCCTGTATGACCCATTATGTTATATGTGCATATTCCTGCTCCGAATTGTGTGCCGTACTTCTTGTCAGTTCCCATTATTCAATTATCTGCCACCCTCTGTTAACAGGAACGGGATCGTGAAATCTGTTCGGCCAGTCTCATCCATCAGGCAGATCAAAGCCTACGACGGCTCATCTCAGAAACGATGCAGACAGTAAAAGGTAATGTTGTGCGATGACAACACAGCAGCTATTCCATTCCCAGTGTGAAATCTTTTCATTGTGAATGAATTATTTACAAAAGCAGCTGTCATGGATCCCATTTCTTTATCTTAAAAGGTTTTATTGGCCTCACGCCAGCAGAGATTTGGAAGCTGCTCGCAGTATCTGATGAAAGAGCAAGTGAGGTGTACATGGCAAATGTTGCAGGGTAGCTGGAGAACTTTGATCTATATTTGTTTATTAAAACTAATAAACCTGATTTTGGAGCCGCCTTTATAGTTAAGCTGTACCCCAATGTTTGGTTAGGGTGAAGTATTGCAGATCCTGTGCCAACTACTGCTTTTTATTAGCCCCCCCCCAAAAAAAAAAAAAACTGATTTTCCCAAACTCCCTGCACCTGGCTCCTCTAGAGTGGACAGCTAGGTCTCAGATGTGAGATGAATTACCTTGTTCCTTTATGGAGTATATTATCCATATATGCCTAGAAATCAGTATTGAATGAAATCTGGAGGTCCAGGCAGTAGAATTTCCTTCCAGCAGGGGTGAAAATCTCATGTATTGTGCTCTGACCCATATATGTGGTCAGTGTATGTCTATCACAAAATAGACCCATCACAGTGCCCACTTACATCAGGTGTTGCCTTATGAGTTCATGTGAAATCTCCATTAATAGCTGTAAAATATTGTAATTATGAATATATTTCATTTAGCTTGTATCTATGTAGGGCGTAGCATTATCTTCACATAAATCTCTGGTAGACCAGACAAGTCGGTGCTTAGGCTTGTGTATGCAAACAATTGGATCCAGACCTCATTATTTTACACATACTCACTTCAAAGGATCCCATGCTGGGATATGCATTGAAGGGAGGCCAACCCGTAATCTGTATGTCTATCACAAAATAGACCCCCATCACAGTGCCCACTTACATCAGGTATCCCTCTGAGTGCGAGAAGAAAAAAAAAAAAAAGGGCACACCAGCCATGTGCATTATCTTTTGGATGAATTTTATTAAAACTAATGATAAAAAGAAACTACTTACAAACAATAGTAGAAGATCTCAAGTGTGTGAAAACAATCTTCCAATCACAGCATGCAATCAGGGAACAACAGAGCCCACCGGAGGTGCCGGAAGAGCTCACAAAAGGTCACTGCTGGCTGACGCGTTTCGAGGGGAACGTCCCCTCTTCCTCAGAGCACTCCCTCTGAGTGCCCTTTTGCACGGGCCTTCCGATCAGGTCCACCTGTCAGTTTTTCAGATGGACATGATCGGAGCCTCAATTCACTCCTATGGAGCAGCGGATTTCCGATGACATCCTCTGCTGTCCTTGAAATCCAGACGGATGGCGACCCCATTTTCCATCCATCGGATTAAATCGGACAGGTGGTCAGTTTTCATCTGATTTCCCCCTAGAGGAGAGCGGGGGCTCTGACAGGTTCGTCTCTACACAGTGAGCGGAGAAGGACCTGTCACCCCCCCGCTGAGCAAAGCGGAGTCCATCGGGCAGACTGGCCCGTGGGAAGGACCCCAAGTGATATGTCTTTTGTAAGCCAGGCACACAGAGGGTGGGAGCCAGGAGTTGAAGCAGAGGGCTGGGCTTGTATGTGATATAAATTCGGTTGTTAGGACGCTGGTGGTCCTAGCAAACAATGACTGCTGCAGACATAGGGATCACAGGCTAGAACGGTCACGCATGCGGGGAAACCCACATCCAGTTCACATAGTATCTCACAAAAGTGAGTACACATTTTTGTAAATATTTTGTTATAGCTTTTCATGTGACAACACTGAAGAAATGACACTTTGCTACAATGTAAAGTAGTGAGTGTACAGCTTGTATAACAGTGTAAATTTCCCCTCAAAATAACTCAACACACAGCCATTAATGTCTAAACCGCTGGTAACAAAAGTGAGTACACCCCTAAGTGGAAATGTCCAAATTGGGCCCAATTAGCCATTTTCCCTCCCCAGTGTCATGTGACTTGTTAGTGTTACAAGGTCCCAGGTGTGAATGGGGAGCAGGTGTGTTAAATTTGGTGTTATCGCTCTCACTCTCTCATACTGGTCACTGGAAATTCAACATGGCACCTCATGGCAAAGAACTCTCTGAGGATCTAAAAAAAGAATTGTTGCTCTACATAAAGATGGCCTAGGCTATAAGAAGATTGCCAAGACCCTGAAACTGAGCTACAGCACGGTGGCCAAGACCATACAGCGGTTTAACGGGACAGGTTCCACTCAGAACAGGCCTCGCCATGGTCGGCCATAGAAGTTTAGTTCACGTGCTCAGTGTCATATTCAAAGGTTGTCTTTGGGAAATAGATGTATGAGTGCTGCCAGCATTGTTGCAGAGGTTGAAGGGGTGGGGGGTCAGCCTGTCAGTGCTCAGACCATACGCCACACACTGCATCAAATTGGTCTGCATGGCTGTTATCCCAGAAGAAAGCCCACAAACAGTTTGCTGAAGACAAGCAGACTAAGGACATGGATTACTGGAACCATGTCCTGTGGTCGGATGTGACCAAGATAAACTTATTTGGATCAGATGGTGTCAAGCGTGTGTGGTGGCAACCAGGTGAGGAGTACAAAGACAAGTGTATCTTGCCTACAGTGAAGCATGGTGGTGGGAGTGTCATGGTCTGGGGCTGCATGAGTGCTGCCGGCACTGGGGAGCTACAGATCATTGAGGGAACCATGAATGCCGACATGTACTGTGACATACTAAAGCAGAGAATGATCCCCTCCCTTCAGAGACTGGACTGCAGAACATGATAATGACCCCAAACACACCTCCAAGACGACCACTGCCTTGCTAAAGAAGCTGAGGGTAAAGGTGATGGACTAGCCAAGCATGTCTCCAGACCTAAACCCTATTGAGCATCTGTGGGACATCCTCAAATGGAAGGTGGAGAAGCGCAAGGTCTCTAACATCCACCAGCTCGTGATGTCGTCATGGAGGAGTGGAAGAGGACTTCAGTGGCAACTTGTGAAGCTCTGGTAATCTCCATGCCCAAGAGGGTTAAGGCAGTGCTGGAAAATAATGGTGGCCACACAAAACATTGGCACTTTAGGCCCAATTTGGACATTTTCACTTAGGGGTGTACTCACTTTTGTTGCCAGTGGTTTAGACAATAATGGCTGTGTGTTGAGTTATTTTGAGGGGACAGATACAAGCTGTACACTCACTACTTTACATTGTAGCAAAGTTCTGAAGTGAACAAAAAGCTTATTGACACAGGCCCTAAAAAGGAACCAGTATGCAAATAGAGGAGCTTCTGACTTGCACTTGGAGGTGCAAGCTCCAGGTCTGTACTTTTTTTTTTTTTGCATTCTTCATTACTTAGTGGATCAATGACTTAAGACAGAGATATGCATATCTAGTGTTATGACTCGTGATATACAAAAAAGTATTCAATCCCCTGCTGATTTTGTACGTTTGTCCACTGACAAAAAAATGATCAGTCTATAATTTTACTGGTCAGTTTATAACAGTGAGAGACAGAACAACAAAAATATCCAGAAAAAAACACATTTCAAAAAAGTTATAAATTGATTTGCATTTTAATGAGTGAAATAAGCATTTGATTCCCTATCAATCATCAAGATTTCTGGCTCCCAGGTGTTTTCTATACAGGTAACAAGCTGAGATTAGGAGCACTCTTAAACGAAGTGGTCCTAATCTCAGCTTGTTACCTGTATAAAAGACACCTGTCCACAGCAGCAATCAATCAGATTCCAATCTCTCCACCATGGCCAAGACCAAAGAGCTGTCCAAGGATGTCAGGGACAAGATTGTAGACCTACACAAGACTGCAATGGGCTACAAAACCATCGCTAAGTATCTTTGTGAGAGGGGGACAACAGTTGGTGCGATTATTCGCAAATTGAATTAACACAAAATAACTGTCGGTCTGGGGCTCCATGCAAGATCTCACCTCGGGGAGTTTCAATGATCATGAGAACGGTGAAGAACCAGTCCAGAACTACACAGGAGAATCTTGTCAATGATCTCAAGGCAGCTGTGACCATAGTCACCAAGAAAACGATTGGTAACACTACGCTGTGAAGGACTGAAATCCTGCAGAGGCCGCAAAGTCCCCCTGCTCAAGGAAGCACATGTACAGGCCCGTCTGAAGTTTGCTAATGAACATCTAAATGATTCAGAGGAGAACTGGGTGAAAGTGTTGTGGTCAGATGAGGCCAAAACCGAGCTCTTTGGCATCAACTCAACTCACCGTGTTTGGAGGAGGAGGAAGAATGCTGCCTATGACCCCAAGAAAACCATCCCCACCATCAAACATGGAGGTGGAAACATCATGCTTTGGGGGTATTTTTCTGCTAAGGGGACAGGACAACTTCACCGCATCAAAGGGATGATGGCCTGGGGCCATTTACCATTAAATCTTGGGTGAGAACCTCCTTCCCTCAACCAGAGCATTGAAAATGGGTCATGGATGGGTATTCTAACATGACAATGACCCAAAACACACGGCCAAGGCAACAAAGGAGCACAGAAGAAGCACATTAAGGTCCTGGAGCGGTGCAGCCAGTCTCCAGACCTTAATCCCATAGAATCGATGTGGGAGCTGAAGGTTCGAGTTTCCAAACCGTAATGACTTGGAGAGGATCTGCAAAGAGGAGAGGGACAAAATCCCTCCTGAGATGTCTGCAAACCTGGTGGCCAACTACAAGAAACGTCTGACCTCTGTGATTGCCAACAAGGGCTTTGCCACCAAGTACTAAGTCATAAAACCCTTGGTGGCAAAGGGGTCAAATACTTATTTCAGTCGTTTAAAATGCAAATAAATTTATAAAAAACTTTTTTGAAATGCGTTTTTCTGGATTTTTTGGTTTTTATTCTGTCTCTCACTGTTAACATTAACCGACCATTAAAATTATAGACTGATCATTTCTTTGTCACTGGGTAAACGTACAAAACCAGCAGGGGATCAAATAGTTTTTTCCCCCCTCACTGTAGTTATGCTTTATTCCTGATCCATCGCTCAAGAGATAGTGAATACAGAGTCAGAATGATGGTCTTAGTATCTGTACTTTATAAAAAATAAAAAAAACAACTTTTTGTATTTTCAGGGTCAGCTGCTAACCAGGATATTAAAAGAATTGCTCAGGAACTCCAGTGTGTAAAGTCTAAGGCTTTGGAACAATTAAGGCAGCATATCGCTGTGCAGACTGTCCTACTCGACAAAGACAGACGCTTCAATGTGGAGTCATATTTTACAGAAGAAAAAAAGCGGATATTGCAGCCGTACTTGTGCCAGTCTCAGAAGCCATGGTTGGATGGCCAAAAATCTGACATCTCCTAGGAAATACCTAGATACCTGCTATAGCTTGTATGATTTTTTTTTTTATTTTTTATCTACAGTATATTTTTTATTTATTGAATTTTCCCCTCATAAAAAAAAAAAAAAAATCTCAACAAGATGGGCTCAGATTTTATAATCTGGAAGGATTACAAGCCCCCCTCCCATTCAATAAATAGCGCAGCCCTCATCTTGACTCTTTTTTATGCCTGCGCAGACTATACTAATAAAATAAAAACTCATGCACATTCCATCAGTGCCAGATCATCTCAGTGTAATACCCAATTTCACCAGTAGGAGGAACTTCAGCTTTTATACTGAATGAAGCTGCAGAAAGTTATTATTCCCGTTATTATTTTACAGAACAGTTTGGACCGTTTGTTTGTAGGTGCTCAGAGGGCAGTGGGAATATAGAAGTAACCTATTGCTTGCCATCCAGGTTGATATATTAGCAGCAGCATAGACGTGAGCGGGGTTTGTTTTCTTTGTCTCCCTGCACCTGGACTCCAAGTATGAAATTCAGACAGGCCATAGGCAAAATGTGGCCATTTTAAGGCTTTGATGCGGAATTTGTTTAGTTCTACTAAGTGCAATTTCATCACTCCACAACTGGCTTGCAGCCGAAGGGCCCAGGCAAAGAACAAATAAGATATTTTTTTTTTTTTTTGTTACATAGTAGGTGAGGTTGAAAAAAAAGACACAAGTCCATCAAATGTATGTGATTATATATTGTTGGTATGCAGATTACTAAAAGTACCGCTGCGATCTGGTGAAGCTGAGCGCTCCTCCTAAAAACACATACCGTATTTATCGGCGTATAACACGCACATTCATTTTAAGAGGGAAGTTTCAGGGAAAAAAAACTTAAATTTTAAATAAGGAACTTTGAACCAAAATAAGGGTCAGTGCCCATCTGCAGCCTCACCATTGCCATCAATGCAGCCTGATCAATGCCCATCTGCAGCCTCACAAGTGCCATCAATAGAATCTTATTAGTCCACATCAATGCAGCCTTGCCATTACCATCAATGCAGCAGCCTCGCCATTGCCATCTATTGACTTCCTATTACAGAGGCCGCCAAGTTAACAGGAGATTCTCACTGTATATAATCTGACGGCACTCGTCCCACTCCCCCCCCCCCGTTGCCTCCGCTATTTGCACCCGATTTTCATAAATACTGTAATTGCCACTTTGAGCCTCACATAAAAAGTGGCAGAATGCAAAGAGATCCAAATGATGCAAACTGGATTACTACATCTAGACCCCTTTCACACTGGGGTGGTGCGGGCATTAGCAGTACCGCTGTCACAGCGGTGCTTTTCGGGTTTCGGGGGTTAAAAGGGCCTCGCTAGCGGCAAAAAGAAAAGGGTTAATAGTGCCAGTGTTGTGGCACTGCTGAGTCACTTTGCAGGCGCTTCCGCAGCGCTGCCTATTCATTTCAATGGGCAGAGGCGGTGTAGGAGTGATATATACAGCGCTCCCGCACCACCCCAAAGATGCAGGACTTTTTTTTTTCCCTGTCCCGCAAGCGCACCGCCCCAGTGTAAAAGCACTCGGACTTTCACACTAAAGTGACAGGAGAGGCGCTTTTCAGGTGCTATTTTTAGCGCTAAAATGCCTGAAAGGGGCCCTAGTGAAGGAAAAATGAGATCTGGAATGTGACTGGACGCCAGGGTTAAAGTGGTTGTAAAGACAGGTTTTTTTTTTTTATACTAATGCATTCTATGCATTAAGATAAAAAGCCGTCTGTGTGCAGCAGCCCCCCTAACACTTACCTGAGCCCCATCTCTAGATCCAGCGATGTTGTAGGAATGTGTCGACTGCCCGGGACTCCTCTCCTCATTGGCTGAGACAGCAGCGCAGCGTCATTGGCTCCTGCTGCTGTCAAAGTCAGTCAGCCAGCCAATGAGAAGAGAAAGGGGGCAGGGCCACAGCTCTGCTTCTGAATGGATGCAGGGATTTGTGACTCGGCTTGGGTGCCCCCATAGCAAGCTTCTTGCTCTGGGGGCACTCAACCGAAGGGAAGGGCCAGGGGCGCCGGCGAGGGACCTGAGAAGAGGAGGATCCGGGCTGCTCTGTGCAAAACCAACTGCACAGAGGAAGGAAGTATAACTTTGTTATTTTTCCCTGGTAAAAATAACAGACAACGACTTTATAATCACTTTAACATAGGCTCTGTTAGACTGATTGTAGACCCTTTACATATACCCAGTGAAGTGAATAGCATCAGATGATACACAGAGATTAAACAAATCCTCCTACAGTAATATGCCTCGGATTGCGAGTAACGCGGTTTACTAGTGTTTCGCAATACGAGCTATTATTTTTTTCAAATTCTGACTGTTTGTGAGCGTTGTCTCACAAGAGGAGCAGGATTCAAGCCTCTGGGGTGTGCAGTACCACATTTGACCAGAGGTGCGGGGGCGTCGGAGACACTCTATTCCTGAGTGTCTCCAAGTGCATCCGAGCGGTTTCCGGCACCCCCCCACCCCACCTCTGGCCACATGCGGTACTGCATACAATAGCAGACACTGTGGAACGAATTATCTGAGTTTCTCTTGACTACTATAGGGAAACTCGCTTTGATATAAGAGTGCTTTGGATTACAAGCATTCTTCTGAAGCGAATTATGCTCATAATCAAACAGGTACAACTTAAGTACAGTGGTACCTTTTGATCTGCAGTCTTCTCTGTATCCAAAGTGCTTAATTAATAAAGCTTGCCTGAGAGTTCAGAAAAAAAAAAAAAAAAAAAGGGGCTGGAAATTACACACTTCAGGAGCTCAGCGAGGAGGGGTCCGAGAGCTGATTGGTGGAAAGAGACACACCCCCCCCCCTTCACACAGAAACAGAGCTGAGGCTGTCAATCAGCTGGAGGTCCCTCCCCTTGGTGTCAGTAAAATTGTCAGAAGTGATTGCACCCCATGATT
Organism: Lithobates clamitans; assembly: GCA_037952925.1. NCBI lineage: Eukaryota > Metazoa > Chordata > Amphibia > Anura > Ranidae > Lithobates > Lithobates clamitans. The sequence goes on from JBBGZY010002433.1 coordinate 2,907,378, forward strand.
TCCAATGAGTACCATTCATATCTGTGCAACTTCAAGTCCCTGTCCTACTTTGGTCCAACGTTGATGCGAGTTGAGGTCCATAGACCTCAGGATTACACAGGCATTCCCTAAAATTGCGGTAAAATCGCATGACTTTCAAGTCATAGCAGCGTGAAAGGGGCCTTATAGATATAAGGAGGGGGGGGGTAAAAAGGCTTTGCCTAAATCTAATAAGTGGTTGTGTTAAAAAAAAAAAAAGTTGGAAAAATAAACCATCTAATAACGTGTCCTATCTCTTCCTTTTTCTTTTCCATCTCTTCTAATCACACAAACATTATTAGTGTTAAATTGTATAAGTGCTCAATATAACATTTGCAATCCCGGATGGCTTATAAAAAAGTTCCATAAACCAAAAAAATACACATGTGCTCAGTGTGCAAAAATTGTATTATACTCTGGATAAAATATATATATGGAAGAATCCACTGGTGTCAAAAAAAAAATCGGTTCAAAAAACCATGATAAACTTCCAAAGTGACTTGTGTCTGGATAAACAATGGGGGGGGGGGGATTTACTAAAAACTGGAGCACTCAGAATCTGGTGCAGATGTGTATGGTAGCCAATCAGCTTCTAACGTCAGCTTGTTCAATTAGACTTTGACAATAAAACCTGGAAGCCGATTGGTTTTTATGCTGAACTGCACCCGATTTTGCACCATGTCGTTTTAGTAAATAACCCCCAATAGCTCTTGGTGAAAAATTAGGTGAATTCCACATGTGCTCCCCTCTCGGTTCCACACTCACCAGAAAGATATACCCCTGCAGGGGTAAAACACATTCAAGCAGGGTCGTCTCTTGTCTGGTATCTCTTCCTCCATGGTGGGTCTGGTCATTGGGTACAGTCACATACGGGTGGATGGAAAAAAATTCTCCTCATAGCGCGAATCCATAAAAATGAATCTTATTCAAATCGAAGTTTTAAAAATCGCACTTTCAATAGTGCTGCAGGGTCAGTACACATACCACAGCAATAGATCTGGGACGCCTTACGTTCCACATACTGGAAGTAACGCGATGACGCTCCAACTTACACGTTTCGTCATACAGAGGTCATCAGAAGCTGCGCCATCTTGGTGCACCTCACGTCTTATATTGCGCGGTCGCCATGGTGGCCAGATTTAATTTAGTAGCCGCGGGAGTCATATACGGCTCGTCAATACAGGGCATATATTCCACAATACCGAGCCCCCCCCCCCCCCCCGCGATCAACAGAAAATTATTGCCAGGTGTAAGTAACAGGACACACTGGGGCTATTACAACCACTTTGAGTCTTATTCCTAAAGTCACATCCAAGCCATATTCTCCTGCATGGTAACCAATGTAGTTTCAGGATTATAGTCACTTTGGGGAGATTTAATAACCTACTTCTGTACGGTTTAGGAGATATTCCCTTTGCATGCAGCTGTTGACGTCAGTGGCGCATGCGCTCTGAAGGTTCGGCAGACGCTGCTGGACCTTGCCGTGAAGAAAACTCCCACGCGCATGCGCGGGAGTGACGTCATCGCGGCTCCAGCCACTCACAGCGCCGGAGCCGCGAACCCGGAAGACACGCCAAGGGCAAGATGTCAGCTCCCTCGGCATGTACCGGGCTCCGATACGGGGGCTTTGTTCTGAGGTAAGGATTTCATAATGAGCTAGTATGCGCTGCATACTAGCTCATTATGCCTTTGCCTTGCAGGGGTTTTTTTTTTTTTTTTTTTAATGTGCGGGTATACAACCGCTTTAACTCAAAAAGTAACTTCTATTCCTGACCTCCTCAAAATTATTTGTTTATTTTGCTTTTGTGATCAGACTTATGCCCCGTACACACGGTCGGATTTTCCGATGGAAAATGTCCGATCGGAGCGTGTTGTCGGAAATTCCGACCGTGTGTGGGCTCCATCGGACATTTTCCATCGGATTTTCCGACACACAAAGTTGAAGAGCAGGAGATAAAATTTTCCGACAACAAAATCCGTTGTCGGAAATTCCGATCGTGTGTACACAAATCCGACGAACAAAGTGCCACGCATGCTCAGAATAAATAAAGAGATGAAAGCTATAGGCCACTGCCCGTTTATAGTCCCGACGTACGTGTTTTACGTCACCGCGTTCAGAACGATCGGATTTTCCGACAACTTTGTGCGACCGTGTGTATGCAAGACAAGTTTGAGCCAACATCCGTCGGAAAAAATCCTAGGATTTTGTTGTCGGAATGTCCGATCAATGTCCGACCGTGTGTACGCCCTATTACTGTTCGAGAGTAGCTACGGTCCTTCTTTATGGTCCCACTATATGTAGGAACATTTCCACTCTCTTGCATGCTCCAGAGACAGGCTAGGGACTATATATAATGTGTACTGTGCATAGAGCAGTGGACATGACTGCAACTAATGGAGAGGTGCATGAGCTCACAGAGGACATTACAAGATTGTAGAGCAGTAATAAATGATTACATGAATAATACATTACAGGGCTTTTAAAGTAGTGGGAGTGTATAGATTGTATTTGGAGAATATTAAAATAAATAATACTGTTTAATCACTTCTTGACCGCGCTATAGCCAAAAGACATCTACAGCCTGGGCGTCCATGGATGTCCCCCCCAGAACCGCACCCCCTAGAGCATGCATCGGCGTGCTCTGTAATCGCTGTGTCACAAATCAGGGTATAGGGCCAATCATAGCGGCCCCTTTCCATGTGATCAGCTGTGTCCAATCACATCTGATCACATGTAAACAAACTTGCTGGTTATCGCCATTCCTTTCTCCGCACTGTCACAGCAAGGAGAGCCGGGAACTGGCAAGTGTGACGGGACATTTACACTGATAATCAGGGCACTGTCCTGATTATCAGTGCCAATCAGTGCAGTCCATCCGTACAAGGAGAAAATTTGTATAACAGAAAGTAAGAAAAACATGTAGTTCCCCCACAAAAAACCCAGTGGTAATTAAATACCACCAAAAAAAAAAAAAGGAAGCTCTGTGTGAAAAAAAAAAGAAGCTCTGTGTGGAAAAAAAAGATAAAAATTTCATATGGGTACAGTGTTGCATGACCGCGCAATTGTCATTCAGTGTGACAGGGCTGAAAATGGGCCTGGGCGGGGGTGAAAGTGGCCAGCGTTGAAGTGGTAAATGTCACTTTAAAGCAGAGCTCCACCCACTTTTACAAGGTGGTCTTAAATTAAAGACCACCCCTCAGTTTTTGGATATCCATTTTCCACTTTTTTCCTACCTACCTTTTTAGAAAGAATAAATTTACTTCCGTCCTAGCCCGTCTGCGGCACAGTACGTCACATCCTCTTCTGCGACGAGCCCTTCTTCTCCCCCGCTGCCTTCTGGGACCTGTGCGTGTCCCAAAAGACGAGCGGGCCATTCACAAAGCGCCACGCGACTCACACATGTGCAGTAGGAAACCGGCTGTGAAGCCTGAAGGCTCCACTGCTGGTTTCCTTTAGTTGGAATGGTGGCGCCTGCACCCGAGCCGGTAGACGAAATAAAAATCAGCAGCTACAGTACTTGTAGCTGCTGACTTAAACAAAAAAAAAATAATACATTTGCGGCTGCTTTAACCACTTAATGACCGAGCCTCTTTTTGAGATGTGTTGTTTGCAAGTTAAAAACAGTTTTTTTTGCTAGAAAATTACTTAGAACCCCCAAACATTATACATTTTTTTTTTCCTAACATCCTAGAGAATAAAATTGCGGTCATTGCAATACTTTCTGTCACACCATATTTGCGCAGCAGTCTTAAAGGCGCACTTTTTTTGGAAAAAATACACTTTTTTGAATTAAAATATAAGACAACAGTAAAGTTAACCCATTTTTTTTTTTTATATTGTGAAAGATAATGTTACGCCAAGTAAATTGATACCCAACATGTCACTCTTCGAAACTGCGCCCACTCATGGAATGGCGACAAACATTTACCCTTAAAAATCTTCATGGGAGACGGTTAAAAAAAAATTCTACAGGTTGCATGTTTTGAGTTACAGAGGAGGTCTGGGGCTAGAATTTTTGCTCTTGCACATGTGATTTAACCACTTTATGTCCGGGCCATAGCCGAATGACGGCTACAGCGCGGACCTCAATTTCCGGGAGGCCGTTATTGGACGTCCTCCCCTGTGCACGCGCACTACGCGCTGTGATCACCGAGTCACGGAGACTCGGATGATCACAGATCCGAGTAAGGGGCCAGTCCCGGCCCCTTACCATGTGATCAGCTGTCAGCCAATGACAGCTGATCACATGATGTAAATAAAACCTTGGTGATCGCTGACAGCGTGAGGAGGAGAAAAAAAAAAAAAAACGATCACCGGCTTATGTCAAAGGGACATCGGTCCCGAAGAGGAAGGAGGCACATATGCCTCATCTGTGCCAACAAGTGCCATCTGTCATTGCCACCTGCCAGTGCCCACAAGTGCCACCTATCAATGCCCACAAGTGCCACCTATCAATGCCCACCAGTGGTGCCAATCAGTGTCACCTAGCAGTGCTGCCACCCATCAGTGCCCATCACTGCCACCTATCGGTGCCCATCAGTGCCGCCTCATCAGCGTACATCAACGAAGGAGAAATATTACCTGTTTGCAAAATTTTATAACAAAATATATAAAAAATATAATTAAAAAAAAAAAAAATTCTGTCTTTCAATTTTTTTTAACAAAAACTAAAAACCGCAGAGGTGATCAAATACCATCAAAAGAAAGCTCTATTTGTGGGAAAAAAAATGATAAAAATTTAATTTGGGTACAGTGTTGTATGACCGCGCAATTGTCAAGTGTGACAGCGCTAAAAGCGGAAAATGTATCTGGACAGGAGGGGGGTTTAAGTGCCCAGTAAGCAAGTGGTTAAACACCATTTTCATATGCGGGTGCTACTCACGTACGCGTTCGCTTCTGCACGCGAGCTCGGCGGGACGGGGCGCGTTTAACATTTTTTATTTTACTCATTTTACCATTTTTTATTTTTACACCGTTTAAAAAAAAAAAAAAATTGAGTCACTTTTATTCCTATTACAAGAAATGTAAACATCGCTTGTAATAGGAAAAAAAGCATGACAGGACCTCTTAGATATGAGATCTGGGGTAAAAGAGAACTCAGATCTCATATTTACACTAAAATGCAAAAAAAAAAAAAAAAAAAAAAAAAGAGCTTAAGAGCTATGGGCAGAAGTGACGTTTTGACGCCGCTCCCGCCCTGCAATGTCATGGAGACGGGTGGGGGCCATCTTCCCCTCACCTGTCTCCATGTCCAGCCTGAGAGAGAACGCGATCGCCTCCGCCGCTGCCAACGGCTCTGGTAAGTGGCGGAGAGCACCGGGGCCCCTCTCCCGCCGCCGATAAAAGTGATCTTGCGACGAATCCACTGCAGAGACCACTTTTATCTTTTAGTGGACTGCCGGCCGAACAAGAGGATACCAGGGTTATGGCAGCTAGCTGCTGCTATAACAACGATATTCCTCCTCATAGTTAGGACGTATATTGGCGTGCGGCGGTCCAGAAGTGGTTAAGCGAAATAACATTTTTGGCTGGAGATCCTCTGTAATACTACCCTTTACCACCCCACCACCAATTACTCCATGCCACACTTACCTTGTTGAGCACTGCTATAGTCCTTCACCAGTTCTAGCTTGGAGTTCTGCTTTAAAAACCCAAGCAATCACCCTTCTGCTTCTCCTAACTTCTGGAGATACTTCCCCAAATCCTGGACCGCCATCATTTACCTTTGGCCAACATACCCAGCACCCCCCATCCTCTGATAGCAGCTGCAATCAACACAATCTAATTTCTATTCCTCTTCAGCCCAGAACCAGCCTCTCCTTCTCCTGTGCCCTTTGGAATGCCCCCTCTGTTTGTAACAAACTCACCATCATCCATGACCTATTTATCACAAACTCCCTGAACCTACTTGCAATTACTGAGACCTGGATTCAAGAATCTGACCTTCCTTCTCCTGCTTCTCTCTCCTATGGTGGCCTCACTCTCCCAGGCCTAGTGGACGGAAAGGAGGTGGTGTAGGAATCCTCCTATCCCCTCGAAGCACTTTTCAGGTTCTTCATCCACCCCCCTCTCTGTCCCTCTCCTCATTTGAAGCTCATTGTATTCGTCTATTTTCTCCAGTTTTATTGAGAATTGTGATCTATCGCCCCCCTGGACCGGTATCAAACTTCCTTGACGACTTCTCTGCCTGGCTACCCTACTTTCTCTCTTCTGAAATTCCAACAATCATTCTTTGGGACTTCAACATCCCTGTTAATCTTAACACTCCCGCTCTTTCTAAGCTGCTGAGCCTAACCTCCTCTTTTGACCTAAAACAAATGGACAAGCGCTTCTACTCACTCTGTGGGCAACTGCCTTGACCTCATATTCTCCTACGTATGCACTCCGCACAACCTCTCCAATATTCCTTTTCCTCTCTCAGATCACCACCTTAGTTTCACTCTCTCCTTGTCTGCCTTCTCCTTGCCTTCCTACTACCAAACTATTACCCGTAGAAACCTTCGCCATCTTAACCCTTCTCTTCTTTTTTCTGCTACAGATGGTCTCTATGACAAAATCTCATCCTTGTCCTGCCCCAACTTGGCCACTTCTGTCTACAACAGTTCACAGTCATCCACCCTGGATACCTTCGCCCCCCCTCACTACGCACAGAATCAGGCCCCGACCGCTACAACCCTGGCAGACAGACAATACCAAAAGCCTCAAAAAACGTAGCCGCGCTCTTGAGCGTCTGTGGAGTAAAACTAAGTCACAGCAAGATTTCAGCCAATATAAATCTGCCCCCAAAAAAATAACATTCCCGCCTCCACACTGCCAAACAGACCTACTTTATCACTCTCATTAACACTCTCTCACGCAGTCCCTGTCAACTCTTTTCTACCTTTACCACTCTACTTTGTCCTCCATTACCCCCACTAACTTACTCACTGCCCAGGAGATTGCTAATCACTTCAAAAATAAGGATTGAGACAATTCGTCTCGAGATCTTCGCTCTACAGATATCTCCCTCACTTTACACTCCTTGTCCTCCTGCACAATCAATACTTCCCTCTTTTAACCCAGCTACTATAGAGGAAGTCACTAAACTTTTTTCTAATGCCCACCTAACCTCCTGCCCCCTGGACCCTGTTCCTTTTCAAATACTAAGGTCACCATCTGACTCAATCCTACACTCCTTAACTCATATCTTCAACCTCTCACTCTCTACTGGCATCTTCCCCAACCCTCTAAAACATGCGCTTGTTACTCCAATGCCAAAAAAGGCCTCACTAGACCCCACCAATCTTAACAACCTAAGACCCATCTCTTTACTCCCTTTTGCCTCCAAACTCCAGAAACGTTTAACCTACAACCGACTGAGCGACCACCTCGTTCAGAATAACCTTGATCCCCTTCAGTCTGGATTTTGCCCACAGCACTCCACAGAAACTGTCCTCCTCAAACTCACAAACGACTTACTAACAGCCAAAACCAATGGTCATTATTCCGTACTCTTACTCTTGTACCTTCCTGCTGCCTTTGATACAGTGGACCACCCCCTCCACCTCAAAAAACTCAATTTGCTTGGTTTCCATGGCTGCACTCTCCGTTGGATCGAATCTTACCTATCTCATCGCACCTTCAGTGTCACTTACAACTCCACTTCCTCTTCTCCAACTCCTCTTACCGTTGGGGTCCCCCAAGGTTCTGTCCTTGGACCTCAACTATTCTCGATCTACACGTCCTCCCTGGGTCAGCTGATAGCCTCCCATGGCTTTCACTACCATTTATATGCTGATGACACCCCCAAATCTATCTCTGCCACTCAGCTCACACCATCAATCTCCTCACGCATCACTCATTCACTAACAGACATATCAGCCTGGATGTCAAACCACTTCCTCAAACTGAATCTATCAAACTGAGCTCTTAATATTTCCTCCCCCCCGTGCCCCCTCCCCTGACTTCTCTGTCAAGATCAATGGCACATCTATCAGTCCGTCCCCACATGCCAGGGTGTTAGGGGTAACCTTAGACTCTGAACTGTCCTTGCAGGTCCACATACAATCTCTGCCCAAATCATGCCGCCTTAGCCTCCGCAACATTTCCAGAATACGCCCCTTTTTAACCAATGGCACCACCAAGCTTCTAATTCACTCCCTGGTTATCTCTCGACTACTGCAACTCACTCCTCATTGGATTACCTTTACATAGACTATCCCCCCTTCAGTCCATAATGAATGCCGCTGCAAGACTCATCCACCTTACCAACCAGTCAGTGTCCTCCACCCCTCTCTGCCATTCCCTCCATTGGCTTCCACTCGCCCAACGAATAAAACTCGAGTACTAACAATAATTTACAAAGCCATCCATATCTCTGCCCCCAGCTACATCACTAACCTAGTCCCAAAATACCAACCAAGCCACTCTCTTCGGTCCTCCCAAAACCTCCTGCTCTCTATCTCCCTTGTCACCTCCTCCCATGCTCTCCTCCAGGATTTCTCCAGAGCTTCTCTATCCTGCTTCTAACTAACACCGTTTTACTTCCTCCATCAGCTCATCCCCCACAGCTATTACCTTTTGTATCAATTGACCCTTCCTTTTTAGATTGTAAGCTCTAACGAACAGGGCCCTCCGATTCCTCTTGTACCAAATCGTAATGTAACTAATGTCTGCCCTCATGTTGTAAAGCGCTGCGCCAACCGTTGGCGCTATATAAAACCTGTCAAAATTGAAAACTCAAACCAGCGCGCCCTTCTTGAGTTCTCACCACTGCGCTCAATGCCAGATAGAGGAGTGTAACCCCCTATAAAGGATGTGAGAAAACAATGTGTGTGAAACACCTGTGTAAAACAAACTAATGGAGTGAATCCAAAGCTGCCACTTATTAAATGACCAGTGCAAAAACTTCCTATTGGTTCCAAGAGCCCAAATGCGACCCCTGTGAATCAATATAAGCGGCACTGAATGACAGTGATTAAACCATCCAAAAAGGGAATCTAGTGCATCTATCTAAGACAAGAAAAGTATAATATAATAAAAATAAAAAATTGCACGTGGTAATCTATATAAAACACTGTTCAGTATACAATATACCAGTAAAAATGATGAAAATTCAAACAGTGTATGTGAAGGTGTATCCTACACCCGGCAATATCAATTGCAAATAAATAAATAAAAAGGTGAGACCAGGTAGTATAGTCCATATAAAGTCCATAGACAGACCACCGTGCAGGAAATGTGATATATCTGGAAAACGTCCACCAATCCACTTAGTGTCAGTGCCTCCACTCCCCTTGAATTCAACACTCACCGACTCAAAATGCCTCACACTCTCGTGTTTTGGCAAGAAAGCATGGGTGTGTAGTTGGTCAGCTGAGGATGTGGGCTTCCGAACTCCTTATTATCCCAGTGTCACCTCTCTGCACACCACTCCCAAAAAGACTTTTGGGAGTGGTGTGCAGAGAGGTGACACTGGGATAATAAGGAGTTCGGAAGCCCACATCCTCAGCTGACCAACTACACACCCATGCTTTCTTGCCAAAACACGAGAGTGTGAGGCATTTTGAGTCGGTGAGTGTTGAATTCAAGGGGAGTGGAGGCACTGACACTAAGTGGATTGGTGGACGTTTTCCAGATATATCACATTTCCTGCACGGTGGTCTGCCTATGGACTTTATATGGACTATACTACCTGGTCTCACCTTTTTATTTATTTGCAATTGATATTGCCGGGTGTAGGATACACCTTCACATACACTGTTTGAATTTTCATCATTTTTACTGGTATATTGTATACTGAACAGTGTTTTATATAGATTACCACATGCAATTTTTTATTTTTATTATATTATACTTTTCTTGTCTTAGATAGATGCACTAGATTCCCTTTTTGGATGGTTTAATCACTGTCATTTAGCGCCGCTTATATTGATTCACAGGGGTCGCATTTGGGCTCTTGGAACCAATAGGAAGTTTTTGCTATATAAAACCTGAATAATAATAGTAATAAGGAAAAAGCCAAGATAGAGATCAGTCCATCAGTGGCGATGGTGGACAATACATTTATTAAAAACAGGATGGTTTACGGAGAAGTTTCAGTCTTTGGAAAAACACATAACACACTGTGAATATACCTACACAAAACATATTTAGTAACGTGTGAGGATAAATTAACAAAAAAAACAAAAAAAAAAAAAAACAAACACTTGAAGCTGAAATTTACCATAATTATTAAACATACATTTTCTCCTTCAAGCCCCCTTACACCCAACAGGGGAAGATACCGCTATTAAATAAATTTTATTATCCCTATGACAAACCATTAAAACGAGAGCATGGTGCTCCGTTATATAACATTCTTGAACACTTCCAGCAACAACGATCAATATTCCTCCATTAGAATACAATGATGTTCACAATTGAAATTAATAACGTTCTGCCTCCTAATGCTCTCTATGACAAGTGGCTTGGGACAAAAGACAACTGGAAGGCATCTAAACATTAGGTGCCTGATCCAGTGCACAAATACCATGCCCATCCAGGGTAAAAGTCAGTTTTTAGAGGTGCGTTCTGCTTATAGCAATCCTTACTTGCACCTTTTGAACCATTTCCTCCTAGTTCCTTCCAATACTGTGATATTAGAATCTTGGCCTCCCTGACAGAAGTCAAAGCATGTCATCACAAAAAGACATAAAAAACACACAAAACACAGATATTTACATCCTACTTGTATTTTCCTCAAATAACAGGCACTGTAGTAACAGACTGTCCCCCGAGGAGATTAAAAGAATAATTTGGGGATAAAAAAAAAAAGGCCACTAGGAGTCAGTTTTGGCTGTGCTGGCCTCGAGCAAAGTGACAAGCAAAGTCGTACTTGTTTTTGCACTTGCAGCCACATATGTTGCATTGGAAAGGGTTTTCAAAACCGTGGCAACCCATGTGGATTGTGTACAGTATATTGTCTGCAAAGTACATGTCACAGTGCTGGCAGTGATGAAGAAGTTGAGGGTCCTGAACCGGGAGAGCAGGAGCAGGTGTGCTAGGCTGACTGTTGCTGATGCTGGGGGTGCTGGTTCGCCCGCTACGATCGCTACTCGGCCCGGCCATGGGGCTACAGTTCCTGTGATTGTGGGTGGCACGTCCTTCTGGGCTGGCTGGCGAGGAGCTCTGAGGAACACTGGTAGATACTGCAGAAGCGCAGGCTGGTGCTGGAGGTTGTTGGATCATAAAGGGCTTCTCGTCTGGGCAAGGACTTGGATCGGGAGAGGTGGGGTTCTGAGTGTCTGGCGGTAAGCTGGAAAGCTGTCCGGCCAACGTAGACAGCTGATTTAAGGGATTGTCCACCATGAGCTCCTGTGCGTCCCTAGACAGTCCCCCCGAATGAGAAGTCTTAGCTAGACTCTCATAGGCGTCACTCTGAATGCTGGGGATCTCGTGAGAGAAGTCGCTCAAATAGTCAGGCTTGTGCACCACCATGGACGGTGGACTCAGGTTGATTAGCATCCGGCGACTGTACCCCAAACTGCTGACCTTCTTCTGAAGAACCCCCCACATTTTCTTGTTGCCGAGAGAGGGACGCGTGCCTTTAATAGGGAGCATCTTGTGCTTGCGGCGCCGGTGATGGGAAAGGTTGCTGCGGTCGCTGCAGCGGAAAGAACACAACTCGCACTTGTAAGGTTTCTCCCCGGTGTGAGAGCGCATGTGAGCTTCAAGATGGCGCTCATAGGCCGATGCAAAGGGACACAGATGGCAGCGATGGGGCTTTTCACCTGTAAACAGATAAGGCAGAATGGAATATTTATTGTGTATTGTAAGTGTACATAATATGGAAATGTATTACACAGAAATTTGCCAGTTAAATTCCACCAGCAACAAAGGATTTAAAAAAAAAAAAAATTGAGAGAATAACTATATTTATATATCTCCATCTATATCCTAGCCCAGTGATGGCCAACCTTGGCACCCCAGATGTTTTGGAACTACATTTAAGATGATGCTCATGCACTCTGCAGAGTAGCTGAGCATCATGGGAAATGTAGTTCCAAAACATCTGGGGTGCCAAGGTTGGCCATCACTAGCCTAACACAACTAGGCTAAAGAATTACACATGCAGATGTTTGTATTCAAGCAGAACTCCTTCCAAACCATTTTATTTTTGGACAGTGCAGTTTTATCCTCTAAAACAGCACATCCGTGATTTACTAAATTAAATTATGTTACTACTTAAATGTGGCTTGCACATGATTTACATTCTTGCTGTGCTAGGTTGTCATGATTCAGTTTTATACTGAGATCTGTAGATTGTTTTACTATAGGCTATCTGTTCAGGGCATCCAGGAAAGTATTCACAGCGCTTCACTTTTTCCACATTTTGTTATGTTACAGCCTTATTCCAAAATTGATTAAATTCATTAATTTTCCTCAAAATTCTACAATGTGAAAGAAGCTTGTTTGAAATATTTCCAAAATTATTAAAAAATAAAAAAAAAATCCCATGTACATAAGTATTCACAGCCTTTGCTCAATACTTTGGTGAAGCTCCTTTGGCACCAATGACAGCCTCAAGTCTTTTTGAGTAGAATGCTACAAGGTTGGCACACCTATTTTTGGGCACTTTCTCCCATTCTTCTTTGCAGGACCTCCCAAGATCCATCACGTTGGATGGGGAGCGTCGGTGTACAACCCTTTTCAGATCTCTCCAGAGATGTTCAATCGGGTTCAGGTCTGGGCTCTAGCTGGGCCACTCAAGGACATTCACAGAGATGTCCCGTAGCCACTCCTTATCTTGGTTGTGTGCTTAGGGTCGTTGTCCTGTGAGAAGATGAACCTTTGCCCCAGTCTGAGGTCCGGGGCCCTCTGGAGCAGGTTTTCATCAAGGATGTCTATTATGGACATTACTGCATTAATCTTTCCCTCGATCCTGACTTGTCTCCCAGTTCCTACCCCTTAAAAAACATCCCCACAGTATGATGCTGCCACCACCATGCTTCACTGTAGGGATGGGATTGGCCAGGTGATGAGCGGTGCCTGGTTTCCTCCAGACATGACGCTTACCATTCAGGCCAAAGAGTTCAATCTTTCTTTCATCAGACCAGAGAATTTTGTTTCTCATGGTCTGAGAGCCCTTCAGGTGCCTTTTGGCAAGCTCCAGGTGTACTGTCATGTGTCTTTTACTGAGGAGTGGCTTCTATCTGGCCTGTAGAGATGGTTGTTCTTCTTGAAGCTTCTCCTTTCTCCACAGAGAAACGCTGGAGCTCTGTTAGAGTGACCATCAGGTTCTTGGTCACCTCCCCCGATCGCTCAGTTTTACTAGAGCGGTCCGTTCGGCCAGAGTCCTGGTGCTTCCAAAGTTCTTCCATTTTAAGATGGAGGCCACTGTGCTCATTGGGACCTTCAATGCGGCAGACATTTTCTGTACCCTTCCCCAGATCTGTGCCTCTATACAATCCTGTCTCGGAGGTCTACAGACAATTCCTTAGAGTTCATGGCTTGGTTTGTGCTCTGACATGCACTGTTAACTGTGGGACCTTATATAGACAGATGTGTGCCTTTCCAAATCATGTCCAATCAACTGAATTTACCACAAGTGGACTCCAATCAAGTTGTGGAAACATCTCAGGGATGATCAGTGGAAACAGGATGAACCTGAACTCAATTTTGAGTGTCATGGCAAAGGCTGTGAATACTTATGTACATGGGATTTCTTTTATTTTTAATATATGTGCAAAGATTGCAAATAAACTTCTTTCACGTTGTCATTATGGGGTATTGTTTGTAGAATTTGAGGAAAATAATGTAATCCATTTTGGAATAAGGCTGTAAAATAACAAAATGTGGAAAAAGTGAAGCGCTGTGAAGACTTTCCGGGTACACTGTATATCAAACAGTACAGACAGCACCCTTGCTTATCACAAGAAGATCAATTAGCCACATGGACAGTAAGGAGAATTTACCAAGATTGGAGCAGCTGTACATGGAAACCAATCCACTTCCTACTTTCATTTTCTAAGCGAATGTTACCCCAATGTTTCATTATTCCTGATATGCGACTGCTGTACTGTGTACTTGTATGAAAAAGTATCCTGTTCTCTTTGTATTACTTCCTTTGTGTGAAATGCCTAGGAGTTCCTGCCAGTCCCTCTGCTTTCCTAATAAAAGAGAAGTATGGACTTTAAAAAAAAAAAAAAAAAAAAATGATACTCACCCACCTGTCCCCTGACGGCTCTGCAGTGAGAACCGAGTGATGAAACACCGATGATCGCTCAGTTCTCCGTCTGCTCTGAGCAGAGAGCCAAAACTGTCAGTCTCCGACTCCCTGATCTGTCCCTCCGGCGCTCACTGAAGCGCTGGACTGTGGAGGGGGTGGGAGAGGTTGGCTCAGGCTCTCAGCAGCTGGCAGAGAGGCTGAGCCAGGTGCCGTTCCACGCTGTTGGGTGGATCCCAACCATATTGTTGGGATCTTTTCAGAGCCTGAACCTGCTCTGTGATGTCAGCCGACAGTGGACTTTAGCATACTGTTGGCTGAAAATGGTCATAGGAGTGCAGAAGGAACTGCACTCCTGTGATCCAAAAAAAGCTTTGGCTATACATCTCCTTTAAAAAACTAACCACACTAGGCATGAGAGCACAAGGTGGTCAGTTTTCTGGCTGTGCTGGGAACTCAGCCTGCTCTCCTCCAAAGATTAGAACTGTTCTCATAACTCCTCTCCTTGCACAGTCATTGACTGTAAAGATCAGTGTGTTGACGTTTCTCTCTCCTCCCTCTCAGCTCACTGAGCGCCTTCTGCAGCTGAGAACACAAGGTGAGGGTTCACACATATTGGTTTTATGCACAGCTGCTCCAGATTCTGCCTGCTCCAATTTTAGTAAATTCCCCCCTAGTACGCCCTTTTATTAGCCTGAACAGACTGATACACTGGACATTAGGAGAAGTACAGCCCAATCACTGCTAAACTATTAAAGCTCATTTGGCTGTACTTCTCCTGTGGTTCGTTCTGCACTCCTGTGACCCATTCTCAGCAGACAGCGGGCTGAAGCCTGCTGCTTGCTGACGTCACAGAGCCGATCCAGGCTTGGGACCATATGATCCAGATCCGCCCACATGCCTGGACCGGGCACCCGGCTCAGGCTCTCAGTGAGCCACTGAGAGCCTGAGCCGAGCCGCTCCTATCCCCTCCACAGCCCAGCGCTCCAGTGAGTGCAGGGGGGCAAAGCAGACAGCGGTGACTGACAGCCACCAGCTCTCTGCTCAGGGAGCTCTGGGAACCGAGCGACTGGCGGTGTTTGATCGCTCAGTTCTCAGTCTTAGAGCCAGCGGGGGGACAGATGCAGCATCGGAAACATGCTGCATTCACCTAGGCAAGTATGATTGATTCTTAAAAAAAAAACCCCATACTTCTCTTTTAAGTCCTAACATTACTATGTAATCTTGGATAGAGTGGAGAAGTGTTAAATCATTATGTAAGATTTTTCTATTTGCACCCCATTTTCTCCCATTATCAATCAGGGCTCAGTTGGGTCACATGCATTTTAATTCTTCCCCATGCTATCCAAAATAGAAAAAAATTGGGGGCTGATGTTGGAATTTTAGCAGATAAGCGGCCCAGCACTGCCATCTGGAAGGTGGAAGGGCGTGTACACGTTTTCCCATCATACCCCAAGATCAGGTTTTTTCCCCCAGGTGACTGACTATCACGATTACAGGTAACTAAGCACTTTCAAAAGACTAATAACTTCTTTTAAGTTACAACTGCACTTCTTCTTCAGTGCTCTTTTAGTGGTAAAACCAAGGGGCCCTACACACCCTGAATTAGACTGTACTTTATACTATATAGAGAACCAAGGTGCGAAAGCAGGAGTTTTCAAGGGCAGGTTAAAGCTAGAATTACGGCTATGTGCAGGAGAGGTCACCCCTTCATTTTTGTAAATGGGGGGCTTCTTTTATAAATAATGGGACAGCTGCTTACCTCCTCACTACTAAGGAATTAAACTTTCAGCATACCAAAACAGCCACCATAGGAAGTTTAGAGAGTCGTACAGTGAGGGGAAAAAAGTATTCAATCCCCTGCTGATTTTGTACGTTTGCCCACTGACACAGAAACGATCAGTCTATAATTTTAATGGTCAGTTGATTATAACAGTGAGAGACAGAACAACAAAAATATCCAGAAAAACGCATTTCAAAAAAGTTATAAATTGATTGGCATTTTAAGGAGTGAAAAAAAGTATTTGATCCCCTATCAATCAGCAAGATTTCTGGCTCCCAGGTGTCTTTTATACAAGTAACGAGCTGAGATTAGGAGCACTCTCCTAAAAGGAGTGCTTCTAATCTCAGCTTGTTACCTGTATAAAAGACACCTGTCCACAGAAACAAGAAATTAGATTCCAAACTCTTCATCATGGACAAGACCAAAGAACTGTCCAAGGATGTCGGGGACAAGACTGTAGACGTACACAAGGCTGGAATGGGCTACAAGACCATCGCCAAGCAGCTTGGTGAGAGGGTGACAACAGTTGATGCCATTATTCGTAAATGGAAAGAAACACAAAATAACTTTTTAATCTCCCTCAGTCTGGGGCTCCATGAAAGGTCTCACCTGGTGGAGTTTCAATGATGATGAGAACGGTGAGGAATCAGCCCAGAACTACACGGGAGAATCGGGTCAATGATCTCAAGGCAGCTGGGACCATAGTCACCAAGAAAACAATTGGTAACACGCTGTAAAGGACTGAAATCCTGCAGTGCCAGCAAGGTCCCCCTGCTCAAGAAAAGCACATGTACAGGACCGTCTGAAGTTTGCTAAGGAACATCTGAATGATTCAGAGGAGAACTGGGGGAAAGTGTTGTGGTCAGGAGGACAAAAATCAAGCTCTTTGACATCAACTCAACTCACCATGTTTGGAGGAGGAGGAGGAATGCTGCCTATGACCCCAAGAACACCATCCCAACCGTCAAACATGGAGGTGGAAACATTATGCTTTGGGGGGGTTTTTCTGCTAAGGGGACAGGACAACTTCGCTGCATCAAAGGGATGTTAGACGGGGCCATGTACTGCCAAATCTTGGGTGAGAACCGCCTTACCTCAGCCAGGGCATTGAAAATGGGTCATATATGGGTATTCCAGGATGACAATGACCCAAAAACACGCGGCCAAGGCAATAAAGGAGTGGCCCAAGAAGAAGCACATTAAGGTCCTGGAGTGGCCCAGCCAGTCTCCATACCTTGATCCCATAAAAAATTTGTGGAGGGAGCCGAAGCTTTGAGTCACCAAACGTCAGCCTCAAAACCTTAATGGACTTGAAGAGGATCTGCAAAGAGGAGGGGGAAAAAATCCCTCCTGAGATGTCTGCAAACCTGGTGGCCAACTACAAGAAATGTCTGACCTCTGAATGCCAACAAGGGTTTTGCCACCAAGTACTAAGCCATGTTTTGCGAAGGGGTCAAATACTTATTTCACTCATTAACATTAAAATCAATTTATAACTTTTTTGAAATGCGTTTTTTTCTGGATATTTGTGTTGTTAAACTGTTACTCCCAGTAAAAAAAAAAAAAAAAACTACCATTAAAATTATAAAACTGATCATTTCTTTGTCAGTGGGCAAAATCAGCAGGGAATCAAATACTTTTTTTCCCCCCTCACTGTAGGTTGTCCAATAATAGTCATCTGTACAAGAATACACACTGCACCGTACCCTCCAGCAGCACACCCACATACTGCACCCCCCCCCCCCATGCATACACAAACAGGGTCCTACCTGTGTGTATGCGAATATGTTCTATGAGACGAGCTGTGCCTTTGCTGGCATAGTTACAGTAACGGCATTTTAGTTTCCCATCATATGTCCGCTCAAAGCCATCAACCAGCATCCCCGCGCTCTCATCCAGCGACACCTCCACTGACGGGTGGTCCAGGCCGTTCTGATCACTGTCTGTCCCAGCTGCCGGTAGAGCAAGGCACGGAGAGTTAACGGTGAGCACATCGAGGTTTTGTGGCCCTAATTTACAGAAAGTCAGTCAATGAACAGAGCCCCTCTGCCAACCGCCATGGGAAAGCCTCAGCCAGGGTTGCCAGGTGTTAAATAAAAAAAAAAAAAGCCAAAGATTGGAACAAAATTAGACCCAAAATACCCCACAAAACATAATCCCAATCCAATAATTTAGTGAAAAGTGAACATGTGTGAGAGAAATACACCGTTTGCCATTGGTGACCTTGTTCTAGTTGCCTGGCTGTCATGCTGATCCTAAGATTTCCATCATTTCTGAGACAATGACCCCCAGCAAGCATGCAGCCAGTGAAGTCAGAGTGAAGCCAGATCTCCTTATCTGTAGATTTGTTCCTGGTCAGCAACTCTGAGCATTAAAGCTGAACTCCAGGAATTCAGGCACTTTGTAGAATATGCAGGCATACGATGGAGTTAAGTCCAACGAGGGGCATGCCACCTCCTGAAGGTGTTTCTTTAACGTTCACCTTTTATGGCGCTCCAGGAGGATAGCGATTGCTACATTTCCACCATTCTGACCCTTGACCTCAGATCCTTCAGCTGCAGAGCCGCATGCAGCTGCTGTGCTTACTCCTCCACTCCTCCTGCCCAATCACAGAGCACTTTGTATTATATGAACTCATTAACAAAATACAAAGGCTTCCAGGCAGCAGAGGGGAGGGGTGGGCAGAGTTGCTGTGTATAAGAAGGCAGTGTCTCTCCTTTAAAGAGCCCCGGGAGTGTAGCTATCCTCTCAGAGCTCCATAAAACTGTGTAAAGGGACCCCTGCAGATTAAGCCCATAATGATGTCCTAGTAACGGCTCCCGCAGCCCTTTTATCTTCACTCAGTCTTCCTTCAAGGTTTGCAGGCTCACGGCATACTGTGTGCCCTCAATGCAGGGCGTCACTGCGCATGCGCTGGTGACGTCATCAGCTATTGCCAATGTGAATAGCTCCTAAATCAGGGGTCTCCAAATTGTGTCCCTCCAGGTGTTCAGGAACTACAAATCCCATCATGCCTGGTCATGTGTGTGAATGTCATATTTTTACAATGCCTCATGGGATGTGTAGTTCCACAACAGCTGGGAGGGTCGTAGTTTGGAGACCCTTGTCCTAAATGGTACACGTTTAGGAGATGTTCATTGTACCTACGGGGAAGCCTGACTGTAAGTTTACCTGTATGTATTAGTTAGGATGAAGACTTTAAATCCATGGAGGTGCATAAAAGTGGTAGTAAAGGAGTTCCACAGAAAAGTGGAACTTCCGCTCATTTGTCTCCTCCCCCCTCCGGTGCCACAATTGACACCAACGTGGGGGGGATCTTTGACGGGTATCCTGCCCCCACTTCCGGGGAAGCCAGAGCTGCAGCCGTTGATGTTACAGATTGGCTCCCTCCTCCTCCTCCCAGTCACTGGGCCAGTAGGAGAGAGGAGCAGAGCCTTGCGCATGCGCAGTAGGGTTCCAGGCGTGAAGCCGTAAGTCTACACTGCTGAGTTCCCTTACCCGCAATTGCGGCAGCAGCACCCGACCAGCCAATGTAAACATCAGCTGCGGTGCCGACATCACTGGACTACAGGACAGGTAAGTGTCCGATTATAAAAAGCTAGCCGCTGCAGTATGTGTAGTTGCTGGCTTTTTTTTTTTGCTGGGATGGGCGGACCTCCGCTTTAAAGTGGTTGTAAATTCTTACAGACCACTTTTACCTACAGGTAAGCCTAGATTAAGGCTTACCTGTAGGTGCAAGAAATATCTCCTAAACCTACACGGTTTAGAAGATATTTGCAAAAGACAGGCAGACAACGGCGCGCAGGCTGTTTCTAACGGCGATCATGCCGTTAGTGGTGGCTCCCGCGCATTGACGTCATTGCGGCTCCGGCCAATCACGGAGCCACGATACCCGGAAGGAAGATGGACGCTTCGTGGAAGAGGGGACAGCAGTGACATCGCAGGCTCCTGTGTCAGGTGACACATAATGGGCTACTATGCGATGCATAGGGGAAACAGAGAGGAAGTAAAACCCATCAGGGTTTACTTCCTCTTTAACTCCTATTACACCTGTATATATTTTACAAAGTGGCTGGATTCCTGGAGTTAAGCTTTAAAGCCCACTGATTGGCAATGTGCACAGGCAATAAGCATTTACAGAAGAGGCCAGCCTTGGTAGCTTATTATGTATTTCTCTCACTATAGGCATTAGTAATAATTTTGCTGAAAACCAATCAAACCTGGCAACCCTGGCACCGGCACACAGATCATTCAGTAGACATTTTATGGAGGATGAAGGGGCCAGTGAGAAATAAATGGCATGAAGGACATTCATTTAAATCCATTGGATGCTGATGTAGAGAGATGTGAATGTGTTAAAATGTTACTAAACAACAGATTATATGTATGCAACTCCATGATAAAGACAAATTCCACTGAAAATATATATTTTTTGAGTGAAGGGGGAATATTTGTTTCTCTATAAGTTATTAACTAATGTCTGGTGGTGGGACTTTAAGTGCTACAAAAAAAAAAAAAGTACAAACAATACAGGTTATCTAAGTGTCTGTACCCTTTGACCTAACTGTCTAGACTTAAAGTAAAACTAAAGGCAAAACTTTTTTTTTTTTAAGTTTTGGATAAAGTGGAGAGGGATTAGAACACATATCAGTTATTATCGCTGTCTGTGTCCCCCGTTTAGGAGATTCTCCCTCTCCATTTGTCCTGTTTACCATTGAAAGTAAAAGAAAAAGCCCAAATTTTTGTCCCCAGAAAAATAATAGAGGGGAAATCTTCCAATGAGGACACTAGTTCTGGTCACCTGGGTGGCACCAAGGGATTCCCTTAATTTGCAGGGATTTCCTGTCACTTCCTGGTTGGCTTTGGGACAGGAAGTGAAGGGAAATCTCTGAAATGGAACACAGATGGTGAACAAAAAAAAAAAAAAAAAAATCTGACAGGGGTTATAACCATCCATTACACTATCCAAAATAAAAAAAAAAATAGGCGGAGCTTGCCCTTTTGGGTGGAGCTTCACTTTAAAAGACACCAACCTTGACCAAAGTAGGAAAAGTGACAATGTCCTGTGTTCCCTTGTAGCTCCTTGCTCCGCTGTAACTGGCATCACTACCCAGCACTTGCAAGTATGGAGGTGTGTGAGATCTTGCACCCCCTAGGATGGCGACACAGTCAGCAGCACATAGCTAGGACCAAGCACTGTCACATGATCGAAGGAACAATGTCACTGCACCACCAAGGTCCCTGAGCCGATAGCTAGGACCGAGCACTGTCACATGATCAATGGAATGATGTCACTGCACCACCAGGGTCTCTGAGCCAAAAAAAGCTAAGGCTGAGTACTGATACATGATCAAGGGAATGTCGTCACTGCTCCACCTTGGGTGCCTGAGCCAACAGCTAAGACCGGGCACTGTCACATGATCGAGGTAATGTCACTGCACCACCAAGGTCCCTGAGCCGATAGCTAGGACCGAGCACTGTCACATGATCGAGGTAATGTCACTGCACCACCAGGGTCTCTGAGCCAATACCTAAGGCCAAGTACTGTCACATGATTGGGGGAGTGATGTTACGGCTCCGCCTTGGGGTCCTGAGCGCATAACTAGAACCAAGCATGGTCACAATTAAGGGAACAATGTCACTGCTCCACCTCAGATCTCTAAGCCAATAGCCAAGACCGAGCACTGTCATATGATTGAGGTAATGAGGTCACTGCACCACCAGGGTCCCTGAGCCAATAGCTAAGACTGAGCACTGCCACATGATCAAAGGAATAATGTCACTTCTCCATATGGGGTCCCTGAGCCAATAGCTAGAAACAAAAACTGTCACATGATTGAGGGAACAAGGTCACTGCTCCACCTCAGGTCCCTCAGCCAATAGCTAGGACCGAGCACTGTCACATGATTGAGGGAACGAGGTCACTGCTCCACCTCAGGTCCCTCAGCCAATAGCTAGGACCGAGCACTGTCACATGATCAAAGGAATAATGTCACTTCTCCATATGGGGTCCCTGAGCCAATAGCTAGAAACAAAAACTGTCACATGATTGAGGGAACAAGGTCACTGCTCCACCTCAGGTCCCTCAGCCAATAGCTAGGACCGAGCACTGTCACATGATTGAGGGAACGAGGTCACTGCTCCACCTCAGGTCCCTCAGCCAATAGCTAGGACCGAGCACTGTCACATGATTGAGGGAATGAGGTCACTGCTCCACCTCAGGTCCCTCAGCCAATAGCTAGGACCGAGCACTGTCACATGATTGAGGGAATGAGGTCACTGCTCCACCTCAGGTCCCTCAGCCAATAGCTAGGACCGAGCACTGTCACATGATTGAGGGAATGAGGTCACTGCTCCACCTCGGGTCCCTCAGCCAACAGCTAGGGCTGAGCACTGTCACATGATTGAGGGAATGAGGTCACTGATCCACCTCGGGTCCCTCAGCCAACACAGCTAGGGCTGAGCACTGTCACATGATCAAGGGAATGATGTCACTGTTCCACCTTGGGTCCATGGGATCAGGGGAAAGACTGGGGGGGGGGGGAAGGGAATAGCTCTCCGGTCACCTTTCCCCCCATGGTCTCTTTAATTGCTAATCTAGATTTCATTTTGCCATTACTACCTCCTTCATTCGGCACTGTGTGACCCATCCACATGCCCTGGTCATGTTTTTATTTCACTAATGTCTATGAATCAGTGTACCGGGATGAGTATGTCATAGATAATGTGCCACATACCTCCTGGCAGGGTGTCGGCCTCCTTCTCTCCACTCACAGAGCCCGATATCATGTTGACGTGGTGCGTCTGCTGCGTGAGATACTCCTGGAAATCTTTAACAAAGTCCAGCGCCTCTGGCTTTTTCTCACCCATATTCAATCTCTGGGTGTCCCTGCAGAGCCCCTGCCTGAACAGGAGATGGGAGAGATTTATGTACAGGAAAATAGTATATTCATCAGCCACTCCACTGGTTATCACATCAGAGGTAAACAATCATACATTCCTACATCCGATATACAAAATTGTAATGTAGAGGTCCAGAGCAGGGGAAAAAAAAAATAAAGGATGGTGTAAATCTGATTGCATTATTTCAGACAACAAATGGTGATAATTAAATTTTGTATATTAGTTAAAGATGAATTCCAGGTATGGATAATTTATAGAGTTAGATGTACCTATGTACAGGTGCAGCTCCAAAAATTTGAATATCATCAAAAAAGCTGATTTAGGTAATTCAATTCAAAAAGTGAAACTCATTTTATATAGATGCATTACACACAGAGTGATATATTTTAACCACTTAAGGACCAGGCCTTATTTTTAGATGTGTTGTTTACAAGTTAAAGACTGTTTTTTTTGCTAGAAAATTACTTAGAACCCCCAAACATTACACATTTTTTTTCTAACACCCTAGAGAATAAAATGGCGGTCGTTGCAATACTTTCCGTCACACCGTATTTGCGCAGCGCTCTTACAAGCGCACTTTTTTTTGGAGAAAAAAACCACTTTTTTTAATTAAAAAAATAAGACAACAGTAAAGTTAGCCCAATTTTTTTCATATTGTGAAAGATACCGCCGAGTAAATTGATACCAAACATGTCACGCTTCAAAATTGCGCCCGCTCGTGGAATGGCGACAAACTTTTACCCTTAAAAATCTCCATAGGCGACGTTTAAAAAAAATTCTACAGGTTGCTACATGTTTTAAGTTACAGAGGGCTAGAATTATTGTTCTCGCTCTACCAATCGTGGCGATACCTCACATGTGTGGTTTGAACACTGTTTTCATATGGGGGCGCATTTTTCTCATTTATTTTACCTTTTATTTTTACACCGTTTAAAAAAAAAAAAAAAAAATTGTGTCACTTTTATTTCTATTACAAGAAATGTAAACATCCCTTGTAATAGAAAAAAAGCATGACAGGGCTTCTTAAATATGAGATCTGTGGTCAAAAAGACCTCAGATCTCATATTTACACTAAAATGCAATAAAAAAATAAATAAATTAAAAAAAAAATTGTCATTTAAAAAAAAATCATTGAAAAAAAAATGTCCCTTTAAAAGAGCTATGGGCGGAAGTAATGTTTTGACGTCGCTTCCGCCCTGCAGTGTCATGGAGATGGGTGGGGGCCATCTTCCCCTCACTCATCTCCATGCACAGCCAGTGAGAGGACCGGATCGCTTACGCTGATGCCGACGGCTCCGGTAAGCGGCGGAGGGCACCGGAGCGCGGTGAGAGGGGGGGCCCTCTCCCGCCACCGATAAAAGTGACCTCGTGGCGAATCTGCCACAGAGACCACTTTTATCTTGTAGCTGACCGCCAGCCGAACGCGGGGATACCAGTTTTATGGCAGCTAGCTGCTCCCATAACAACGATATCCGTCCAGCGGCGTGCGGCGGTCGGTAAGTGGTTAAGGATTTCTTTTTTTTCTTTTTTTAAATTTGGATGATTATGGGCTTACAGCTAGTGACACCCCAAAATTCAGTATCCCAGAAAATTAGAATAATACATAAGACCAATTAAAAAAAAAAAAAAAAAACTTTTTTTAATAACACCTCAGCAGTGCCACAGGATGATCACCTCCATGCCTCCCCGCATTGATTCGGTAATTTATGTGAAAGGAGCCCCGACCAAGTATTGAGAGCATACTATACTGTACATGGACATTTCAGTAAGCCAAAATTTCTGTATTAAAAATCCTTTTATTTATTTTTTTTTTAACTGGTAATATTCTAATTTTCTGAGATCCTGAATCTGGGGTTTTCACTAGCTGTAAGCCATGATCATCAAAAAAAAAAAAAAAAAAAAAAAAAAAAAAAAAAAAAAAAACACTTGAAATATATATCACTCTGTGTGTAATATTTTATATAAATATATATATTTAATAATATAAATATATATATTTAATAATATAAATATATATATTTAATAATATAAATATAAATATATATATATTTACATTCCTTTTACATTCCTTGTGACAGCAATAAAAGTCATCAAAAAAAAAAAATTATTTTTTTAAAAACACAATTTATAAATATAAAAAAATTTTTTGAAGCGCCCCCGTCCCCGCGAGTTAGCGCAGCAAAGAAAGCGCATACGGAAGTCGCGCCCGCATATGTAAACGGTGTTCAAATCA